>JAUIRK010000007.1:435000-817500 GCA_030549495.1 Nectonema munidae | reverse complement strand
TGATGATGATGATGATGATGATGATGATGATGATGATGATGATGATGATGATGATGATGATGATGATGATGATGATGATGATGATGATGATGATGATGATGATGATGATGATGATGATGATGATGATGATGATGATGATGATGATGATGATGATGATGATGATGATGATGATGATGATGATGATGATGATGATGATGATGATGATGATGATGATGATGATGATGATGATGATGATGATGATGATGATGATGATGATGATGATGATGATGATGATGATGATGATGATGATGATGATGATGATGATGATGATGATGATGATGATGATGATGATGATGATGATGATGATGATGATGATGATGATGATGATGATGATGATGATGATGATGATGATGATGATGATGATGATGATGATGATGATGATGATGATGATGATGATGATGATGATGATGATGATGATGATGATGATGATGATGATGATGATGATGATGATGATGATGATGATGATGATGATGATGATGATGATGATGATGATGATGATGATGATGATGATGATGATGATGATGATGATGATGATGATGATGATGATGATGATGATGATGATGATGATGATGATGATGATGATGATGATGATGATGATGATGATGATGATGATGATGATGATGATGATGATGATGATGATGATGATGATGATGATGATGATGATGATGATGATGATGATGATGATGATGATGATGATGATGATGATGATGATGATGATGATGATGATGATGATGATGATGATGATGATGATGATGATGATGATGATGATGATGATGATGATGATGATGATGATGATGATGATGATGATGATGATGATGATGATGATGATGATGATGATGATGATGATGATGATGATGATGATGATGATGATGATGATGATGATGATGATGATGATGATGATGATGATGATGATGATGATGATGATGATGATGATGATGATGATGATGATGATGATGATGATGATGATGATGATGATGATGATGATGATGATGATGATGATGATGATGATGATGATGATGATGATGATGATGATGATGATGATGATGATGATGATGATGATGATGATGATGATGATGATGATGATGATGATGATGATGATGATGATGATGATGATGATGATGATGATGATGATGATGATGATGATGATGATGATGATGATGATGATGATGATGATGATGATGATGATGATGATGATGATGATGATGATGATGATGATGATGATGATGATGATGATGATGATGATGATGATGATGATGATGATGATGATGATGATGATGATGATGATGATGATGATGATGATGATGATGATGATGATGATGATGATGATGATGATGATGATGATGATGATGATGATGATGATGATGATGATGATGATGATGATGATGATGATGATGATGATGATGATGATGATGATGATGATGATGATGATGATGATGATGATGATGATGATGATGATGATGATGATGATGATGATGATGATGATGATGATGATGATGATGATGATGATGATGATGATGATGATGATGATGATGATGATGATGATGATGATGATGATGATGATGATGATGATGATGATGATGATGATGATGATGATGATGATGATGATGATGATGATGATGATGATGATGATGATGATGATGATGATGATGATGATGATGATGATGATGATGATGATGATGATGATGATGATGATGATGATGATGATGATGATGATGATGATGATGATGATGATGATGATGATGATGATGATGATGATGATGATGATGATGATGATGATGATGATGATGATGATGATGATGATGATGATGATGATGATGATGATGATGATGATGATGATGATGATGATGATGATGATGATGATGATGATGATGATGATGATGATGATGATGATGATGATGATGATGATGATGATGATGATGATGATGATGATGATGATGATGATGATGATGATGATGATGATGATGATGATGATGATGATGATGATGATGATGATGATGATGATGATGATGATGATGATGATGATGATGATGATGATGATGATGATGATGATGATGATGATGATGATGATGATGATGATGATGATGATGATGATGATGATGATGATGATGATGATGATGATGATGATGATGATGATGATGATGATGATGATGATGATGATGATGATGATGATGATGATGATGATGATGATGATGATGATGATGATGATGATGATGATGATGATGATGATGATGATGATGATGATGATGATGATGATGATGATGATGATGATGATGATGATGATGATGATGATGATGATGATGATGATGATGATGATGATGATGATGATGATGATGATGATGATGATGATGATGATGATGATGATGATGATGATGATGATGATGATGATGATGATGATGATGATGATGATGATGATGATGATGATGATGATGATGATTTATTATATTTTATTTATTATTGATGGTGAGAACTTTGTTATAAGAAGATCATAAGGATGAGTTGATGTAATGATGACGATAATGTTTGCCATTAAATTTTGATATGATAAACATTACATGATTTTCAATTTGCTTTAGAAATATAAACATTTTTCAAAATGTTTACCCTCTCTACTCATTTCCATTGAACTCTTTTACTTTTGATTTATTCATATTCCCGTTATCATCTATCTCCCTTCTCTATACTATCGTAAAAAATTCAAGTAAAAAATAACTTCTACTCTTTAATTATTTTCACCTTGTGTACCTATTTATATTATTATTTTGATGATTAGATCGCATTTCATTATATGATTATATTATTCTACTATTTTTGTTGCTTTTTCCAATTCAGATTTTTAAATTTTCGATAACTCTCAATATTTCATTTTACTTTCTCAATTATTTTCCCTTTTTTACTAATATTACAAGAGTTTCACATTTTTTTAAGAACTTTAAAAGTAGCTAATTCTATATTACACGAATCATTTAGTATTGTGATTATAACAATTTAGATAAAAAATTTTAATAAAAGAATTTTCGACAAATACAACCAAAAAAAGTGAAAAAATTTAATCAACTGTTTTTGAAGAAATTTTATTTCAATTTTTCAATATTATGAAATAATAGCAAATATAGAAAAATAATAGTTGATTAAAATTTTTCATGTTTTTCTTTTACAAATGATACCTCACGTAATGAGTAATAGCCTGAGGCATTCAAGTCTAAAAATTAGAATTTTGTAATTAAGATATAAAAAGATTTAATGATTATATGATACCTGTAATAAAGATATGGATGCTTTAGAAAACTTGGAGCGCTATATAACTATAAAAATTAGAGGGCTTGAAAAACTAAAATAGAATGACAGGTTAAAGTTTTTCCAACAGGTTTCTTTTTTCCAACGACATCAAAAACACACTTCAAATTTATCAAAGGTAAGCACAAAACACGCTTTCGTATGAAGTTTCTTTTCTAATAGAAATATCAAAAGCAGGAATAGCTTGCCAGAATATGTGGTGAATTCAGCTTCGTTGAACACCTTTAAACAACGCCTTGATCTTCTTTGGAAAGATATAATGTTTCTATCTCCTTACCAAACACATTGTAACGAAGGCCCTTCGAAATTTAGCCTTTTTTGATGCGATATATACAGGCAACATATACTAAGTACACATAAGCAATACTTTTTTTATAGGCCCGCCTTTCTTTTTATCGCTTTGTGATGTTAAAATGATTTTGACTTTATTGAGCTATAAAACTTGGGAAATGATATCAAAAAATTGGAGATAGATATTAAATGTGCTTGTGACGATTTTTCGGTATATACTCTCTTTCTTTTCAACTATGTAACAAAAACAAATAATTCACTTGGGGGATGGCATAGAGCAGTTGATACTCGAGTAGCTGGACAACATCCTAAATATTGAATTTTTGGACATCCTGAATAAAAAGCAAAACTAAGGATGTAAAAATCGATCAATATTTGGGGGGGGGGGGGTAATTCATGGCAACCACAAAAAAAAATTCCTGTTATTCTCAATTTATAAAGCTTTTTATTTATGTTAACAAAAATTACAACAGTATATCTAACTTTTCTTTTATATAATAATAGAAGGTTTATTTGGGTTTCGATAAATTGTGTATATCGGCGAATTGATATCGGTGAATTATTGTCTGTGAATTCGCTTGCTCTCATTGTTTATACTAGATCACATGCTGGTTTCATTTTTGTTCTTAATTACGATCTGAATATATCAATCAAATTTGTTATTTTCCACCGAAAATTTTCTTCAAAATGATTAATTCACATTTTAAGTAAAATTCACTTAAAAAGTAATCTAAAATTAGCTTAGAATTACCTAGCTATGACAGATACCAATATGTGAAGATATAACATGTTTTCAAAAAAAATTACCCATGTTTATTGAATTTGACCAATTTTTTCCTTCGTTATGAAAGAGAAAGTTTTTAGATGATGATAAAGGTTGAAAGCCATTAAAAAAAGAGGATTATTAATCATTTCATTAAGAACATGAATTTTGAAAAAGGATTGGTTAGCAAATTCTGTTCATATCAACTGATACTATAACAGATAAAATTTATAAAATAAGGTCAGGATTAACGACGAGATTTTCTGCAATAGAATAGCCTTGAAATCTTTTAAATTCTAAGCTAACTAAATCTCTGAAAAAGTTTTTTTGAACAAAGATTGCGGAAAATGAATTTCTGATCAAATTGGAGCTACTTTTACCAATGTAATCCAAATGTAGAATGAAGAGCAAAATTAGACACCATATAAATTATAGAGGAATAAAATACATACTTCACGCCGGTAGCGAATTTGTAAGCAAAACAATAGATGTCCTATAGGGATTTTTAGTTTGAATTTGTTTCTTTAATTAGTAAATGAAGGGAAGGAAAAACTAAGGAACAAGAATCAAAACAAAGAAGTCCAAAAGTGCTCGGTTTAGTTAAAAGAGCACTTTGTTATATTTTTCAACGTCATTTTACTATAATTTTTATAAAAATTTTATTGTTGAATAAATTATTTATCATTAAATATAATATAATATAAATATCCCATCTATTAGGCTTATTATTAAAAAATTTTTATGAGAATCAAAATTTTAATTTTATAGGTTTTTCATGATCTCATGTCGCTTTGATTAGAAATTTGGTCCCATTCCTATTTATGAGATGGATAAAATCATTATTATATCAAGAAAGAAAAGTATAAATATATAAAAGTCAATGTAGTGTTGAACTAAGTAAATATATAACCATTTGAACCACATTGAAATGTAGTACTCATTACATGTGTATATTTTGGCAAAAATGATGCCATGATGAAATAGACAAAGGTCGATTTGCTAAATGGGACGAAAATTATCCAAAAATTATGAAAAAATATCTGACCATAAATTAACCAAACAGTAACGGAAAATTAAAGGTAGGAGTGACAAAAGTATTTCAGAATCAAATTGAGCATGTTCGATTTTCTGTGTATGGATAAGTTTATTTTAATATAATGGGAGTGTTTGCCATTATGCCACCTGCGAAAGCTAATTTACTGACAGGTAAAATATTTTGGGTGAATTAATCATCTTTTAGCAAATATTAACCCAAAAAAGGTAGAATTTATAATATATTTTCAAGTTGATATATTTGGCATTGATTGAGAGGTTTGATTGATTTTTGATAGGTTTGATTCATTTTTATAAAAAATAAATGAGATTGCAATCAATTATTTATGTAAAAAGGAAGGGGTAGTGTATGGTGTGTCCGTTGCTCCAATATTTTTGAAATTCTTCTTACTCATTTTTGATGTTGTGTATTGGTCCAAAAAAAAGTGTTTCAAAATTTCACTTTAAAATTCCAAGATTTATGTGTTGCACGAGTAAATAATTAAGCGAAAAAAATTTTCAAATTTTTAAATGAAAAAAGAATTATATTTTAGATATTTTGATTTATATATTTTACATAAAACATTAAAGTATAAAAAGTAATATATACGAGTTTTAGTTCTATTTTCTCTTTTCGCATTTATGTTATTTTCAACATTTTTAAATCTTAAGTTTATAGTTTCATAAATTTGGATGGTAGGGTTATCAGTTTCGTTGGATGGAAAGTCCAGGTAGACTTGGACTCAGCATTCTCGGCGGGCTACGATATCCGAAAGGATGGGTGCGAACGTCACAAACAACTTAACTAACTAACTATCAGTTTCGCAGACGACATATGTGTATATTACTCCGCTAAGCGTGTTCCGCGTATTTGCAAACACATTACGGACGTTAATACCATATTAGGGGGTATTTCACTTGATGAAACCTTAGGGTGAATTACTTTAAATGCAAGTTCATCATCTTTGGCGCTAATTGTCCCAAAAATAACCCGCCAACAATAGGGAATATTCCCCGAGTTCGCCACCTAAAATATCTAGGAATCAATTGGGATGCAGGATTTAGTTTTTATCGTGAAGCCGACGAAAAGGTTAAGAAGGGTAAAAAGGATCTAGCGTTATATGGATGTCTTAAAAACCTTGGGGTAAATTCCACGACGTTAGGCAAAGTCATTAAAATCTTAACAATGCTGATATTACATATGGTAACTCCATTTTGGGATGCCTTCCCTCAACTTGGACCAACAAAATAGACGACCTCGTGTACAAACTTTAGCCGGTCTTGCCCAAAATTATAAGAATAACAGAGATTAAAAAACGAGAGAAAAAAGCACTGAAAAATGATAACAAACAAGAATCAAATTTTAAGTTAAAATCAAGAAGTTTTTTCTTCTATAACACATAGATAGACACTTTTCGCACGTGTTTTGGCGCAAATAAGGCTTCTTGCCTACCAAATGAAACGACCGTATTTCGGTTTTCACCGTTTATCTTGGCACTTTGGTAGTTTCACTTTTTTTTTTTATCTTTTTGCTCTTTTGGACTTATCGTTCAACAAAGCATTATAAAACAATTCAAACAAGTTTACTTATAAATTTATTCAATGTGTTTCGCTTGGCAAATTTTAAAAATCGTGAAAAAAACATTGACTTGCATCCAATGTTTTTATCAGAGTTAAGAAAAATAAAGGAGTCTTTTTTAAAGTAATGATAAGACGCAACCAAATGGTAGAAATGGGAAATTAGGTTTTTGAGAAATATTTAGAGGTACAAAGTCTTTAAACTAAAGTTCCTTTAGGATTTGATTTTTGCTGGATAAATTTATCAGGGGGTAGATTTTTGCTTATATCAAATTTAATATCAGTTAATTTGGGGGATTTATTTCGTAATGTTCATTGCTTAACCATGTGCATCAACTAACACAGAATGCTCTTCCATCAAAATTTGAAATTTGGGTCTTTATTCCAAAGATATTGATAAAATTTTCATATCTACTTCTTGGAATCTCTTTTATGATCACGTTTTATTTTACTACTTTTACTTGTAGCTCTTCAATATTATTACCATGGTTGACAGAAAAAGGGTTCCAATTCCTAAACCACATTTGTTATTAGTGAAAAGCACAAATACAAAGAAAATCTATGTTGTAAACACACGATGTTTCCAATTTATTGAACTGACTCAATGAAACTATCTTGAGGACCACTTTCTGCCCTCTGACATTCGAATTTGACTTCTAGTATTTATATCAAGTTGTGATAAGTAAGTTTGTTTGCAAATAGTATTTTGAAAGCTAGCACCATTGAAATATAAAAAAGGTCAAGGTGATATGGTTTAGTTGGATAAGTGCTAGTTCAAAATCCAACGGAATTATTTATTTCTAAATTCGTTAAAGTTGAAGCGATTTTGAAGGGAGACGACGCCTGTTGGATGCCGTCGTGTCTATAAATGCTGATGAGATGGAATCATGATTATACCAGGCAATATTATTGAAAACGCAGATAGATGATCTCACTTCAGCAATTTTATTATCAGCATCTTATTACATTTTAAATGAGATATGGATTAAGCGATAAGATGATGAAGCAGCGCTTTACTCGCGCATCCCTAATTTAAATTCAAATTACGCCGCACACGAACACGATGACGCGCATGAATTCTACTCGGAGATCTCGTCTTGATCGAAATCTCGAAGCACGTCTTCTTCATCACTGTCTCAATCAGGCAATCATGGCGATTAGCAAAAGGCGTGCACTTTCGCTAGGGCAAGTGCTTCTCAGCTAATTGCATTAAATATTCAACGCATCCTGCACACTTCGCAGTCTCAAGCATGGCAGGCAGCCTCTTTGCAATATGCATGCAAAACTGCATGTCAAAACATTGCAGCACTCTGAGATGTGTGGTTCCACCTCTGCATCACAGACAATTGGCGCCTTGAGACAATTCCGCCTCTAAACCTCTTAGAATTTTATAGTGGAACAATTCGGCCTCTAGCAATTTAGACAACTCAACCTCTACTATAATTATTCTTTTTTGACTCTTCCCTTCTCAATTTCTTTAATTTTTTATTATCATTGATTATATTTTAGAGCTTTTTAATTTGGTTAAATTTAAAGTAAAAGAAAATATTTGTAGTAACTTCCGATTTTATTACAAAAGCTTTTAACCCAGTTTTTGATGGAGTTTTAAAAACTATACAAACCCAACATATTTATATTAGAACTTCGTCTCTGGTCAACATTTTTGTAGATTTACTTTCTCACTTTGCTAAAAGATTCTAAAACAATTTGCAAATTTTTTCTTTTTCAAAAAAATTCTAAAAGTACTAATACTGTTTTATTTTCTGATTATGTGTATGCAATATGCATACATCTTATCAAGTACAGAAAAAAGTTATTATAAAATTTAACAAAGTTCTAATGTTCTTTTATATGAAATATAATATAGAGCAAAGCATATTTTATAACCAAACTAATCTTTAATAGATTTTGATATTTTATAATAATGTCGTAAAGAATAAACACTAAATCGCATACCTCGACACACGTTATCTAACTACTAGGTAACTATAATTTAGTAACCTGGTCAAAACGTCCGAAACTAAAACTTCCTAAAATCAAAAAAGAATTTTTTTAACTTTTTTTCTAGTCATTCTGATTACAGATGGCCGTTTTCAAATATAGTAGTAAAAATTAAAAAGTTTTTAATTGATTTTTTTATCAAATTTTTTTTTCATAACATCAATACTCAATTTATTGACAAGTGGGTTATGGAAATAATTATTGTCAATATAACGTTAAATTTCGATTTATATTTCTTATCACAAATGAAAGTATCATCCATGGATCAAAGAGAATAAAGTTATAAGCTATATCTAGAGAAAAAAAATTACAATATAAAAAATTTACTTAAACTGAGATATGGAAATAAAAACTATGGTTATTAAGGTTGAGATGGTCTTAACTTCATCTTGAACTCTACGGGAAGCTCCGTTTTTCTAGGTTTTGTGGTGTTTGCCTCATGCCTATTAAAGTTTCCTAATATAAATAAAATTTGAAACAAAAAAAATGTGCCAAAATTAAAAAATATACATTTCTCATCTGTTAATTACGAAAAGAACTGATTATAACAAAATTTTATATTCCTTAAAATATTTACTTGTAAATACAAATGAAACCCATGGAAGAAGCATCAATTTGATATGTTGCACGTAAAATATGGTAGAATATTTCAAAAGTAATAAGCGATATAAAACCTATCTGAACATGCTGGAAACTTGATTACACAGGTGAGTAAATTCATAACTATGCCTTGCAAAAAGGTGCTGTAAAGTGCATGCAATGAGCCGCGGACATCTACTTGCATTGACTAAAACACCCATCCGCCTTTCAAAAAAACAATAAAGCGCACATAACATAAGCCGCTATGTTTACCGAAAATAGGCTGCTTTAAGATACAGATGTGTTCACTTATACATAAAAAAACTGATGCTAATACCACTTTTTAAACATTTTGAAAAAGAAAAAATGCGTAAATCAATCGGACCTCGTTTATCCGACTATCGATTACACAGGTTAACAAAATGGAACATTTTTTGATCACCAGAGTTTCTGATTGACTTTTCTTCGCTAATTTTTTATGCTGATTACAGATCTAGTCCAATTTTCTCCATTAGATCAGATTTTCATGTTTGATACTTGCTATTTTAACTTATAGGATACCCTAAGCCTAAAGAACAACCAAAATACAACTCGTAGATCTTGATTTCACTTGTGATGGCTTAAAAGCACTTTGCTGAGCTTTGGTGGTAAATAAAACACATTCATAACAAAATATAGAACTGTTCTTACAATGCCTTGACATCCTGAGTAGAACTTAACCATGATAATAACAATGACTCAGCACCCGAAACAGAAAAATTATAAAAAGATTATAAAGACAAAATCAATACAAATAGTTATAAAACAGAAGTTAGAATTAAACTGTATAAGACGTCTACTGCTGATGCGAGTTGTACCTCTCTTATCCATATAATATCACTGATGAAAATTGGCTGTTGACCAGTGTCGACAACCCCGCTAACCGACACCCTTTTCAATGTTTTTCTCCCCCGTTATTCCGACATTCACATCCCGGCACCGACACTGCTTCAAATGAAAACAATTTCTTTTAAACGCTCTCGTAGTGTTTGTTAATCCGACAGACAAAATATTAAAAATGTCTTTTTCGTAATACATTTTTAAGGTTGACTGTGCGATAGTACTCGCTTTACAAAACGAGTTCAATACTTTCCATATGTTTGTCGATGATTCTTAGTTTATACCTAAAGATGATGTATTGACGACGCACTAGTTTCTTCACTTTTCCCATCTCTTTGGTGTAGGATAGAATTTGAAGTGATCATTTGTGAATTATTTATTTATAATAAACATAAATAACATTTTAATTTGTCGTATTGATCCTTTATAAATTTCATACACTGTTAGAAATTTCGTTTACCCGACAATTCAGAATCCGACAAGAATATGTGTGAAACCAACAGTGTCGGATAAACCAGGTCTGACGTTATTTTCTTAAAATATAATCCTTACACTTAAAAATGAGATCAAAAATATCTCAAATAGGGGACTGCCCATTCAAAAATTCTGAAAGGTTTCTTTTTAACTTTCTTTTTTTTGAAATAACCCTTCTGATGAAATTTCTCTTATATCACATGAAAACTAGAAGAAATTTTCATTTTCTTACCTGAAAAGGATAAAATCTAACATTTCAATGTAAAAGTATTGAAATTTGTTAGAATAATGTTAATTTCGTGTTATCTACTAAAATATAAAAAACATCTTACTGAAATTTAGAATTTCGAATTGGTTAGGGAAGAAAAGCTTACCTTGCACATTCTTATTCACCGGCCTATTCATCATCATACCCTTTGCCATCATACAAATAGAACCTTGAAAGTACCCTTTTTATTATACCAAAACCTGTTCTGGAGTACTTTCAAGGTTCTATTTTCAAATGCAAATGTCAAATATAGGCTCAATTTCGCTGTCGAGCACCTATCGACCCAAAAAGTTAACTCTGGGTAAATGATCTATGCTAGTTTCCTACAATGTTGCAAAAATATGTCTAACTGTTAAAGTTGAATTAATTTTCTAAAAAAAGTTTTGTGTTGGAGTTCGATGATCTCTTCAGTTCTGAAGGGTGCCAATACGGTCCTGAAAAATCCGAGGTCGACCCCTTTCATTGTTGCGCCTCAATAACCAATAAAATCAATAAATCAAGGATCAATAAAAGTATAAATTAGGGTTTCCGTATAAATTGCAACTGGTGTTAAATATGCATTTCAATTTTCATTCAAGTTGAACGCCAATAGCACAAAAATCGTGTATTAGATGTATGCTTCTAAATTCCATATTAAAGTCTATATATATATGGCCGGGGCTGACGAAGGCCGACATCGCCTATCGAAAATTTTATCGCCGATTCTTAGTGGAAGCACGTTAAATTCTTAGGAAGCACAGACCTACCGCGGATGAAGAAAGAATTTTCACTAAATGGATCTGTTCTATCTCATATTCTTTTTTCATTGCGTAACTGTATAGTTTAGTGAATAATACGTATGTTGCTATAATGAGGAAAATCAATAGTACGTCTTTCTGTCAGGTTCGCGAACTTGAGGATTTCTTTTCCAAACCGACTACTCTTCTCTGTTCTATGCCATTTTTTTATAATTTGCAAGAATTCAGCAGTAAGCACTTTCTATCTTCTTTTTACACTTCCAGTTGATGCAAATGAGAATGTGTATGCGTGCACAGAGGCGTGTCTAGACTGGAGCATGCGCCTGTATAATGCCAGTTTATTTGAAATAGTTGATTTTGCAAATATATATTATAGATACAATTTGACACAAATTACCTTCAAATTTCCTACTTGAATGATGATTTAATGATTATACCTTCCAGAAGTTCAACTCTTTTTAAAAGCCCCCCAAGTTCAATAATATCAATTATTCTGTTTCCTTGAACTCTCTTGTTTTAATATACTTTTATTTGACATTCACCATGTTCAAAACATAATTTTTGCACATTTCAAAAGCTTTTCCACTTTTAGGAAAGTACTAATTAGTTGATTAAGATGATCTTTTGCTATAATTTTATTCTTAAAGCATTGCTTAGCACTTCTAATCAAAATTCTACGTCGTTTTCATACCTATTTATTTATTTTTTAACTTTAGCAAGTTTCTATCATTTCATCAATGAGTTTGTAAAATGCTTCTACTTTCGTACAATGAGATGGAAACGTGTGCTTTAACTTATTTAAAAGGAGTCAGACTTCAAAAATTTTTAGTGGCATTGGTGAGCTTTTAACATACTTAACAGCGTAGGATTTTTCTTGTAATTTCTATAGCATTTCACCTTGAGCTTCTTTAACTCAGCTATTATTAGATTTTCTTCTTTTAAGTTCAATTAAAGTAAAGATTTATTGGAAGCTCATTTTAAGAGTTAAAACGAATAAAAGAATTATGCAAACTGTAAGAAAATTTCTTTTCAGGATACGGCTTCTTAACCCTTTGATGAGGAGTGGGACACCAGTGTCCCTAGAAATGCAAAGCGTCTGCTTTGAATATAAGTCAAACCTGTCTATAGCGGCCACTCAAGGGAAACGGAAAACCTGACCGCTATTCACAGGTGATCGTAATACACAGGTTAAAAATAATTGTACTTCTTATTTCGTATTTAAAAGGTTGTGTGGAATTTATTAACTAGGCACTTGTCTCTAAAAAATCATTAAAAAACGAAAAAAATTATTATAGTGTAGAAAGAGCATTCTTTTTATAAAAATAAACTGCATAGAATAGCAAACCTAAGATAAAAATATTAAAAGTTAAATTAATAAAAACCAGAAAAGCATTTTATTAATAAAAAATTTAATAGTGATGTAGGTTATGTATGATGGAGGCTTACATTATTCTTTTCAAAATATAGAAATCAGAGATCTTTGACTGTTTGACATTTTGTTTTTGTAACTGTGATTTTTGATCTACTGTATCATTCAACTCTATGCATTTTTCGAGTACTTTAGTGAAGCCTTTGTGTATCGCGAATGCCTGTATTTCAGAAATACTTTTACTGGCACATCCCCAAGGTTTTTGTACTGGAGTTCACGTGAGCCTTCATCATCTTCTTCGCTGATTTCATCATTTTCTTGATTGAGTTCAAGTCGGCGCTGAAAATCTTGGACAGTTGAAGAGTGATTATGATCAGTTGTCACCAGTGAAGCATCGAATCCAACGAATTCATCTAAACTCATTTGCAAATTTTCTCGACAAACAGTCTCTATATCACCATTCTCTTCTTCCTTGTCTTCATCAACTCTACTTACAGCGTCTTCACAACCAACTCCACGGATCTTTGGAAACACTTCTAGTTTGTGTCTGCCCTTATTTTTCCCCATGTTTCGTGAAACCAATAAATAGCTTGAAGAAGATCAGTGCGTCGCAACAGATCAGAAGCCGTCAACTCCTCTTCTTGTTTCATTCGACTAATTATACCTTGTAGCTGTCACTTTCTGAAATTCAATTTGACCGCGTGTATTATTCCTTGATCCATTGGCTGAGTGATGGAAGAAGTGTTAGGAGGAAGGAAAACAGATTTTATATTAGAAAACTCTAAACGAGGATGGCACGCAGCATTGTCCAGCAACATTAGGATCTTTCGGCTTTGGGACTGCATTTATTTGTTGAGTTTTTTCATAAAAAGTTCAAAAAGATTGCTAGTCATCCAAGCCTTTTTGTTTGCGTGGTAATCTACCGGAAGATCTTTATGTTGTATTTTTCCAAAGCAACGGAGTTTAAATGATTTGCCAATTAACATTGGACGCTCTTTTTCTCCAAGAGAATTAGCACACAATATAAGAGTGATACCCTCCTTCGAACGTTTTCCACCAAAACAGCCCGTTCCTTTGAATGTAACGTTGTGTCAGCAGACATTTTTTAAAAAAAGCCCAGTTTCATCCATGTTGAAGATGTTACGAGCATCATAATTGGAACAGATTTTGGGTAGTTTCTGATTCCAGTCTCCCATAACATTCTTATCAACTCCGCCACTTTTTCCATTCATCTTACCGAATACTATGCTATGCCTACGACGAAAGGCTTCTAGCCAACCATTTGATGCTTTAAAATCTTGAAGTTTAAACTGAACTGCAATCTCTTTGGCTTTTTCCTGAAATAGAGGACCGCTCAAAGGTAGCAACCTAGCCGAACTTTTTTAAACCATTCATAAAGGATTGCAGTTTAATTGATCGTTTGACATTTTTCGTGCTTTTTGCTTACGATCGTTTGGTCTTTTATTTTGAAATTCATCAATCTACTCCAGCTTATTCTTTATAATGTTCAAAATCTGAGTTTTACCGCAACGAAGTCCTCCAATAAAAAGTCTTTGAACAATGGAACGCGGGCTCAACTTTTCTTTTTGGTGCATCATTATCACCTCAATCAAAAAAATTAATTTTAAAAAAAAATTGATGGTGTTTTGGGAGAAAAAAAAAAAAAAAAAATTATAAAAAAAAAAAAAAAAATGTATAGGTGTTGATATAAAAGAAAAAAAAAAAAATAAAAAAAAAGGAAAAAAATAAATAAAAATGTATGTGTTGGGGAGGTATGGAAATGAAAAAAAAGTAAAGAAACGGAACCAAAAGAAACGGTTTGTTTTTTAAATATGTTCTCTCTTTATAAATAAAAAAATGGAAAAAAAAAAAAAAAAAAAAAAAAAGTGAAAAAAAACAAAAAGGTCCCCCACCAAAGTGTCTCGTGTAAGGTGTCCCAATAAAGATACACATGTGTGTATGTGTTCCTCACACCTTTCCCCCAAAACCCAACACATATGCACAATTATATGTCTTTGATTGGAAGATACATCTGTAACTTGTGAACAAGATAATCTATCCTTCACTTGATATTTCTTTGCAAAATACTTCGTGGCAGCTTGGCCGTTAACTATATCAAGAAGTGGACGCTGGTCGCGTTTAGCAGGTGACTGCTATTCACGGGTGTATTGTGTAGTAATTCTGTCCGGGGATATTTAAATGGCCGTTATAAGAGGTGGACGCTATTTACAGGTGGTCGTTAAAGCAGGTTTGACTGTATATATAATTGAATTTAAAAAAGCAATTATTGTCTTCAAAGTTGTAGTGAAGCCACCAGGCAGAGTGAAGACGCCTTCATTCCATTTCTTTTGATTCCAGATTAAAATTAGACATTGTCCTCTGCCTTTTGGATCACTAAATACCCGAAGGCCTAAATAATAATAAAAGATTTCCGTTGTGGTACTTAAGGAGCATTCACAATTGATGTTAACCAAAGACATTAAAAAAATTAAAATTAAGCAAAAAAGGTTGACGTCAATTTTGAATGACCCCTATATCTGTTAAAAGAATGCATTTCTTAGACATGGTTAGTTAAGGTAATATCGATCAAGCTGCTAGATCAAGTCGAACAACGGGTAGGCAGATGGAATTGATATTTTAACGTAGTGGTAAATAGGAAGTTCTAAGAGAAAGCATCAAACAAAGAAACTCAATTTTTGTACTTCTTACTTCTTATTTAAGAGATTTATATGCAAATCACCTTCAACAACATAAAGACTTTTCTTTGTACAGTCAAAAAAGTTCTTGAAGAAGTCAAAGATGTTAGCATTACGTTGTCTGTATACACTATAATAAAATAATATTGAAGATTAAAAGTTTGTTGTTAGTAAATTAAGTTAAAATAGTTGTTATTTTTTCGTCATTTTTTTTAATTTCCCTATTTTTCTATACCCAGCAAGTTGGAGACATTTGGTGGTCGACATTATCGGCCTGGGGTCTAAGAGATTGTCTACGTATGGGCAACTACTTCCAAAAAGTGTTAACTAAGAAGCATATTCACTAAAACCCTTAAACTAAATAACTAACTAACTTCTAAGCCCTCTCAGGGAAAGTTTTTAGAAAATTATTCCGCTGCTTTTCATTTGGAAGGAATTTTGATACAAGTCAAGCAAAGGATACCTTTCCATCCGTCAGTGATGATATAATATTTCTAAAAGAGTTAAACTAACAATTTGATTGGCCAAATAACTATCAACTTAGTTAATGACTTCCTTATTTATTAAGTGATTAACTAACTAGACATTAAATAAACCTAACTCTAAAGTAAATTAACTAATTTTAGGTAGCAATCTTATGGACTACTTCTTCTTACTCCAGGGCAGGTAAATGTCCATTCGGGATATTTGTCCATATTTTATACAAACAACTATACTTAGCTACATCCTATACTAAGTAATTAAAATATTTTTATAATCAATAAATTAGTTAAATAAAGTGTTTTTGGTGATGAGGACTCATCTTAAAGATCGCTAAATTTCTTTCCAAATATTCCAAACATATTAAACAATGATTCTGGAAAAAAGAAAGGATTGATGTAAAAAGATGGTGAACAACAACAGCAACCTTTCATTCGACAATATCGACGACTTATTGAGGCAAATCCTAGAAGAAAACGTCAAAATTGCATACTATTCACTTTTTTACAAAGTGGTCGGATTCGCCATCCTCTTTCTTATTCTCATCATTGGATCATTTGGTAACGTTTTGTTTTTTTATCACTTGTCAAATACTTTTTATTAGGCCTGTTCTCAAAACGTATGAAAACCAAAAGTTTTCCCATTTGATTATACCATTGGAAATGTTATCATTTTTATCTTAATTTAAAATTATGCATTTTCGGAACTCTTTGGGTGAGCAAATGTCCTCTCTTCAGATTGAAATTCTATGGAAAGCATACTTTCTAGAGATGCGAAAATATTAGAAAACCATTATTTTTATTATAATATAAGGACGATCAAAAAGTGACCTAATCTATTTGCTTATATCATTTTTTAAAAATTGACACGTAAACGTAAAGATCCAATTTTATTGTCATTACCCACAAAATTTTGACCTCATATTTCCCCTCGGCTGAGCTGGAACAGCTAGAGAGCGGGTCCGCATGTTGTGGATAGTGGAACGGCCATCACATATGGTGGTTAGCTGCGACATAAGCAGGTTTAGCTTGATGAATAAGCAGCCCGAACGAACAGCGACGCCATAACGAGAAGGAGTAGTAGATTGGGTGACTCCTTTCTACAAGTTAAAGGGCTCCATGTTCAGGACGATGTCGTGACAAGGCGAGTAAGGCCGCCTTCAAATAAGCCTAGTTACTGCTGCCTTGCAGTTAGTCAAATTAGACAAAGTCTAGGTCCGTAGCTTACAATTACGGCGTGGAAGAGAAGTGGAGACCTCCCCACTTATTATCTCCAAGATTAACCATGGGTACTAGAGATGAAAGATCGACAACTCTGGCGCTCCATGGTTGCCCACGTCCAAATGGATACGGCAATTTGATGATGATGATGATGGTTTCCCCTTTGGGTTCAAATGGACCCATTAATCAAAAACGCATACTTTAGTTGAGTATTGAGATTTATTATTCTAAATAAAAAGAAAAAATAATTGAAAATCAACAACAATTTTTGCAAACTTTTCACATTTATAAGACAATGAATCAAACTTATTGTCCAATTTTCACTCAGTTAACATCTACCCCGTTTTCTTTTGTTTATACAGTTATTCTGTGTTACTTTGTTTTTACTTTCTATCAAAATTTTTGCTTTAGGATTTCTGTGCAAAGTTTTTTTTCTTTCAATGTGTGAATTTAGAAAGCTGCTTTGCTAAAACATCTAGAAAAAGTCTTCTCTTATAAGGACACTTTTTTATATTTGTTTGTGATCTCTGTAAATAAAATGCAGGAATTCAAAGCAAATATATCAATTATATTGAAAAAGACAACCATTGTCCATTCTTAAAACTGCGCAATAAGAAAGTTTATTTGGTCAAAACAATCCACTTCACCTCTTGTCTAATTATAATGATCCATATCAAGGGAACTCTTTTTGTAGTCATCATTCAACAAAGAACTAAATTGAGTTCTTACTTTGGCAAAAGCAAATGCTAAGATATAGATGTTTTATTTTTTCTCAGTGTACCTATAGATGTTATGTTTTTCAAGTAACATTTTAGTAAGTGAAAAATTAGTAAAATAGTTATCAAAAGTAATAATTAATTAACCTTTGAGACCATAAGATAAATCTAACACAACATTTTCAACTGAATCAGAGTTTTTACCTAAGTACTCTCCAACATAATGGGTTTGAGTCCAAGATTTTCTTAGTACTCTCCAAACATAATGGATTTGAGTATCACATATAGGCCGCAATTTGATGTCATATTTTGCAGGTTTTTGAGGCATATACTGCCTAAATAGAGCTTTAACACAAAAACTTTTAGTTGTTCATCTATTGTTGCAAAAAATTAAATCATACAACTTTTTAAGAATTGGACACCAGTTGTCTAAAAGTCCTCAACGAACTTCCACCCTATCTATTTGTTTACATGTGGTTCTTGTTTTTGCGCGGTCGAATCTTAAAGTCGCGCATAATTCTTCAGATCTATGAGGATTTATTGTAGCAGCAAATGTTGGTCTGCCATTTTAACTTCTCCGCATATTTTTTGTTGCGTCATTTTTTGATTTGTAAACCCCAAGAAGAATTAACACAACAAAAAAGGCATTCAACTCTATTGGATCTAATTTATTATATTTATTACCAAATTTTTCAATACCGTTTTGATTAGGGTGCTCTATTATCAAATTTACGATGACATGAGGAAAATACAAAGAAAAAGATACAATTTCATCATCGATTCGAGGAATTGCATATCTCGTTGGTCCTGGTTTGAGAATTATTATGTTTTTTGATTTTCGAATGTAAAGTTATATTAGACATTGTAAAGAAAAATATTAGAGTAGGAAAAGTAGATGAAGAATGAAATAGAAAAAATAAGTGTGGAAATGCAACAGATCAAGAAATTGTCAAAAAGTTATAAATATTTTTGAAAACTGAAAAAAAAATTCCAATTTAAATATTATTTTTCAGTGTTTTTAAATTAAGTTTGAAAATTATGAAATATAAAGTGAGAAAGCACGTAGACTTCATCTTGCTTTTTCGATTTTTTGAAAGGCGGATGGGTGTTTTTTGTCGCAATAGTAGATATAGCAACTCAATGCATGTATTTTACCCCACCTTTTTGCAAGTCATAGTTATGAATTTAGTACACCTGGGTAATCCAAGTTTTCAGCATGTTCTGATAGGTTTTATATTGGTTATAACTTTTGGACTAAATTTTACGTGCAACATATCCAATTGATGTTGCTTATTCCATGGGCTTCATTACCATTGTAAAGTGTATAAAATTTTGTAATAATCAGTTTTGTTCTTAATTAGCAGATGAGGGGTGACTAACTTTCATCAATCGCAATTCTTTAAAATATTAATAATATATTTGAAGAAATACTTTTTCAGTATGAAAAAACTCTTCCTATCATGATATATTCTCATAACCTGTAAGGTTGAACACGGGTAGACAGCATGTTTGTCATCTCCAACCTGTATACTACGGTGTTTTCTATTCAATAGTTTGCTATGTGCATGTTTTGATACAAATGATTAGGGAGACCAGGTTCAATTTTCTGTTCATATTTTGATATATCGTTGGATTGCGTTATATGACACAGAGTTTGTATTATATAAATACATATATAAAAAGGTATATGTCTGCGGGTTGAATTGCAAGCAGTTGGCAAATTCGATTAGCGTTATCATACAGCCTAAGAAATCCAGGACCGGTGTTGACCTTTTTTGGTCTCATCAGTTGGATGCAGTTAGAATCTCCCATTGCTTGGAATCGATGTAATCATACATGGAGCATAGCTCAGTAGTCGAGGCTAAAAATAGGATCACTGAGTTTTGTGTGTATTTGCGTGTAAATTAGAGCTGCTTTTGAAGAATCAACACATTTCCCCCAAAATAATAGCGATCCCAACTTAAACAGGTTTCCTGTTTCAAATACATTATTCGTCATGGCTCAGTACTTCGCGAAAATGTGTCGTTATTTTTACATTT
Source organism: Nectonema munidae (assembly GCA_030549495.1). Lineage (NCBI taxonomy): Eukaryota > Metazoa > Nematomorpha > Nectonematoida > Nectonematidae > Nectonema > Nectonema munidae. The sequence continues at coordinate 797,045 of JAUIRK010000007.1, read as the reverse complement.
TTTAAGGCAATGTGATGGCGATCACTGTGGTATTCAAGAACGAGAATTTGTACACACCAACAAACCTGTACCTCGTCTCCCTTGCTTCTTCTGATCTAATCACCCTCATATCTTCTCTTCCCATCTCCATGCTAGAACTATTTCTACCTGTCAATAAATTCATCTTTCACAACTTCATTTGCTCCATAATGATTTTCTTGCAGTACCTAGGAATCAATGCATCCTCTCTCAGCATCACAATATTCACTCTTGAAAGATATATTGCGATATGTTATCCATTAAAAGTAAACTTTATTTTCTTCCTAGCCATATCTCCATTACTTGCGCCCTACAGTTTATATTTTGTAAAAAAATTGTGCATTTTATGAAAAGGTTGATAATATCAACTAAGTTTAGATGTTCGTTTCGATATAGGTCACATATTTATTTATTTGTTAAAAAGAATTAAAAAATATCGAATGATGTGAGTGTAGAAAGGGACAGAACCAAATTTTAGATCTAAACTCAGTCATAAAAACATAAATACGACGCTACGCGCAGGCTGAAACTAAGGGTTCTATCAAATCAGTGCAACACCAGAGCAAACTTTAATAAAGGAAGGCTTCCACTCTACTCTATCAAATGCAAAGATCGACTTTGCGTAGTGAAATGATACCTGTGCGAAAATAACCAGCTTTAATATTCCTCAAATGATGCACAATTAGACATTGAATATTTGTTCAGCAACAAAAAACAACTATTTCCAAAGAGAAACTGTTTCATTTATATAGAAGTTTAAGGTGTTGAACCTAAGACAATAATTAAGTAAAAAAATTGATAAGCATGTTTTAAACTTTTATATTCAATAAAAAATTCTTCATAATGCAGTGATGATCTTCTAATCCAACACTTAATAATCCGACAATTTACTATTTGACACTTTTTTTCAGTGAAGATTCATTGATTTTTTTGTATTTTTTTTTTAATATTTTTAATCCGGCCTGGTTTTTGCTGTAACCGTAGAGCTCGGATTAACCAATCATCACACATAATTGCTATTTAACAATTGGGTATATTTTATTTTCGCTAAATATTTTTATTTTCAACTCAATCCAGTGAAAACTATCAAAGAACAAATAAATAACAAATATTTATAGCGAAAATGAAAAAATCCATGAAAATTTTTGAAAACAACTTTTGATTTGTGAACATACAAACCTTTTAATTCGGATAGAACGAACTTCTGGAGACCTTTATTTTAATTCGCCATATCCGAATGTCGTTGTATCCGAACAATACTTTTTCTAGAAAAATGATTTTTTTGACAGTTTCAGGACAGTTAAACGATTATGAGCAGCACAATTATCCATAAATAATGTGACTTTTCTTTTTCGATTTTATTATCGAATCTTTGAATCTAAATCTCAAAAAATTTTCTTGACATTGAAATTTTGAATTAATAGAGTAATTTAGAGAGAATATTTCAATATTTTTGAAGCATCTTGGATTTTTATACCGAATAAAATTTTTTATAAATAAGTTAATTCATAAACATTTTAAATGTTAAAGAATTTCTAAAATTTTTATAAAATTTGAAACAAAGAAAAAAGTGATTTCAACGTGTTATAATAAAAATTCGCTACAACTGGATTCTTGAGGCGTTAATAAGGTTGGATAGATGCGATAAAATTTCTTTGCTATAATCAAAATTCGCTATATCCTGATTCGTTGTAAGGGCCCTTGAAGATTAGCCAGGCACGCCATGAGTCATGTGAACCCTAAGATTCCATCTAGAATCAGGGGTTCCCCACCTGTGATACGCGTACACCTGGTGGTACGCCAAAGCCTTCCAATTGGTACGCGATATGTTTTTCAAAAATTCAAAAAAAGTACTTGTTTTCACAGAAATTCCCACACAGAGAAATGTAGTGTAATGTGAATTTCGCTAAAGTTCATTTTCTTTAGTTCTTCAACTTTAAACATTCTCTTGACAAAGTAGGTACAGTGTTGTGATTAATTAACTTACCGTCTTCGTGATTGTTTATTTTTATCGATTATTATGTAAACAATCTTTATATTATAGATTATTATATATGTTCAATATATTAAAACGCAACTTTTAGTTTTATTTCAGATTATTATAGCGTCAAATCAAGATGCCCAAACGATAGTATAACGATCAATATATTAATTTTGGTTTTATGAATTAAAGAATTGGGAAGAATCTGTGCCACGGTGTGTGGTGTGTATGAAGACATTATCAAATGCATCAATGAAGCCTTTTACAACGCCATCATTCAGACTAGAAAGACCGCGATCCTAATTATTTTAAGCAACTTGAGAAAAACGACTAGACAAAAGGGGGAAGTAATATGAGCAGTCGGTTGGTATTGTGACAGCCTCCGGTGAAATTGCACTTTTTTGGCGAAGAAATAAAAGCCTTCCACAACAAAGGGTGAAGCATGGCATCATCATTAATATCATCATCATCGTGAATCACACATCTTGAAACCAAAGTTCATTCAGCCAACAATTGATTTCCAGTCAAATTGTCTATATCGCCGATGTCTTCGTCTCCTGAATCTTCATCTGTAACCACATCGGTACAATTTATGGGCGGTTGAATGAAAATTTGGGAGTCAGTTATCTTTTCTGTACCAACAAATTATTTAAAGTATCATCCTTAAAAATGTGAGAATGCACAATATATTTTGAAATAAAAGTTTGTTTTCACAAAACAATTATTCAATGATAAAAAAAAAAGTAAAATTAAACATCTCATACTTCATACTAAGATTTATTTATCAAAAATATGCAGAATGTAGTAAATAAGTTTTCCTCCAACATTCTTCTCAGGGTTTCTTTGATATATAAAGCTCAGAATAAAAGTCAAAAGACTATAGAACGCAATAGCGTCCACATTAGGAACTCTTCGTAATTCAATATCCACATCCCAATTCGAGAATGTGAAATAAACAAAACCCGAATTCTCCAACATTAAAACTCAATTTTTTATTCAAAATAATAAAAAACTCAAAGTATCAATGTAACATTTAGAGCTCAGCTAAAAAGTCCAACGGGCCCGGCCTTTTTGTTTTCACAAATACTCTTTTGTTTATGATAATTTTTATATTTTGTACATTTAGCGTATCTATACCCTTTAAATTTATGATTTCTTGTGCATATATGTAACTATAAATATTTTTTATATTGCCAGAAATATTAAAGTTCAGCAATTTACTACAAAAAAGGGTGCGTCTTTTCACCGAAAAACACATTCAAAAAACAACAATCAAATAATCAGTGAAATTCAACAAAAAATTACAATTAATCAATTGAGTTTAAAAGTAAAGGATATTAAAAGTTAGTAAAGCCTAAAGCAAGAGTTAGTACATTACATACTAAAATATTATGTTCATGATAAAATATATATAAAAAACAATTGAATAAAACTACAAATAAACTACTTTAAACTACAAATAAAACTAGTTTTTAGATGTTTTTTGAATGTGTTTTTGGGTGAAAAGAGGCGCCTCAAAAAAGGTTTTCTCTATTTGTTTGAAGCTTTTTCAAAGTTCAATAGTTAATGAACAAACACTTACTATTGTTTAATTGTAAAAATATTTTTTTTACTACATTTCTCACAAATAATATGTTTTTGTGAGTGCTCACTGCTTATTGGATCTATTAGACCCATGTTTACCTGCAAGGCAATGCTAAAAGTTTTTAGGTCGTTGCCGAAAAAAAAATAACTTTGACAAAAATATTTTTTGAAATGATTTAAATACAAGTAGAATGAGGCAATTTAAAAGTTTCAAAACTATATATATAATTTATGACAAAAAATCTTCATTTTTAAAGTTTCTCGGGTCTGATAGACCCTTGCCTGATGAGGGTTAAAATGAATAATTTACTTTTGGGTGAAAGTTCTGGTAAGAAATCAGACTCTTCCTAATATTTACAAAAATATGTTAGGTATTAATATTTAAGTCTTTGAATAGACGCTGTTATTCATAAGAAGAAGGAAAAAGTTTATTTTTCATACTTATAATAGTTTAATAATTGGAAATGCAATTATTCTGACCTCTTAACTAAGTTGATAACTTTTTTATTAATTGGTTGGTACAACGAGAATCAGATTTTTAGTCCAAAGCAGAAGAATCATATCCAAATTTATTATAAAAAGCAGATGAACTGAATTTTTCTGTCTATAACTTCATTTAGATTTTAAAAATGTTTATGTATTTCGTTATAAGAAAAATAATATCAATTTTTGAAAATAAAATCTGAAAATTTTCCAAATTTGTTCCAAAATTCATTAATATTTTGTAAAAAAATATTCTCAAAAACAGAGGTTGTATAAAAAAATTTTTTATTGTCTAAAATTTTGCATTCAATTTGGATAAAAAAAACATAAATTAACAAAATTAATTTTGAGCAAAAAAAATCAGTCCTAACGGGTCATATCTGGTACCCAATATTCAAAGTTATTTGAAAAAAGCATGTTTCATGAAAAAAAGTATTAGCTTGCTAACGATGTTATTGAAAGTACGTCGAATATATTACACATAAGTTTTACGTCATATATAAAGTAAATAATGAGAAAACTTACCATAATTAAAAGAAACACACACGTAAAAAGAAAATGACAGCAAGAACGATCTGGTAAGTTGTGATGTGACGTCAAAATCTTGAATTGCAGCCAGAATATTGATTATCCTATTCGTGACATGCATGCATCAACTCGATGTGAAATAATGAAGGTTAGTGGTATTTGTTTACGTTTTTGAAAATAACTAAATTTGACCCGCTCGGCACTTACAGTAAAATTTTTGGGGTGACATATATGGCCCTTTCGGCATACAAACAACTTTATTTACGACCCATATGTGGGACTTTCTGCACAAAAGAGTATGTATAAAATTTCATTTTATTTTTTGAATAAAGTAATTACTAATAATAATTTTTAGATATTAACAAGCGAAATCTTTGAACATTCTTAGCACCAATTTGTATTTGCTTATTGACAATTTGGATTTGCTTGATTTCCTTTCTATATTCTCCAAAATTAGATAGATATTTTATCATAGATATTAAATTGTTCGGTCTTTTAAAGAAACTTTTTTGATTTTTTCGTAAACAAAAGGAAATTTCATTTTTATTATTCCCTGGTTTTTTTAAGCAAATTTTCATCATTATCTCACTTCTAAATCAATTAACATCATTAGAACATAGAAACTTTAGAACAATTTGGAAAGAAAATACAGCTTGAACTAATTTTTAAAAAGACGGCACTCTTCATAAACCATTTGAGTTGAAGCGACAGTACATAGGGCTTTACCAATAAAGTTTTCAAAGAAAATAAGCGATAAATCATATAAAGTAAGACTGGTGCATCTAATTCTACAATCTAACATTTTTTTTATAACTTCATCAATAAATTGTTTTTAAGAGTCTTAGAGTCTTTAGAATGGTATTTTGCATATTCTTCTTTCAATTTTAATGAATATTTTGAAACGGGTTAGAAACCATGTTTTCAACACTAGACGCAACGATGAATATTTTGACAGTGTGATTTACTTGTCACGAGAAGCAACACTTTTAAAATCATCACGAGATTTAGAAAAATATGATTAATCATTATTCTTTGTACACTAATCTTTAGTGGGATTTTTTTGATGATCGGATATTATCTGTGGGATAACTCGTCTAAAAACGCGGCAAATCGTTAATACACGCTAAGCCCATCTTGAGCGAAAATTTTTTGCCTCTGCACTTATAGGCAATGAAGCTGTGCACATACAAAAGAGCGAAGAAGATGGTGATGTGTGTTTGGCTGTTTTCCTTAATGTACTGCCTACCCTGGCTCAGCTTCGCCACCACAAAGCCCTACCACCCCAAGATCATAAACATGACGGAGTCATGGAGCGTATGCAGCTACCGACTGTCCCGCAAATCCTTTCTCTGGTACTACATCGCAGATTTGATCGTCTTCTATCTTCTTCCCTTGATCATCTCCACGTTTTGCTACGCTTCCATCATCAAAGTCTTGCTCGCGACAAAGGAAATTAGACTCAACAATCACAAACTGAAGCGTAAAAAAAACCTGGTTGTATCTTCTCCGAAGAAAGACAGCACCAAAACTATTTTCCAGGTAAGCGCTCTTACCGCTCTTTCTTGAATAAGCGATCCAAATGTGGGATTCTTTTGTAAATCAGTTGGTAAAATTAATTGACTGCTTGTTTTTTAATAAGTTGTTCCATTCGTTTGTTACAAGGGTTAGTTTGTTAGTGCGCCATGAACTTCAGAAACCCCTTTAAAATTAAAAATGAGGTAAATACAAGTTTAACCATAACAATTTTCATTAATGAGTTAGAAGATAATTAGATCCATGTTTTCGAAAAAATGTCACTTCTTTTTCTTCTCTTTCTCACGCGTACAAAAGTCTGCTTAACATGATACATCTCTTCCACTTCTTTTACACCTTCAGCGACAACCGTAAGAACTCAATATGAAAATGATATTTTTTGTCAATAAATTTAACCTGCTTACATTCAAAACTTTTTAAACATGCTCTGATACGTTAATTCTAAAGAAGAAAATTATACCCAAAAAACTTGCGCCACGAAAATTGCTCCTAAGAAAGAACTAACCTCATGAACGGATGCTAACTACCTTCAACAAAAGGTACCAGCAGGAGTAGCTATGACATTAATCATGGAAACTGCGGTATATGTCAAAAAGTAACTGCTCTACTAAATTTTGTCCTTAGGTAAAAATACTTAGGTTTTTGACTAATTTTGTTATTGTGAATTCTAATTTTCAAACTATTTTCTCTATCACGTCTACTTTTTTTGCTTTTGCAAACCTAAATTTTATTACAGTACATATAATTTCAAAAAATAAAGTGTTTTTTATTCGTTAAAAAATCACGCATTATATACACACACAGACAACATTAGAAACAAACCATAAAATATTAGATAGTTGTTATAAATGTGATTTTTTAGATAATCTTTTGTACTTTATCTTTGAAATGTGACGAAACAGCATCTAGCAAAAGTCCCCATCATGTTCGGTTTCAGGATACCTTGATAATAATTGCTCTCTATTCAAGAAATATCTTAGTGAAATCTTTCACCTTGTTAAAATCTTTCACTTAAGCACGAAAGTTAGGCGGACAAAAGTTGAGGTGAGAGTGGAGAAAGCATTTTGTATTACCAAGAAAACCATCACAGACTGATTTAAAGACCGGGCATTTTAAAGTAAGAAACTCCTTGAATTCATTATCTTTTAACTCCTCTCGAATCTGAGTTCCGATGAAGATGCCTTCCTTGAGCTTAGAAAAAGTCAGAACTGGAAATAAAGCACAAAGACGTTAAAAAGTATAGCCATTTTTATCCATTGCTTTTACAAAGTTCTCGCGAGTTTTATGCGAAGAGGAAGAATTATCTTCTTCATGCTTACAAGAAGTTTTTGCCTACATCAGATACGAAAGAGCATGTAGACCCCATTCTTTCTGCTTTAGGCACATTGCAGTTGTCCCAGGGAGAAAGAAAGCAATACTATTTTGTGACGCCTAGCTGTATCTCATGACCAGGGCGAAGAAAAATTGACCCAAAAAATTGGAAAAAATTGACTTTTACTCAGAGGAAAAATTGACTTTATTGTCTTTTTAAAGTTTTTATTGAATTGAACAACTATGAGCACTTTAGAGAAAGTATTGAAAATTATTTTAAAGAATCCATGACTTTGTAATACAACAACATATAATTAATGACATTTTCTGATTTAAAATTCTACCATTTTCTAGCAGTTTTTTCACTTTAGAAAAAGACCTTTCTACTTCTAAAGTTAAAACTTGACAATTTTGTAATTTGGGATAAGTACAGCGAGAGATTTGAGTTTTCCATATTTATGATTTTATTGATTTCATTTTATTTAAATCTATTTTCAAGATAACTTTTAACACCACATTCGTCTTAAATGAAATAATGTTGAAAAAAGTAGACATCTTGGACTGAAAAAGTCTCTATGCTGACTTTTTTCGACTAAATCAATGAATCGTGAATATTCTCTAATTATTATTGTTAGCAAGTTTTGACATAGATTTTCTTTTTTTTAACAATTTCTTGATATTTGGCAATAAAATTCCATCATCTTCATCATTAATTTCTTCACTGCTGGAAGATTTTAATGAAAATATTTTGCTGCTTGCAACCAATTTGTCAACTTAATTACAATTGGAACTGAAGTGTTGCCGATGGGTTAGAAAAGAGAACGTCTTTTTCTATTACTAATTTTGAATGATTTAATGCCGGTAATCTACAATTTTGCAGGATAACTTAACTTTTAAGGTAAACTTGTGTAAAAGATGTGAAAAACATGTAATGATAAAGAGTTTGGGAATAAAATTCCATAACTTCTGCAGCGGATATATCGTATGTAACCGCGTTTGTCAACAAAAAAATTGTCTTACAAAAAACTTCTTCATGTACCTCACTCAGGCAAACTTTACAGTAATTAGGCACATTGAATCAAAAAGTGTTAAATATAAAAATTGACTTTATTGACCTAAACTCGAAAAATTGACTTTGATTGACTTAAAAATTTGAAATTAGTTCAAAAATTTTTAGACTAAACAGATCTTCAAAGGTTTTTGCTAAACGAAAATAAAAGTTGACTTTATTGACTTTTACTCGCCCTGCCTTAAGTACCTGGTACCTTAAGATCAGCACAGAGACTCCACTGATACTGATTGCATATGATTAGATTACATGGAAGCTCAATATTGGCATATGAGTCCTTCAGATGAACTGAGTATGCAATAGGAATGCTTAGATATTTATTCCCATTGTGCACAACTAAAGATATTAGATTTTGCTTGAACGATCCAATAAAAAGTCTCCAATCTGAAGGATTCTGTTGGAAACTAAACAAAGTAAATAAGCAAGAGACATTTTTGCAAAGGCATAACTGGTTTTTTATGTCAAAGAAACAGCTAGAGTCTTTTTGCGCGTTCTAAAATTAGTTATCCTTACATCTGCATCAATTTCCACTGGAGTTTAGATGCTAAAAGCTCTGACTGCTGAATATAAATCAGGCATAAGGCCATTTAGACCTTTCTGCTGGATCAAGTGGGGCTTGTTGCAACTTGCTCTCGAACAAACAGAAGCATTCTCTTTGGAATAAATTGAAGTATCAGAATCCTTTTTTAAAGACATTTCCTCATCTGAATAAAAAAGATTTATCTTGGCTGGGAGTGTAGAGACAGGAAGATCATCAGAATGGGGTATTGGTGTCATGGCTGAAGCAAGGTTGGACTATTTTATCTTCTTTCTAGAAGAAGCACTTAAACCAATAATATTTATCAGACAAAAGTAACAAACATCTGCATGTTTCTTAAATAAGGTGTAATTGTTCGGCCCTTGGCAAAAGTGCCTTAAAATCGCCACAGACGTAACAAGATGAATTTGACTTGTTGATGATGTCTTAAAGAGCCTGAAGTTATTGTAATTATATCAGTTAATAAAAACAAAACAGATGTGTACATGTATATCTCAAAAAGTAGAGGTGATGTGTATAAATTGATTACATATCTGAAATCAGCCCATAGGCATTAGCTTAGATCAATTATTTTTGTTTCCTGCCTAACTTTGTTTGTAAATAAGTCAATAATAATTAATAGCGTTGGAATATTGTAGTGATAGGAAAAATGTGACTTATTTTAAATTGATGAAGGAAGAGTGAACTTTTATTGACATAAAAATATAACCAAGGAACGATTTTTATACATACAAAATTTTAAATTATCTTTATTCATTTGACTCCTCATCGTCATTTCATTTACTTATTTTACATTGTTTGTTCATTCACAACACTTTTCTTCATCATTACATACCATTATTAACGAAGTGTGACCACGAAGGGCCCACCTAAATGTGCTAATTCATCTATAGGATTGAGGCCAATTTTTGAGGAACCAAGTAAGCGCACTAATTTAGTAATTCCTGCATAGTGCATACACATATGTAGTCATATACTTGTTAACATTTTCAATGAATATGAATTTAGGTCGTGAAGATGCTGGTAGCCATTGTGATAATGTTTGCACTGCTCTGGATTCCATACCGTTTCATGGTGGTTTACAATTCATTCGTGCCATACGAAAAGTCAATATCCAGTCTGTGGTACAAACTCTTCTCGCGTGTGATGATTTTTATTAATTGCGCCGCAAATCCCTTTATCTACAGCTTGATGTCTGTGAAATGGCGCAAAGCATTCAGAAAGTCTTTCTCATCCGTGCGTGCAAAGATCCTGCATCCCAAAAAAGCTAAAGCACCGAGCAAAACCAATAGCTGAGCTCGCGACACACGCGCCTTTGATTGGTCGCTCTGAGACAGCATAAAGCAGAACAAAGAAGAGGGTGTGTGCCGATTCGATCGTTGTCCATCCTCCATGCGATAGCTTTTTAAAAAAGACAGTTAATAAAATCTATATCGACCACTTACGCTCTCTTCATATATAGAGACATCGAGATGAAGATTCATAGCTCCTGCAAGAAAGGATGCTGTTCCGAGCACATTTTCGTTACTTACATGTGATCAAATCTTTTAGATTGGGAGACGAACTCACATTTTGTGGGGGCAAGATGTTATTTGGGTTGAAACACATTTGCCCTCTTTCGACTATTTTCTTCATCTTGACTGTGACGATGAAACTAATTCAAGCATACATGAAGGCTCACGCTTTCAATTTATTCTCTGAGATCCTTCTTCTAAGAGCATAATGGATGTCTTTTCTAATTAAATTAATGAAATTATTGCATATATAAATCTTCTAAAACCTCAAGACTATCTACCAAAACTACGTGATACATCCCCTCATAATATTTGATCACTATAACCTAAGTTATGCCTCATTTATCTGTGTAATGTTTTGATTATGTAAGGGGTGATACTTTTCTTGAATTTCTATAAGAAAATGTGCTCTGTGTCTGATGTTGATATATATTGTGTAAATATGTTTTTTGATAATATATTTACTGCAATTATATTTCTAATGATCTATTTCAGTGGTGTCAAATTCAATGCTAAAATTTCTGTCTTGTATTTTATCCCAGTGTTAGAGAAGTCGAAATTGGTGTTTTTAGAAATTTGTTATCATTAAGAACTTAATGTCATTTTGTAAAATATATATTGGGAAGTTAAAACTTTTTCTTTTTGTTGACTCCTGCAATTTAGTTAAAACAACAAAAAATATATTTCTATGTAATATTTTTGAATTTATTTCATGCAACTTACCATCACCTCATTTTGAGGTGCAGGAATTTCTAAATGGGCCTTGTGTAAAATTTTGGAAATGTATTGTCGGGGTTAAGATTAGTCTAGAATTAGTATTAGAGCTGGTGTTAGGTTTGATTAATGTTAGCGGAATCTTACATGCATACATATACATTTTTTGACATTCTTGACACAAACTTTCTTATTTATTTATATTCATGGCTGACACAAAAACTTATAGACATACATAGGTACATACATGCTACATACATATTGACATTAGACATCCATACACTGAAATATCTCATAGCAGCGGTATGGCCTTCACTTTCATTTCTAACCGATTATTGCCAAAGCAATTCCAGACAAATCTAATCAATAGTTAAATATCCTACAAAAATTATATCAAATTTTTCAAGTCCAAAATCACCAGGTAAAATCGTTCTATTATTTCAGTATTTTTCTTACCAACAAGTTTAATCGCTAGAATTCACCACAATGGTTTATCCCTGCATCAAGATAAAATCAAATACAACGACTTCATATTGTTTTTGCTCTTCTAAAAAGCTAAAATCATCAGGCATTGACGAAATCATTCCTAAAGTCATTTCCATTTCACTTGCATTTATCTCCTTTCCCCTTCCTAAAAATTTGTATTTGGCATGGAAGTGTCCTGAAAGGAGTATTTTTGAAGAGGAATTAATGTCTATAAACATGCTTGCGCAGTCAAACAGTTTATATTTCCTAAATCGCTTAGTTAAAATATTGAATCTCTTCAAATAACATTTATGATGACCTTTCAATTAACCACTTTTTATTTATCTTAGAATTTTAACCAAAATTGACCGTGGAATTCGCAATGTAGTGGGGTCGTATTTGAACGGGTTACTGTATATACATTTCCAAAAGGGTATATTGAAAATAGATGTTTTTAGTATGTGTTACAGTTTTACTTCTGTTTATCATTATATAAAATAGGAGACATCAACTTAACTGATTATAATGTCGTGTATAACAAATGATATAGATTTATTGAATAAACTGACAACAGGAAACAACTATAGAAAGTAAAAAATAGAAGAATGAAACATCTCTTTTGCCTCCCTGGACATTATCAAGAAGAAAGAAGGAGCTCTCCACCACTTAGATTTTTTGAAAAGCGAATATAACAAAATCACACAATTAAATATTACAATAAAAGGAAATCAATTTGAAAATGGTTTATGCGCATTTTCTACGCTGAAAAACGTCTCTGGGTTAATAAGCGTGTTGAACGAATTTCTTTAGAAGAAGAATGAGCTCTTTGCTATATTTGAATATCTTTGCTCTTTGATCTTCTTGCATTCCATCCAAAGAACATATTTGAGATGTTTATCTCTATGCTATAAAAATATTTCTTTGTAGACATCTTTATTGTGTTGTTGTTGTTGTTAGCCCCAATCTCTATATGAGTATAATCTATCATTTCAAAACAAAGCTTTGTTTAAACTGAGAAAGTATTTCCATAAAAGCAAGTACTCTCAGGGAAAAGAGATATCTCTTTATTGTGTTCAAGTTACTCAAGGGAACAACTTCCTCAAAAATATAATGGCAAGCTGTTTGATTGGTCAACATGTCAAAAAAAAAGATATCTCTTTCCTTATAACAAAAATACAATAAGCTCACAGGCGCGCATACCATTTTCACTTCAGTGGCCCCTTTTTCACTTTGGGTGCGGCATTTTTCTTTATTTACAAAACAATCAATCTCGCAAGTATTGATATATCTTGAATTTTTTGATATATGAGTATTCTAGATTTTATTATTAAATAATATAATTTCCATGGCTTTAGGAACTTCAAGACATCGAGGTAGCCTCAACAAGTCAAATAATTTTTGTTGTGTGCCGATTTTTCGACAATTATTCAGTGCTGAAAAATGAGGATTTTGAGGATTTTTTTAATTGTAAATTTGGAGATCAAGACAAATCTTGGGCTCCACACATTTGTTGTAAACTATGTTACAATGGAGTAACTGCTATAAATTATTGTAAAATGAGCTGGTAAAAAATATTACTGAGTTCTACTCAAACTAAACTGATCAATTTTGGCCCAGATTGGTTTGATTCTTGTTCTTCGTTTACTAATTAAAAACAGCTTTGAACTATATACTCAATAGTACATCTATTGTTTTGCTTACAAATTTTTTTCAGTTTATATTCTGTACTTCATTTCTCATATACTTTATATGGTATCTAATTTTGCTCTTCATTCTAAACTGATCCTACCTTGGAAGCTACCTTTCTAAACTGTTCCTACCTTGGATTCCTAACTTTTATTGAAGGAAATCTCTGTTGATCTTGTCTTTTTTTTATTATTACCATGTGTGTAGTATCATGTCATATGAACAAATATCACTCTGAAATTTGCTAACTAATTCTTTTTCAAAATTCTTGTTCTTGATGAATCCATTCATAATCCTTTTTTTCAATTAAAAAAGGTTTTCCTCCATTATCATCAAAAATATTCCCTCATCACACCGAAAGAAATAAATTCTCAAATTCGATTCACATTTATAAAAATTTTTGAGAATTATACTAAATTTTATAAATTGGCAAGATTATCTAATCTTCACAATAACGATTGTGAGAAAAAACTTGGAAAATGATCTTTTGAAAAAAAAATAATTTTTACCAATTCGATTGACACTTTCACCCATTTTTATACTGTAATGTCTAAAAAGAAGTATACAAATGAAAAACATGTATATTATATTGTTTTAGAAAAATATTTTAAATTTGAATGATATTTTTAGTGAGAATTTTATTGTCAATCAAAATTTTATTTTGAGATTTCAAAAATAAGGTTTTTGATTTGAATTTTTTGAGAAAATTGATTTTTTTCACAACTTGATTTTTTCGGAAAACTCTAACTTCATTTATAATTCCATACATTCTTGCACCCTAATTGTGAAAACTAAGTCCTGATAAAAAAATTAAAAATAAAAAATATATTTTATTTAAAATATGAAAATATGTTTGAGATAATTTTCAGGCATACTTCACTAATTTAATTTGCACTTTGACGTATTTTTTCACAATAATTGTCAAAACTTAGCTAAAAATGGTATTAGCATGGTCAATTTATTTTAAGATATTTTTTACTTAAAATATGAATAAATGTTTGTGAAACTAACAAATTTGATTGATATTTTCACATCGTAATTACGAACCAAAAATCAAATCACAATGGTGATCATGTGGTGATTTGACCAATCACCAAATCACATGATAATGATGATTTTATTCACATTTTTACACTCTAATGGCAAAAATGAGTCAAGAAATAAAATCAACATTGGAGACATTTTCTCAGAAGTAAGCTGCAAATTTGATCGACACTTTTAGACATGTCAAAATCCTAATTGTTAAAACTAATTAGAGAAATTAAATCAGTATGGTCGATTTTTAATTTTAATTAATATTCTTGGAGATAATTTTGAGATGTAAACCACAAATTTGATAGACATTTTCAGAATATTTCACACCCTAATTGCGAAAATTGAGTACGGAAATGAAGTCAGCATGATTGTATAGACAATATAGAAATATATTTTTTATTTAAAATTTGAATAATATTCTAAGAGAAAAATTTTTAGAAGTAAACGGGAAAATTGATTATACTTTTTGACATTTTAACACCCTAATTGCAAAAATTGACTAAGGAAATGAAATCAGCATGATTGGCTTAGTATAAAAATATATAATTTATCTAAAATTTAAATAATATTCTTGGATACAATTTTGAGGCGGAAACCACAAATTTGATTGACACTTTCAAAAATTTTCACACGCTGATAGTGAAAACTAAGTTGAGAAATGAAATCAGCATGGTCGATTTGGTATAAAAAAATTAATTTTATTTAAATTTTGAATGAATGTTTTCGTAAGCAATTTTATCATGAATCAAACTTTCGATTGAGATTTGCTACGAAGTTGCCATATTTATTAGAAAAATATGTATGTATAAGAGTTATATATGATTATAAATTTTCATGAGTGTATCTAATGTAAACACTGAGTAACCATAATATAAAAATTGTGTATGTTCATTTGATTTTGATTGAGTTTTTGACATGGATTAAACTACCGTGAAAATAATATCAAAAGATGCAACTTACTATTTTAGCGAAAGTCACAAAGTTTGAAGGCATATAATTCAGCCAATTTTGTATAATAGATATTTTAGTTAGAGAAGGGAGGAGGCTAAAGTGCCCCCGTCCCCATCACTGATAGGGTTAAAGACAAAAAGATATAAAAAGATTACGCTTAAGAAGTTGTTTCTATTGTGAAGAATACTTCCTTTCCAACCTGACATCTCATTAGTTGTTTCGTTACCAATCATTTCTTAACGTTTACCTATATTCGTGCTTTGTATCCAATCGAATAGTTGAACTGCATTTAGCAACACTGAGGACGGTTAATGGGAGTTTTATTTCCAACATTAAAACTTCAATTTTATGCTTTTTGCAAGTTTTCAGAGAAAATCAACAACCCAAATCATATTTAAAATGGAATAGTTTCATCCTGTATAAAAACCTGCATGATGGGTATACGGAATAAGAAACAATTTATTGGGTATTTTATAGATGGCGTTAAACACTGTTAAAAATACTTAGAATAGAAAGAAGTTAGTCAAAAAATTTTATTTTTGAAATTAAAATTGAGTAATGTTAAAATTCCTTAGACAATTTGCAATTAATGAGATTATTTGATGTACATATAAACTTCTGCACTCATGAAAAAGCAATGCAATTCATAGCTATAGAATTATGTTATTAAATGTAGAATTTTAAAAAAGAGTTCCATATTTTCCTGAAAAAGATGCTTGAAGTCAATCTTTTGGTCTTTTGATTGACCGATATACAAGATACAAGCGAAGTAAGCTAGTATGTTTCATATACATTTCTATAAATAACCAAGATTTGTCCAAACCAGCACTAGTTTTAAATGAAAAACTATTTTCAGAACTTATTTTGTGGCAGATGGTAATCAAGTGCAAGTATGAAACAGAACATGCAAAGCATGATTTTATAGTAGAAAACGTAATCAAATTTTCAATAGGTTGTTGTTGTTGTTAGCGCCTAGGTTACACTATCTCGTTGTTAGTGTAATCTATCAGTTCATGAAAACAATTCTTATTTGACAACCTACATAAAAGCCACCGTTAGGTACTGGACCTTGTGTAAGCTTCTACTTATAGCTTTGTTGCATGTTTTAAAGGCTTGGCCCATAAATGAATGGGTTGAAAGTCGGATACCATGCGGATGTCTGCAAACTAGGAATGGTGACTAAGCTGGTAAATAAGACTTTTTAGGGTAAATAAGCATGCTCTTGTCTGTAAATTAGAAAAAGTTGTCTTATATTTTTTATAAAATAAGAAATAAAGCCCTGACCATAATAGTTTATTCTTTCCTTCACATTTTTATACCAATTCTCGCTCTTAAAAACAGGAGTGCTAAACTAGGTGACAAATTTTCCTAACTTTCAAATCGTATCTTGGCCTATTGGCAAAATGGCCTCAATTTTTTTAATTTCTTTCCTCTCGAACTTTGATTGTGACGAAGTTTTTAGCCTGTCCCTTCATCACGGCATTTTGCTACTTTGAAATCAGTTTTGAATTTGCAGTGACGTAACACAAGCGATATTTTGATTATTCAGACTTGCCCACTAATTTTTATTCCCGCCTAAACATAAATGACTTAAAAGGTTACGAAATTATAAAAGTTATTCTCTCCTATATTTTAATATCATTCAGTAAAGAACTTTTATAGAGCTTCTCAAAAGTGGTGCACCAATTCTTATACTTCTCTTTAACACGAGCGCACATGCCTCCAATTTTTGATGGAGTCAATTTTTTTTAATTTTGAAAGTAACTTGAAATAAATTATAAAAACGGTTGATAATTTTTTTTAATTAAGTCTTGATTTTAAAGTCTGTCCCACAATATTATGATAACTATTCAAAATTTATAAGCGTGTGTTTAGAGATTTCTTTTGGATAACTTAGCATTCTGTTTATGAAGATATCAAAATACCACAATAATATTTACTAAAGTACTTTTGTGATTGAGAATTTATAAGGTTATGGTTAGATGAAAGAGTTTATGCGACACTGACCAATCAAAAGTAAAAAGTTTGATTCAACATTAACTCTTTAATGACAACGATTTTTGAAGAAAAAATAGGCCTTATGACAAAATATTTTCTTTCATCAAAATTTTACGTAACTTTACATATTTATCGCATTTGGTTAACTATTCACCAATGTTTTTGAAAAAATAAAAAATAATTTTTATTTTCCATGAAAATAGACGTATCATATATGATACGTTGGGCACAACGACATTTGATGAGAAAAACAATTGGATGAAAGAACGAAGAAACTTGGCAAAACAAAGAAAGGTATTATAAAAAAACATTAAAAAAGTCGAACCTTAGTATTTATAATAACTTATAAAAAATTTACATTGATACGAACACGACCGTTAACGCATACTTGATCCATAATACATCTTACACTTTGGCGTTTTTGCATTTTCTATTGCAAAAAATGGGTTTTTATTTTGTATGATAATTCACAAAACAATCAACATGGACTCCAACTTTGCATTTAACAGACATAGTTTGAGTTAATCGGTGACATTTTCGATCGAAGAAACAAAATGCCCTAGTTGATCGAATCTTTTTGATTGAGATGGTTCCATTATTGTCAATGCTTTGCTTGGCTTTGGGCTTGTACCAGTGGCGGGGGGGGGGGGGGGGGGGGGAAATTTTTTTTTTTTTTTTATTTTTTTTTTTTTTTTATATATAATAATTTTTTTTTATTTTTTTAATTTATAAAACAACAAACAAAAATTTTTTTTTTAAAAAAAAAAAAAAAAATTTATTTTTTCCCCACCCCCCCCCCCCCCAGAACCCCCCCCGCTTTTAAATTTTTTTTAAAAAAACCCCCAATATTTCCCTTAAACCCAATTGGTCTAGTTTATCTCCTGGAAATAACCTGTACAGAATCCATGCTTGTTTCACAGTCATATCAACAAGGTGGGTAAATATAGGCCAGTACCTTGCGACGCACACAACCACGGTACTTTGCAATATTTTGGTCCGTTTGATCAACCCATCCCATCTCTTTGTTATATACATTCATCATATGAGGTTGAGTTAGAGCATTACTTATAGCAAGTACTGAGCGATTATTATCGAACCACTGACACAAATTTACTCTACCCTTGCTAGTCAGTATTTTATAAAATCCTCTTTTTTCTTTTTTGAGATCTTTCAGATAAATTATTGGGAAATTTCTTGATATGTTTGATTTTAATGTCGAAGTGACTTTAAAGTTCAATTCTTTCATTCTTTTCAAAATATCATAAGTGGAGAAGTACTTGCCAGTAATAAAATGATAATAATTGTTGAGCATTTTTTCATTGAGAGAATTGGCAAACTTCAGTAGTATTGATGGTCCGACACCAAATTGAGAGCTGTCTGGACTCTTTCCTTGGTACAGATCGAAGTTTACACAATATCCTGGCGAGACACAATGAGACCATTGTTTGTAGCCGAACCTGATGGGTTTGCTTTTGATAAACTCTTTACTACAATGATTACCGAAGTACGGAATCATTGTTTCATCAATAGAATTGAATTCTCTGAAAGGCATAAACAACTGATACTTCTCTTTCAATTCCTTTAAAAGCATCCTGAGTTTGGCGAATTTGTCAGAGGATTCAAGCACAAAAATGAAGATACTTTTTGATTTCTTCAAATCTTTGTCTTCACATGGAGCTTGCTATAAATGAGTTAAAGTAATCTTGTTTTTTCCCAGTACATTCTTGTTCTAGGCAAAATAGTATACCCTCGCATTATCAAAATTCCGAGAAAACAAAGAATTTCCTCTCTTGATGAATTCAAGGCATTATTTTTTTGGGCAGCATAAAGATTGGTAAATCAAACAATTGCATCAATCAATTCTAAGTTGAAAAAAAGAAGACAAACGAATAAGGAGAGAGAGGTTGATCATGAACAAAAGGCCCATGAACTAGAAGAAATTCATTTTTCAAGTCTCGGCCAGTATTCATAACACTCCATTGAACACTTGACCTTTTCCCATTCGATTTTAGAGTTTCTTGGAATTCATCATCATCATTATCATTATTTTCATCCAAGTTCGTGACTACTCTAGACGCAGCAATTTGATTTGTCGTCAAGTTATCGAATGAAAAATTCTCTTCAACCCCAGAATCTTCGTCGGAAACCAAAGATCAAGCGTTTATTGGAGGCTCAATATAAACATCACCATTTGCTATTGCTTCTTCATCAATTAATTCAAGTATATCAGAAATAATAAAACTCTAGAATATGAAACAAACATTAATGTTTTGGCCTTTCTTTCACTTCATGATAAAAAACAAATCGGTAAATCATAATATTAGTAAATTTTCATATAATTATGAAAATTATACTAGCGGCTCGCGAACCAAAATTTAATTATTTATGTAATAAATAAGTTTTATTATAATTTCAAATAAAAAACAAACAGTAAATAATACGGAAAGGAGTATTCATAAATTTGTTAATGTGTAATTTTTTGAAAACGGATGTTTGGTTCAACATATATATGCGAACAGTTGTTTTCATTGATGAAAACGACAAAATCATTAACAAGAAGTAAATTTACAGATCAACATTTATCATCTTTGATAAAAGTTGGTACGGCACAAACCGTGAAATCGAACATAAAGGAATTAGTGAGCAAAAAAGGTGTCAAAAATCAGTACAGCCTAGCTCTTAGTGAAACACTTAAAGATTTTGAATAATAAAGTTTTCATTGTTTTTTTAACTAAAATTAATTTATGTAATTTTTATCAATGAAAATTATGCGGCCCTAGGAAATTTTTTTATTCAATGCGACCCAATACCAAATACCAGTTTGACATGCTTGTACTATATCATCCACTATTTTACATCGTAGATTTCGAAAAAGTGGAAAGTAAGCAAATTTATCAATGGCTCAAGTAAAAAATAGCGAGAAGTATTAGGACGCGAAAAATGGTGATATGCAAGGAGAGATGCTTATAATATTCTGAAAGCAGTTCAGTTTTAGTATATTCTTTGAGCAGCCAATAATCTTTTGATTCACGCCAGAGTATAATTACCGAAACCTATATCAGACAGTTATAGAGAAAAGAATAAATAATTAGGGGGGGGGGGGGCATTTCTCTCCTTTTAAAATTTTTCTAGATACCATTATAGCTACAGCGAGTTAATTCAATTATTACTATCCAAAAATGCCAACTAGACCAAAATTTCATTTTAGACACAATATAAACCAACCATTAAAGAAACTACGCTAACCAGAAAAAATGCATCAACAGAAACATTTAGAACAATTTTTTATTTCTTCATCAAAATTAGCCACAACTTTTTTAATTTGAACTAAAAACTGGAGTATCATGGCAATTGATGATCAAAACATTGTTTCTCATGTAAACATCAATGTAAAAAAATTTCAGTTATTTTTCGATTTTTAATGGTTACGAATTTCATGAATACGAGTACATTCAAATTTTAGTACCATTGATCGTTATTATGAGAAAAGTAATGAGTGTAGTTGCCGAATATAAAAACAAGCAGAGCTTTGCAGAAAAGTCAAATAAAAAGGCTTAAAATTGAAAAAGATAAATGAAAATTTACTTCATACATTTGATTGATCACTGTTATCTGTTTTTAAGATTGCAATATGACAACTGAGTTGTCGTTCACTAAATATTATTTTCGTCGTCAAGTCATACGTATCACATATGATACTTTAACATTTTTTCCTCTTCAAAACATCGAAATTTCTAAGTGATAGTATACTTGAAGTAAACTACACTTTATAATTTGAAATAAAAACTATCATGAGACAAGTACTCATCTGTTTTTATAAAATCGTGTTTTATCTAGGAGTTTTAAAGATATGTGTAAAAAAACTCAGTTGTGATTATAAGTGTAAAAACTATTTATATTTGTTAAGGTATCATATGTGATACGTTGAGCACAAATGATAGTATTCAATTGCGTATCGTATATGATAGGGCATTAACGGGTTAAATGACAGCATGAAGAGAAAAAATATTTGCGCATCATAAGAAGACAATTTCTTTCATCAATGGGAATAAAATTATTATTGCCTTGTTGTAAGCCCCCTTTTTTTACTTGTTATTATTGTATGTAATCTCTCAGTTTAAAAATATAGAATTCCTAAATTTCTTGTTTAGATGGGCAAATAAATTCAAATGTTTATGACTAGGTTTAAGGCTAGGAGTCGACTTCCTGGAAAACCATAAATATGTATTATATTTTGCATTTATATAGACATGTTTTTTTTTAATTTTCTGAAGGATACTAGGCTTCAGTATAGAGAAGAATGTGATTTTATTATTGCATGAATGCAAACTGATTTTTGTTTTATCTCATGATCAAAGTTCAGTTGAAAGAGGCTTTTCAGTTAATAAAGAACTGCTTCAAGATAAGTTACATGAAAAGTCCGTGCCTCAAAGACTAGTTTATGATTTCTTGCACAGAAGCCCAAATATACGAGATGAGGAGGAAAATCTATATTTAACCAACATTTTACCTCATTAGCAAAGGCAGCATCTTTTCTTCGATCGATCAACTAAAGGAAAAAGAGTGAGCTATAAAAAATAAAAGAAACTTTGATGAATGAAGAACTAAAATTCTTATAATAAAGTGATTAAAGTTTGCGTGGAATTATGTTACTACTGCCAAATTAAAAATACGTGTTAAAAAAGTAATGCTTGTTCGACGTCAGCTCCTAGGGGTTGCTGTTTTTAGTCACGTGCCTGCAATACGTCTTTTTCGTTTATGATTTATGTGTTTTGGGCAATTTATTTCTAGTTAATTTTTTCAGCTTTTCTATTGAAACATGTTTCGATTTATGTCTGTGTAGAACTTTTTGTTCTGTAAATTTTGGAATTTAACGTGTGAATTTCTGGTTCATTTCAATGTCTCTTTTTTTCTGAGTATTTTTGTTAGAAGGTTTGCGATTGTTTCCTTTTCGTATGTAAGATTTTCAGCTTGCTACTATGTATGCCTGTGTTGTATAAATTTTGCTTATTATTTTGAATGTATGTTTAAGAAATATCCCATCTGGTTTTATTGTTGTTAGTGTACGTTTTAAGGGGTTCTTTATGCCTTATTTGCTTGAGTGTTGTGTTAGTAAGTATAGGAAGGTGATCTAGGAAGGTGATCTGAGGAAAGGTGCGTTAAGGGTTATAGTCTGGTTTAATAATTGAGTGGGCATTGCAGCAATATCTGGTGAAGCTAATTATTGGCATGTAACCTGTTTGGAAGTCTTGTTGGAGCGTTTGTATTTATGTATGAGTTCATGGATCTGTTTTCCTATTATCTGTGCAAGATGAGAGAGTACCATATTTTAGAATAAGCTTGAACATCTCCAGTTTTTTAATGTGTTCGAGGAGTTGCTTTACTTTACATAATAATTTGTTTTTGATGACATTAATGTTTAGTTGCAATAGTGTAAATGTATATCATTTTTTTATCTGTAGTAAGTAAAAGGGGTATAGCGATTCTGTTAAGTTTTATTGAATTTGTCTTTTTGTTTAGTGTGAATTGCGAATGTGCATTTAGTGTGTAACGCAGTGATTACACCTAATTGAAATGGAGTTTTATAAATAAGCACATAAAAATTTTGTTCCAGTCATGTCCTCCTTCTTGTGCCAGGGTGGGGTGGTAGATGTCACCAATTATTTGTCCCATTCATTTTTATAAAAAAGGGTATGAGACATTTTTTCAACTCACCATAAAGGCGTCTCATGCCGTACTCTATATTCCGCAATTGCTTATTAGTTATATTCGCAGCTGTCAAATATATATCCGCCACTTAAGGAGGCACTCTGTAGCCTAGAGTATAAGACCATTTTAGCTGGTTTACAAGCAACACGCTGGGTTTACCAGCTTAGTCACCGTTGATAGTTTAAAGACACGCGCACGGTGTCCGACTTTAGAAAAAGAAACGTTGTGCTTCCTATAAAGTAAAGGATATTTTGGAATTATGCAGTGTTGGTGAAATATAATAATTTGCGTAGTGAATAAAAGAAACTTTACACGATGATGAGAAAAGGTAAGCAAAATCAACCTTTATTGTTCATAGTAGGCGCATGGAGAGGATCCACTAATTATTTTGGACGATAAATAAGAGGAAAGAATTTAAAAAAAAAAGCAATAAACACAATATTTAAGAAGTTTGTTTCCACCATATTATAATAAAAACCAGAATATCATGATATATATAAATTAAATGACATGTTCGCCGCGATTACTATAAGAAAAAACACACGTGATTAGTAAGTATATAACAAGAATAAGAAATTGAATATGGGCATTAGCAAAATAATGTGTACCATGTGTTAGTGTGTACTTTTAATATCAACAAGGAAAGAGAGATTTCCGAAATGCTGCTAGAGGAAGATCGTGGAATAAATAATCAGAGATCATCTCCTCCATGCGTTATAAGATGAGCGAGTTTTCCGTAATCGTACATTCCGTTGTTGTCGGTGAAATTGGCGTATTTGAAGAGGTCGTCTATCTCCTCTTTGGAGTAGCGCTCGCCGACGCCCTTCAGAAGGGTTAGGAACTGCTTTTCCTTGATCATACAGTCATCCGTTGGCTTGTCTTGAATCACTTTGAATGCATTTTTGATCGTGTCTTCGGTATCCACTCCTAAAATGATCACAGCGTCAAACTTCGTTCCTCATTCCAGGCCGTAAGTATTTATTGTTTTGGGCAAAGCGAATTTTTTGCTCTTAATAAAATTTCCTATTTTTACGAATTCAATAGCAAAAATTAGTGTCATTTGTAAATAATTTTTTACACTTTTGGAAATTTATAAAATATTTGACAAAATTATAAAGAGACGATATTGTATCAAAAGATTGAGCAAATTTAAAAAAAAAGTTTTTGTTCGCGCTGATGATAAGATGTTAAATATTAAAAAACCACGGATAATGTTTAGTAAACAAATTTGTCGAAAAAAAAAAGAAACCTGATAATTTATCGCCAAATAACGTTAAGAACATTGTAAAGTTGATTGGCCCTGGAGCTTCGTTCAGCATTTCTTCGCACTCCTTGTCCTTGACATCGCGACCAAGAGATGCGTACACGTCCTTCAAGTCCTCCTTGCTAATGAAACCATCTCTATCTTGGTCGATCATTGTGAAAGCCTAGAGGCAAAAGGTGTGCGCATTCATAACCAAGTTACGTTGCGAGAATTGATATATGGCATGCGAGTTCAGTTGATTGGATAACTAACTTTCTAACGAGAAAATAGGTTGGGCAGGGCCATATATTCCTACGCAGCATCCCCCAAAAGTCTATCTTTACACGGGCATAGTATTGATTCTGACCAGGGCCCCGCTAATCGGTATGAGCTTGAAGAATATTTACCTGTCAACACCTCACTGTCAGAAAGGCTTGAGTAAGTATAATTAAATATAAAATCATGCTCGTCGCTCAAAATGCATATTTTAAAAAGAATATAGGCTCATCTTTCGTGAAATGATATAAAGAATTTGAATGAACGAAAAAAATAAATCAAATATATTAAAAGATTCAACTTAATTTCTTGTTTGTAGATCGAAAGTTCGGCATCCTTCTTTAAAATAATTTTTAAAATTTAGTTAAAAAGGGGAGATGAGAGGGGTAGTGTTCCAGAAAGCTTAAAAATCTAAATAATGAAGTCTTTTGTTCAATTTTTTTTGAATGAAATACAAGTATAATTTGTTTCCTAATCCTAATATATAGTCAAACTTCGATCTTCCTGCCAAGACAATTTAGAGATGGATCTTGGTCAAAAATTTAACCAACTTTTCCGTTTTTATCAAAACGTAAGTCGTCTAGTGGCTGAGAGGTTAAACGGTCAGAAGCGCTGCTATCGATCTGAAGTTCCGCGTTTAGGCCTCGCTTCTGCTATGCTAGATTATCCATGGTAAATCCATCCGTGGTATGTATGTGTATGTGTATGCATGTGTGTTTATGTGTATGCGTGTATAACATATCACTCAAGTTTAGTTGTTGCAAATATTCCAATATTCCCCGTAATGCAATTTACGGGCCACCATATTACACAACTTACATAATAGTTGAAATGTCAACAAAGAAAAAAACACCAGCCCCTTAGCAAAAGTACGACGCAATCAAGTTACTTTATAGCGGGCGACTTGAGAAACTAAGATGCTTTTCAAAGATCAAAATCAGCTCTTTACCACTAGACTACAAATTTAATAAAAAAGAGTGGATAACTAGTGGAATCTTTTAAGAAAAACTTTATTTTGAAGATAAGACTGGAGGGAAGAACTGCTCTGTTGTTAATCTCAAACTCAGCAATGGCTCTTATATTTATCTTTTTTATTTTACAGCTTCTTCATCTTGTAAGTGAAATGGAAAAATAAAAGCCCAAGTCCATTTGCAATAAAATGCAGTTTTACGAAAATTTTAAAAGGACATTTGTAAATTGCAACAATGAATGTCCCATTCATTCTTCACCCTAATATGTATGGGATAATATTTTTTAACTATGGACCAATTTACCCCAACGGAGGATTTAACTTAATTAGTCGGGAACAGGGCATGGCTCACAACTATTAATCTAAAAGACACTGAAACAGCGAAGCAAGATACAATTTAAATTTTAAGCATGAAAACACGTACAAAATTAAATAGCTTAAAGTACAAAAGGCTAAAGTGGGGGAAAGAGAGGCGTTTAATTCTAAAGAAGGTGCGGGTAAACAGCAATATTAATCTATTTTACAGCTATAAAGCTGATTTGTTATAACTAAATGAGTACATCTAAATTATGCCATGTTTACAAAATTACAATAAATTTCGTCGTCCCTTTTAATTAGAAAAAGAAATTTCATACTTACAAAGCGAAATATTTTGACATTAAATTTTTTTAGTTTAAATACATACCTTTTTTTCACGATAATTCCATTTATCTTGATGGTTTTTTTCACGATAATTCCATTTATCTTGATGGTCAAGAAAGAGGTAGTCAAAAATAAACTATTCATCTATTACATTCATATTTAACATATAGAACTTCAAAACAAACAAAACTAAATATCAGATTTGTCTGGAGGGCCGAGAGTTGGGTGATGCTGCGTGCTTGCTTATATAATTCTATATTTTAAAAAAGTTACTTCTTTGAATTCTTGGATTTGAGATTGTTGGAACATCGCAAAGACATTGGATGTCGCTCTCTGAGCACGCATTTTTTTCTTTCCAGAGGAAGAATCCTCTTTCTTCTCCTTCTTCTCTGACTTGTCCTTCTTGCTCTTCTTAAATGTGGGAAAAAGATTTATAGGTACAAATGAAGAGTCTAAGGTGTAATTCAAAGTGTAAATCAGCAGCGATTTGGTTTTCATAAAAAGTGATGAATCAAAATGGGTAAGAGAATATACAATTTTTAGTCTCAATGCAGTCATCACAATGGATGTGAGTGTTTCTGAAAATGTGCTATTACCCATTTCACAAGATCTTCAGCAACAGACGAAGAATTTTTTGAACACATCCAAGGGATTCCAAAAAATAACCCATTATGTAACAATACTATTAAAATTTAAGGGGATAATGTGCAATTTATTCAATTATTTTTGTATATATACCGAAAAAATAAATCTGGATGTTATAACACAATTGTTTTCTGGCAGAGATTCAATTCACGGATCGTAAACAAAGCTCGGCGTAGAAAATCCATTAGCATTTTTCAAATTAAAATTGTATACAAATTTTCTATTTACACTACTTGTTTTGAGTCATAGATTACATTGACGGCACATCAAAACAAAATTTATTTAACCTTATTCCAATCAATGTTGGTTTTTGATTTAGTGGTGAGCTAAAGATAAGTGGTCTGACATGAAAACCCCTTCAGGTAAGCTTGCTAAATATGAAGCGTTTACCTAAGAATTCAAAAATTACAATTTTAAATTTCTGATCTTTGACTAATTTTATAGTTAGCAATAGTCCCCATCTTCCTATGACTCTACAAGAACTCTAAGGAGAGAAAATCCTTTTTTAAGCACAGATTTGTAGCTTCAAAGGAATAAAAGAAATAGGCTTTTGGGAGTTTACATGGCACAGAGAGTAAGAGCAATGACGTCTTAGTGTTTGTTTTAAAAAAGATGCGGCATGAGTTGAATGAATGAAGTGCACAATGATTTGCAAAATAAAATAAATATCTCGATAGATAGTAAAATACCTTCTCCTTCTTCTTTTCCGAATCTTCGGCAACACTATCAGCTGGTTTTTCGGCCTAAATGATAATAAAATATAAGCACGGCGTATTACGCAATATTATCCATATAGTTATCCAATTAATTAACATTTTGTCTAAAGTAAGATCAAGATCTAAATCAAATTTGTCACCAAAGACGTGTGTTCCTTTATAAACCACAATCAATAGATTAAAAGAAAAATTTACAATTTTCAATACCTTGTATACTTTTTTCATTTTAAGGTAGGATATTATTCGCGTGCATTCGGCGCAACAAAAAGAGAGAATTTAAGGAAGAACGCTTAGCGGTAGGATGGTGAATGAGAAACAATCGCTAATTGAAAAATAGAGTTGAGGACTATGAACCTGCTCAAATGATGCATGCGGGAAATAGCATTTCGAAAGACGCGCCCTTCAAATTTGGAGAAAATATTTGAAGTTGCACAGCCACATTTCTAGAAGAGCAAGGGTACGATCAGAAAGGGAATGCTTATTCCGAAAAGAAAATTGGCTGCTGTCAAGCCTGAGAAGTGCAAATTACATCGGATGGCGTTTTCAGATGTACAAGGTATGATCAAATAACGTTTTCGTGGAAATATTTGAGATAGATCATGGCTAATGTATAAATTGTTTGTACTCCCACATAAGCGAGTCAGATAACCAGGCTACCTTTCCTTGTTTAGATAAGGATCTCTACGTGACGGGAGCCTTATGGCTGCTTTTTGTAATGTTAAGCACAACCTATTGACAATAAAACAGCTTGATAGAAAATTGATTTTCTTCAGTTTCAAAAATCGACAAGATAAAATTCCTAAAAATCACGCCTACAATGCAGTTAGAAATTCACCGTGACTTTAGAAAAGGGAGATTGCTAAAACGAAACACAAAACGTAAGAAAAACGGAGTATTCTATAAATGAACACATGATTCTTATAGCATACCGTTTTCAGTGATGACTGAAAGGTTAGCGTCGAATTTGATCAAACAAATACTTAATTTTCCATCTTAGGTGTTAGTATCTATAATAGATGCCAATTAATACTTTTAATAGTAAGTCGTTTATTGACAGAAACAAGGTTTAACAAAAATCTCAATTGACAATTGTCCTGAATGTAAGCAAAAAAAGGCAATATTTCTTACAAAACTGTATAAAGAGACCTTACTATGATGAAAAAACGCACAAAAATGGTTTTAACTAAAAAGCCATGCGTGAAATGTGTATACTTTAATGCAGGAGCGCAACTGTGACCTCCTAGAAAATGAAAAATATACTACTTGAACATCTTGGATATACTGTTTCAGTAATATAAAACATATAATTGTTAAAAACAGAATATAAGGCTTTTTCAGTATTCCCCCTCCCGTTCAAAATTTTTTGATTGCGCCCTTGCTTCTATCTAACACATTTTCGCGTGGAGTCAAAGGCTACTCATAAAAAACCACTTTCAGTAACTATTCGCGTTAAAAACGGCGTGTCAAATGTTATTTTTTGAATGAATTTTGTCTCCAAAATACACGCTCGTTTATATCTGGGTATTAAAAATGGACCTTGGGAAGACGTGGCGAAACGCGAGAATAAAATTTAATTTGTTGGCGCAAGAAAATTAAGAAATATAACTTACCATGATGCTTAAAAGAGGAGGCAAAGGGTGAGGAAATGTAAATAGTGCTTCCTACGATGTCTCAAAAAGTTGATGGCGCCTGCGATGGGGAACGGAATGATTATGCAATGAAAACGAGTTGTGGTATCACGTATACGAGGGAGAGAGAATGGCAAAAGGCAGCACAAAATACGGTTTCAGGGACAGTGCAACGAGATGTGGTGGTTATGATGAAGAAGAGTGTTGCGTAGCATATGATGACGATTATACGAGAGCAAGCTGCTGATTGCACAGCTTTGACGATGGAACGAACATAAGTAATGATCCAAATACGGAAATATCAGAACATATGGAAAAAGTGATGATGACATGAGATGTATGTCCCTTTTCACAAAGATGATACGCTTTCACGGCTTGTATCATCATCATCTCGTCATGTGTCAGTGGTGCGAGTATAATCATGCTGGAGATTTGTAAGCACGCAATTCGATGATTGATATAAATGAATCGCTTGCTGTGGAGAAGATATGGTAACTGATATGATCACATCTCTCCACTTCTATAATTTACGATTAGATGAAGAAAATAGTTTAGGCTGATGTCGACAGCGTGTAATCGAGAACAATGCTTCATACTACGCGCATTTCTTTTGTAGTTTTGCTCTCCAGTTATTTGAAATGCTGAGGGATCGCATTTTCACCACTCACTGTTATACTGTTGTTAGCCTTCATGGCCATGTTGTCCGTGTTTTGAATTATCCATTCATCATCGATGAAGAATTTTAAATCTCTCTCTCTGCCTTTTATTGAATTCTGAACTTCGAATTTCAGGCCAACCTGGGTTTGCTGCACATCTACTGCTTATATGAAGCGAACAGATTAGTCGTCGTGCGTCTTGTACTCGTTTCGTAGTCGTGTTCGGCCAGAGAGGGATGTTTGGAGAATAACTTTTGTCTAGTTTAAGTTAATTAATTTCAAGATTATGTTTTTAATATATATATTTTAACTATGCTGAATTCAGTCGTGAAATCCATTTTTTTATCATAATCAAATCTGTCAAAAAATTGATTTATATTTGATAGCTCATCTCATAAAGGAACTTTTATCTAAGTAATTATATATAGTTTTTTACACATATATACCCGCTTTTAAGTATGTAGAATTTAATGGTGATGTTCATTTTTTATGAAACCAATAAAACCTGACAAAAAATTGATTAAACCTGTAAATCAATTTCACATATATAAACTTCGAAATAAATTCTACTTGCAGTATTTATCTGGTAATTATTTTCTTAATTTTTAATAAACCAACTTTAGGTGTTTTTCACAATATTTCATTTGTCAGTAAATTATAATATAAAATATAAATATAAAAAAAATATATAAATCGTAAATATATATATATATCTCGAAAGAACCTCTTTCTTTTTTGCTACAAATTCGTTATCCGCTCGTAGTCTCTACGTCATATCTTCTAT
The DNA here is from genome assembly GCA_030549495.1 of Nectonema munidae. NCBI lineage: Eukaryota > Metazoa > Nematomorpha > Nectonematoida > Nectonematidae > Nectonema > Nectonema munidae. The sequence continues at coordinate 766,368 of JAUIRK010000007.1, read as the reverse complement.
ACTTTACAGTATGCAATTATGCTATTCATTCCATGACGATCCTTTCTTAGCTGCTCTTTTTTTTCATTAGAAATTTATTTTCTTCAATGTGTTTTGAAAAAACTTTTTTAAGGATTTATTTTGAACAAATTTTACCCGATCTCAAGGCATTCTGAATAAACAATCTTATTGATGATCTTAGGCATTTTTTAATCAGTATCGTGTATCTTATTATCAGGTGATATGAAGAGATATCCAGCCTGAATATTTGTCAACCAATCCAGTAAGATAGATTATTTTTCTGTGAATCATTCGTGATGTTCATTGTTCAATTACAAAAAGTTGTCCACCTTTTTCATCAAAAAGGCTCTCACTTTCACGCAAAAGAAAAAAGATGGACAAATTCAATTTAAATTAAAAAATATCTTGATAGTGACTAAATTCTGAGATATTGGCATCTGTGTCATTTTTGATAAATCTGACATATTCTAAACTTTCAGATTTCCTACCTATCTTAGTTAAATGATAATTGTAATCCTAGATGATAAGCTATAGATTTAAAGATTTTTCATCTCCAAAAGAGGAACTTCTTTTTCACGCTCAGAACCGTTTTTGAAGCACCCGATTTTAGATCAATACACGACTTCCTAGTTCATTGGAACATGGTAGATCTTCCATTTGCTTCTTTTTTTAAATTATTTCTTTTGATCACACGTTCTCTTTTCAATTAGTTTTCAGTTTGCTTCCTTCTCTCATACTAATCTTCAAAAGATTTTATAATACGTTTTGTTTTTAAAATAAATATTTCTTACTCAAGATGATTGAAGAAAGTATTATAAACCTAAATATACAAAAAAAAGATATTTATACTATATAACTAATATATAACGATTTTTTTTTATTTTACAGAATTGATTTTCAGGAATACATCACAAATTCAATTGCCACTTCCAGATTTTTTATAACGGTATTAGTCAAAATGAGGTATATAAATAAAATAAGCATAGTCGATTTGATATAAAAACAAATATTTTATTTTTTTGAAAATATTTTTAAAGACAGTATCTAAACCGCAAATCTGATTGAAGCTTTCAGATATTTTAAAACCATAAATGCCAACACTGAGTCCAAAAATGAAACAAGCTTGGTATAAAAACAGATATATTATTTAAATTTCAAAAATATTTCTCTAGACATTAAACGTAAATCGAGCATTTGATTGACACTTTCAGACATTTTAAAACCTCTAAATGCAGAAACTGATTTCTGATGGTGGTATAAAAACATATATTTCATGTAAAATTAAAGAGAATATTTTTGGAGGTAGTTTTCTCACGTAAACCACAAATTTGATTGACACTGACAGATATTTTAAAACATCTAAATGCAAACACTGAGTCCAGGAATCAAACCAGCATGATCGATTTGGTATAAAAACATATTGTTAACTTTATATTAATATTTTTGGATACAAATTTTAGAACTAAACCGCAAATTTGGTTGATACTTATAGGTATTTTCAAATCCTAAATGCAAAAATTGAGTCCATAAATGAAACTAGCATGGTTAATTTGGTATAAAAATATATATTTTATATAAAATTTGAGATATTTTTGAAAACAGTTTTCAGACATAAAGCAAAAAAAATATATTTTATGTAAAATTTGAAGGAATATTTTATTAGATATATTTCTAATCAATCAAAATTTGTTTGACATTTTTTAAAAAGTAGCTTTGATCATTATTGAAAAAATTAAATATATAAAATGTTTTGCGTTCAAAACTGTATATAATTATAAATTTTCAAGGTAGTATATAATATAGACCCTACAGATAATTAATTTCAAAATTTTGTTGGCATTTTTTGATATTGATTGACAGTTTTTGTCATGAAGGGGTGATTCAACTACCATGAAAATGGTGTCAAAAGATGCAGCTAGCGATTTTAGTTAAAGTCACGAGATTTGAAGGGATATGATTCAGCCAATTGTGTACAATTAATTTTTTAGTGAAGGCTAACAGGGTTAAACGAGTGGTCCCCGCCTATGGTTCGCGATCAATCAAATCCTTAATGCCCTTGACTTGATAACATTCTTTATTTTTGGTGAAAGCTTAGCGTGTTAATTTTGTGTCCTTTATTTCAAGCAGAAATAAGATTTTTTGAATTGTCATTAGAATAAAATAATATAATGAAAATTATAAATGTATGTTTTTAGTGATCATACTTCTTCATTACGAAGTAAAGAGTGGTTATCAAAGGGAAAAGTTTGCATAGGTTTTTTGAGTTGAGTAAAAAATAATTTTTATTTCAACAAAATAAAACATAACTTTTTGAATTTTTTAATGACAAGAGAAATTTGACAAAAGGCGCATACTTGGGCGCTTTTTTTATAAATTAAAATTCCTTCAATCTTTAATTTCACTTAAAGTCGGAAATGCTTGTATTTTTCGTTTTGAAGAAAAAATAATGACTTTTCCAATAAAAGTGGATTTATTGGTAGAAAATAATTAAAAAATATAAACATCTAACTTTGTGATTGAATAAAATTGAACTGACGTTTTCTTCAACGACGAACTTCAAACTTCTTTATAACATTTAAAAACTTTAAAAAACGAATTGATTTCATACTTTGAAAACAAATGTCACCCATATGAAACAAAAACTATTTCCGAATGTTATCAAGACGAGTTTATTTGTTTCAAAAACGATAGTTGTTGTAAAGTTTATTTTGAATCCTTGAAGCTGAGTGACTTTTGGAAAAAAATGACATCAATATCCAAATTTATTTAAAGCAATGCTGACAATTTTTATGCCCTTTCCTTGAACACACATTTGCAAATTGGTATTTTCAAGTTTACTTCCCAAGAAAATTAATAAACTTGATCACGCACATGATTTACGCTGTGCTTTGTCCAAAACGTCACCGAGGAGAGATAAGTTGGTTGAATGAAATGCAATATCACATTGAAACTTTAATGTTTAAAATAAAATATTTTCTTATTATGTAGAATTTAAAAATCTGGTTTAAGCAAAGAAAATGCCATATTCAAACCAGTTAACTTTTATGGATAAATACATGAAGATTCATCCAATTGTCGATGAATTTTGTATGTAGTCGCTTTCGGAAATTTGCCAAGCCTATAATAAATTATAATTGATTTTGACAGGGTCAGCAAATTAGAGAGGAAAATAGGAGTCGACAAAAGTTTGGGAACGAGTGTTAAACTTTTCATTTTCTATGCAACAATTTCGATATTTACACTTTTTTAGTAAAATGTCGCTGTTGTTATGCGTTGGGAAGAGCTTCGCGATCAAGCACAACTTGCAATCGAGTAAAACAAATCTCTGCTTATTTTGATCCAAACATACCTTCGATCGTGTTCATGGAATTATATCTTCAAAGAACTTAAAAAATATCTAAGAAAAGTGAAACTGGTAATCTCGTAATAGTAAACTTTTACTATGATAAAAGTAATTACATAAACCGGTTGTAAAATATAAATATTCCTAAATGAGTTATTTTACTAATAGATTGCTTTATTAGTTAGTTATTTTACTAATAGATTGAACTTTATTAAATATTAAAAATTTCGATAGGAGAATAATCAAAAGGTATTTTAAAATTTTTAAGATTAGTAAACCAAAGTAAAAATAAATCATAAGCCGAAATTTAGACATATCTAAATTTTCATTAAAGTTAAAAAATGGAAAGAACTTTATAAATATTTGAATGAAAGACCAAAAATTTAAAAAAAAAATTTATGTAATTTATTATACGACAATGTAAAATAAGTAACTTTATAAAATTATAAAAATATATGAATTAATGTCAAGATATTAACACCATCTAAATACAATAATTTCATAAAAATAAAAATATCTAATTTACTTATGTTATTACTATTTATCATTTTTTTGTTTGTAACGGTAACTTTATAGCTAGTAAAAATTAAGTTAATACTTTTTTTACTATTCAAATAATAATATCACTAGTTATTTTTAGTGACCAAATAATTACCTAAAAAAATAACAAATTTTAAAAAAAAAACTTTTAGATTTTCCTTGTTAATTTTCAATTGTCCTTAGGAATTGCAACTAATGAGAAAACAGGTATAGAAAAAATGTGTGAAAGTGCAAATAAAATTAGGTATGCCTGAAAATGATTATCATTCATTCATATTTCAATTAAAATATTTTTTATACTAAATCGATTAAACTATTCACAGCATTTTTTCTTTGTGAAAAAAAATTTTCTTCGAAAGTTTTGGTTAGAGCATCAATTTTGGAATCGATTCTGACAAGATCGGTGGTATTTTCCACTTTTTTCAAAGGTATAATAAAGTTGAGCAAACACTTTCTTTAGAAACCTCTCTGGAAAGTAAAGACGTCAATGCACCTATATTAGCAATATTTATTACTTTGGGAATATCGTTCTTCGTTTACGACGAATATTTAAAGTGTAAACAAAGAATTTATAAATGTTACAGGTGAAAGTTTTATCTAATCAATCTGTAACTGGTATTTTGAATTAGAAAAACAGCCATTTTTGAACAGGAGCATAGAATATTTAAGCTGTTAGATCTTCAAACAAATTTAAATTGTTCATATTGAGAAAACAAAACTTCACTTGCTAATACAGAAACCGAATGAAAGCCGCTAGTTGTACCACCAATTAATAACTTTCCATAGGAACTAATGACTAGGGAGACAATGTTTAACTTTCTGTTCACATTTTGCTAGATGTAAGATTTGATATAGCTCATTCGGAGAGACGATGCTACATAAGTTATTACCTATATACCTGTATACTACGATGGTTCATCTCCAACCTGTATACCGCGATGATTCATCTCCAACCTATCAGTTCATATTTTGCTAGATGTAAGATTTGATATACCTCATTCGGGGAGAGGATGTTAGATAAGTTATTACCTATATTTTTGCAATTTTTTCACGATATTAAATAATATATTTTATCAAATAATCAAAATAAAATTGTGTAATCAAAGAATCGAAAAATATTCTTTAAAAAATCAAAAAATATGAAACTTTCTGTTCATATTTTGCTACCTCATACGATGTTACAAAAGTTATTACCTTTACTTTGCAATTTGCACGATTTTAAATATTATATTTGTCAAATAATCAAAGAATCGAAAAATGTTCAAATCAAAAAATATTTATCCTTTTTAAATATATCTTTGGCTCCCCTTACTTTTAAAATAGAAAGATAAACCTTAATAATTAATTTTTATCAAATTATGCACATACGAAACTAAAAGTTGTTAATTCATTATTATTTTTACTTATTCTAAGAATCTACTTATTAATTTGGAAAAAATGGACAATTAACAGACTATATCGACATTAGTACAAAATTTCTTTAAATCTAAAAACTTATATAAGTGTTATGTGCGTAACGTAATTGATTGCATTAAAATTGTTGTCGGTACTTATTAGATAGTCCAAAAAGAAGTGGTGCTATTGAATTTACTATAAATCATAATACAATGAATGGAAAAAATAGCATTGTTAGAATTTTGCAAAACACTTCTATAGGTTTTTTTGTATATAACGTTGAACCTTTATAGAAATGAAAAGTTATGAACTCGGATGGCAGTAATCGTAGTACACAGTATCATACCTTTTCAATTTATTGTTGTCTTCATGACAATTTATCAATACATTTCTCAACCAGATTATTATGTGTTCCTAACCGTTTAATGTCAGATGTTCCATTTCTGGAACATTGAAAAAAATAGTGTTTTAATGCATAATCAGTGTGATTCTTTTTAAATAAATATATTCAACAGACACCCGGCTTTATATTGAACATAAAACCTTAAAAAATTGATGGAAAAATATATTGACACTTTTGATGGGTGAATTAAATAACACGTTTATGTAAAATTTTTACCTTCTATTGAAAAAATGAAAGAAAAAGCTTTAGAATTTTATTCCCAATAATTTTTTGCTTCAAATAGTTTAATTAGAGTTTGAATAAAATGTTAAAAATTTAAAATAAAAAATAATTCATGAAAAAAAAGTTTTTGTACCGGTTTTTTAAATGTTCCAGAAATGGAACATTGGCCATTTAAGGTATCTAAAATAACATTTTTGTAAAACTTTATTTATTAATGATATAAAAGAAAACAAAGTTGATAGAGCTTTTTGTTATACAAATTGCACCTTTTTCTTTGTATTTTTTGACAAATAGAACATCTTCCTTGTGTCGACTCTACTAAATAATGTCCTTTACTGTCTCTCATATCTTTAGGTAGATGTGCTTTAGGTCCTTGGCGTATTTCTTTCAACCTTCCCAATCCTATCAAGTGTAAAACAACATCTCTTCTAAATATCAAGTGTGTTACTTTTTTTGAAGCATCAAGTTCGCATAAAAGTAGCTAAGCAGAAACAACGCTTAAGTTTAGTCCATTACTAAACAGATTCCACCACCATTTTTTGCTTCTTATTTGAGGTCTGTAACTAGACAAAAGCTTGTCAAGTGTATCCACTCCTCCCATACATTCATTGTACTTTTTTACAATGTTCGGATAATTTACTTGTTTTTTCTCTTTTAAATTTTGGCAGTACCTTGAAATTTTACCCAGAGGAATATGCGAACAAAAATTGGAGGCAATATTCAAAATTGAGTTGTCCGTCCAACTGCAAACATAAACTTTTCCGTCAGATCGATAGTCAAACTCCCCTCTTTCAACTTTTTCCTTTTGTTAACTATTGGGCATTTATTGATGCGATTTACACGAATTGTCCCAACTGCTTTAACATTTTTATCAATCAAAAGTGAATGCGATGAAAAAAAATTGTCGAAATAAACTTCATGATTTTCAGGGTGAGTAAGTTCGTTCACAAACTTCAAAACAACATGCTCACCAACGCATCTTGATCTTTTTTCTTCAGTCCTTCCAGAATAAATATCGATGAAAAAAGGATACCCTATTTTTGAACACATTATCCATAGTTTATACCCAAAACGAATGGGTTTACCTTTTATGTATTGCTTACAATGTTTACCATGATATGGTACCATCGATACTGAGTTATGTGCTAAATATTCCAAACTGGGGAAGATTTTTGTTCAATTTGCCATAAAAAGGTAAAATCTTTGCTACTTTATTTGTGTGATCAATTTTATTATTATTATCAACAATATGAAAATATGTTTTAATTTTTTTAAACGCGTTCCTTGACATTGAACTCGAAACCAACTTGACTCCAAGATCTGGGCGGTGCTCCAGTAGTCATTTTCTTTAGGCAGGCAGTTATACCCACTAAGCAAGACTATGCCCAAAAATTGTCCTATATCTTTCCAATCGGCATCTAAAGAAAATCCATTATGACTTGCATACACATTTGACATTTCAGATAGTTGTTGCAAGTATTCTTGAGGCAGTATTTTAAAGAATAGTTCAATATTGTATAATGACATCAAGTTATGATCAAAATATTTTTTACTACTTGTTGTGTCTGATGAAAGAACTTTGTCAAATTTAAAATACTTTTTCCAATTAGCAGTAAAAGGTCGTGAAATATTTGTATTTTTACTAAGGTTATTAGTGAACACTTCCAATTCCCCAGTTACATCAGATGCAACAACGTCTTTGAGTAAATCTTCATCTATTTCTTCAGCATCAGAAACATAAGAGTTTTTGGGAGGCAAAATACAAACATCATACTTTTTATCACTTAAATCATCTTCTATGTAGTTCACAACTGAATCCAAAGTAACAAATTTCATCAAGCGAAAACCAAAGGAATGACTGGAAAACAAGGAAGAAAAAAGCGATGTAATTTTTAGCACAAGAAATGAAGAGGGTGTTATAATGATTTATTACTCACACATGTGTCTATGCAGGTGCCTTATATCTTTAAAATGAAGTGACCTGCTTTTTTCTTGTATATAACAATACCATAGTAAAGTAGCCAATGTTCCACATATGGAACATTGCATTTGTCACTTGCATGTGATGTTTTCTAATAAATCAAAAAGGTACATATACTCAATATAGTGATTAAAAATCAATAAAAACTGATTTGGAATAGAAAATTGAAAAATTTTCTCCATCCGCAATGATTTCAGCTTCTTTATTCACTCTTGTTCGATGTATTTTGTAGGTAAAAGATGCGAATCTAGAAAAGAGTATCACAAAATACAAAGATTTGCCTTGTATGGTGGAAAAATGATTTCATCGAAATATCTATAAATATGGGACATGCACAAGCAATTGAGGAGGTCAACGAAGTGCTATTTCCAAAGATTTATGTTCTTTTTAAAGGTGACCGAAGATCACTAGGGCGAAAATTGCCATCATGGGTAAATTGACATTGTGAGATGACTGCAATGGAGAAAATTACTATTGCTAACCTGAACCTTTTTCTTTGCTAATTTTGAGAAACTTTACTGCAATATTGCACATAAAAAATTTGAAACTCTATAAATTTATCGAAAATTTATAACACTAGCAAAGAATAGAAATGAAATGAAATTTATTGAAATGGAATATTCCTCTATCTAACGTTATAATTCGGAGATAAAACTTCGAAAAAGATGACTTAAGAATACGCTCCAGGAAAAGAAGTTTAGAAGAAAATTATACAATTAAAAGAGTAAAAGTTTCAAATAAGAAAGCTTATTAAGTTTATTAAGTATCTTAATGAAATAAGTTTGAAGGGGAGAAATTGCAAGAAATGTAAGCAAAACAATAATGTTTAAAAATATTATAAACTTTATATGTTTGTGTAGTTATGTTCATCTATTCAAAACAAAAACATGTAATTCTTTCGAAAATTACCATCAAAGGAGCGGTGACTAAGGTTGGTTAAATACTTGGCTTCCATACTTTAACGTCTTGGGTTCGATCCGGGAATAAACTTTCAAAATTTTATATTCTATATTACAGTAAAGTTTTTCTCCAATCTTTTTTTCCAGTAGACACTCTGGAAAACTTTATTTAACGAAACATACACAAAATATACAAAAGAAACCTCCTCCCAAAGGTTAAATCAAAATTATATTTCAATTTATTTATATTAACGATAAGTCTCCATTCTTTGGAGAAGATATCGTTTTGTCTAGTGACAAGTGTGAAGTGGTACAAGAAAATCTTGAAAAGATGAGTAGAGAAATGGAAAGAAGGGGATTGAAAATTAATCAGGAAAAGACAGAACGAACACCTCTGTATAAATGTGAATGATGAAGGCTTAAAAATTGAGTTGCAAGGAAAAGTGTTGAGAAGAGTTGAAACTATTTCCACTTTGGTAGATGACGGCGAGATTGAAAAAGAAGTAACACGGAGAAAACGCGCAGGCTGGATGGATTGGAAGAAGGTGACTGGAGTTCTGTGCGACAAAAGAATAGAAGTCAAAATGGAGCGCAATATATAAAAAAAAAGGGTGAGACCTGCAATGATGAACGGATCCGAAACCTGGGCAATAAAGAAATCGCACGAAAAGAAGCTGGAGGTTGAGAGATGAGAATGTTGAGATGGATGTGTGGAGCAACAAGAAAGGATAGAATTAGAAATGCGGCAATCAGAGACACAACTAAAGTGAAAGAAATTTCAGCCAAAATACAAGAAAGTAGATTGAGGTGGCACGGTCATGTGATGAGGAGAGATGAAGATGATGTTGAAAGAAGAGTAATGGAAATGAACTAAGGAAAGCAAAAGAAAGGAAGGCCTAAGAGAAGATGGATGGATTGCGTTGAAGTTGATATGAAGTTTAAGATTTGAAGAATGACGATGCGCGGAATAGAAATGAATGGGGAGAAAGCTGATCAAAAAGATCGACAAAACATAGAAGTGGGAAAAGATGTAAAAGAAGAAGTTTTTCAAATTTAACAAAGTAAAATCTTGTTTCAGGTTAAAGCAATGGCAATTTACCGATGGGCAATATTATCAATGGCAGTTTATGACAAGACCTGCTTGAGGATATATGAGTGAGAGATGTACATAAACTGTGATCTCAGATAACTCCCAGACAGCTTTATTAAATTTTTCAGGAAAAAGAACCACCCCATTTTTAATGCTACGTACGGGCCTAGAAAGATGAATGACGTCATAAAATAATATCATTAAAACCATAAACAAAGATATCCATCGTTTATGAAACCGTTTACATTTGATGAACTAAATGCATGTTATTCTATACTTAGTAGTAGTCGTGTTATACAGGAACAAATGGATATCAACGATTTAATTTTATTCCCATATGTTTGCGATTTGACAATTTTAGAAATAGAGAAGAGGGAAAGACAAGTGACAAGCGAGAGGCAATCCGAGAGTTTGTGTCCATGCTCCAAAAAACGTGTTACGATGCTTAGTCCCTGAAAGTAGCCTAACAGTAGATGAACTACTCTACGGATATAGAGGACATATACCTGGAAGAATTTTCATTTCTAATAAGGCAAGAAAATATCGTAGTCAAATTTTTCGGTGCTACGAAGCATGAACAGGACATGCTCTCACTCCAAGCATTTATTGTGTAAAAATTGGATGCCAAGCGAGGAAAAAAATCTGCCTTAAGGAATTGTCTTAAAGCTTGTGAAATCTTTTGCTATTAGAGGAAGAGGTATTGTGGGTGATCGTTATTTCACATATCACGGTCTTGCGAAGGAAGTTCTAAAATAAACTTGACACTTATTGGAACTGTAAATAAATATAGAAAAGCAGTACCTCCAATAATGGAATCGGTTCAAAAGAAATCCGTTTTCAACATTTTGTTATTATGATCTTGAATATATAAAAAATTCGGGTGTGAATACATTCCTACAAGAATATATATAAATGTTCTAATGCTTCGTCTTCACATTGTCTAATTGATATCAACAAGATATAAAAAAACAAGTGATTAATGTGGCATTGACCCGATGGGTTCCTAAAATGAAGAATTCAACACCAGAAAAAAGCCCATTATGGCTTATGCTCATAAATTATAGCATGATTAATAAATAATTTTAATGAAGTAATTCTTTGATTTTGCTGAAAAGACAGGTTACAATAAAACTCGAAAAGAATTTATGAAAAATCTAGCATTCAAACTAGCTTTCCGTTTGTCTTCAAAAGAAGAAGTAATCATGCTCTTTCAATATTAATAAAAGAGGATAAACGTTGGTTTTAGAATATTGTTGCTAATGGCAAAAGGAAAATAACCAATATTCAAAGCCCTGTAAATTTTGTAAAGAATTGTAAAAGTACTTATTCTTCTTGGCTTCAATTTGTGCCAAATCGACCATGCCGATTTCATTTCTCAACTTAGTTTTCGCTATTAGGGCGTGAAAATTTATGAAAGTGTCAATCAAAGTTGCTGTTTCACCTAAAAATTGTGTCGAAGAATATTATTCACATTTTAAATAAAATACCGTAAAGTTCGGCTTATAAGACCCCTTTCATAGCTAAATATCAGTCTTAAAATTAAGAGAGGGTCTTATACGCCAAAGTAAAAAATCTTAGTTTAAAAAATTATAAAAAAAAAATTTTTTTAATTAGTACGGCTTGAAATTATCCTTAATATTTATTATTAATAAAATTTTTTTTAGAAAACTATTTTTTGTATATAAAATATTTTACATGATTTTTTTATCCTAGTTTTTTTACTCAAGCTTAAGGAATATTTTATTAAAATGGTTTTCTCTCAAAAAAGATCTTATGAAACAGGTTATAAACTTAAAGTGATTGAATTTTCTATGGAAAACTCCATTTATGCTAGGGCAAGAAAATTCAATATTACCACTAAAATGGTAAGAGATTGGAAAAGTAAAGAAAATATTTTAAAGAACTTACCTCGTAGAAAATGCGCAATGAGAAGTGGAAAAGCGCATTGGCCCATCTTGGAAGAAAATGTTTCGAATATGATTAAAGAGAAGCCTCAAGACATAGCAAAAAAATTTAAAGCTACCATATCATGGTGCTATAGTATTATGAAGAGAAATGACTTTGTAATTAGACGTTAAATAAAATTTCACAAAAACTACCCCAAGAACTGGAAAATAAAGTTTTAAACTTTCAAAAATTTATAATAAACAAACGCAAAGAATATAACTATCCACTTTCAAATATTGGAAATATGGACGAAAGACCGATCTATTTTGATATGGTTGGAAATCGAACTGTTTCTTTAAAAAGGAAAAAACTATTCTTTTAAAAACGACAGGTCACAAAAAAAACATGTTTTACTGCGGTTTTAGCTTGTTTAGCAGATGGAACTAAGCTAAAACCCATGGTTATTTTTAAGCGAAAATTGATGCCAAAAATTATGTTTCCCAAAGGTGTTTTTGTTCATGTAAATGCTAAAGGATGGATGGATGAAGAAGGAGCCAGATTGTGGATTCAAAATTTTTGGATGAAAAGACCCAACTTTTTAATAATTCTCGTAGTTTATTAGTATGGGATATGTTTAAACCTCATTTGTGTGCCGAAGTTAAAAAAAACTGCTGACAAACAACACTGACTTAGCAGTTATTCCTGCCGGTTTGACTTCTCTTTTGCAACCTTTAGACGTATCTCTAAATAAACCTTTTAAAGATAATATTCGAAAACAGTGGAATGATTGGCTTACTAGTTCTGAAAAATCCTTCCCACAAAATAGAAATATGCGTCCTCCTTCACTCTATACTCTTTGTGAATTTGTTGGCAAAGCATGGAATGACTTAAAGCCTTCAATTGTTGAATATTCTTTTAAAAAATGTTGTATTTCTAATGCAATGGATGGCACTAAAGACCGCGAAACTGAGATAAGAGCGTCTGATGATGAAGATCCATATGACGATTTCTTACCTGAAATTGATGAAGAATTGATTCATCAATTAAACAAAACAGATTCAGAAGATAGTCTTTGCTGAGTGGTGTTTTTTAAATTAATAAATATTGTTTTTAAAATGTTTTGTTGCGAGTTAATTTTTTCAATATTTTTTTTTAAATATACGCAATTTTTTGTAAATTAAAAAGATATTAGTAGATATATTTTTTTTAATTTTTGTTACAGGGTCTTATACGACGAAAATAAGTATAATTCAGTTTTTTACTTTGTGTAATTTAGGGGGGTCTTATACGCCGAACTTTACGGTATATTTATTTTATACTAAATCAACAACGCTGACTTCATTTCCGTACTCAATTTTCGTAATGAGGGTGTGAAAAATTCTGAAAGTGTCAATAAAATTTGTCGTTCACGCCTGAAAATTATATGTATGAATATTATTCAAATTTCCAAGAATATTAATTAAATTTTAAACCAAGTATATTTTTTATAACAAATTGACCATGCTGATTTCATTTCTCTACTCAGTTTTAGCAACTATGATTTGGAATGTCTAAAAGTATTTGCAGTTAACGTCTGTAAAAGTGTCTCCAAAGACATTTACCCACATTTAAAAAAAAATACATTTTTTTAAAATAAGTAGAACAAGCAGATTTTATTTCTCGAAATGGCAATAATATTTGAGTTGACGGCAAAAATTATTTACTAACTAAAACATTATTTATATTCTCATTAAAATTTATTTTTATACTGGATCTCCATGCTGATTTCATTTTTGGACTCCGTTTTCGTAATTAGGATGTGAAAATGTCAATCAAATTTTTTATTTTCGCCTGTCAAAAACATTTAATATTTTTAAACTAAATTTACCTATTTTTTGGCTAGGTTTTCACCATCACTGTGAAAAAATGTGTCAAAGTAAAAATAGAATTAGTGTGATGTACGCCTGAAAATGATCTCATAAACATACTTCCATATTTTAAATAAAGTATATTATTTATTACGATCCTAACTTCATTTCAGAACTTAGTTGTCCCAATTGGGGTACAAGGATGCTCAAATTAAAAAATTGTTTGATACAATATTATTCATGTTTTCATTTCTAGTCTTTTTCTAAAAAATCATTTGTCAAGTTTTTTCTTACAATCGTAATTAATTATAGTACAAATATTAGAGTATGAGAGAAGTAAGGAAACTGAAGACACATTGAAATGAAAAGCGTGATCATAAGAAAAATGAAATAGTAACATGTTTAATAGAGTGCTTTAATATCGTCGATATAGTAATTTGAGGAGCTATATAGTTTTAAGAAACAAGTATGCAACTTCTCTACACGAAAGATTTTCAAAAGAAAATCAAATCAAAGTTTTCCAATGAAATAGGAGTTGGTGTAAAAATCTAGTATTGAGATTTTCAAAAAACATCTCGACCGTGATGAAGAAGAAGCTCCTACATTGTGAATCAAAAATCTAAACCTTTATCTTTTTAGCAATATTTCAAACATTAATTGAATAAAAATTGATCTAAATCAAACAGTTAGAGTTACCATAAATATGACCGACACCAATAGGTGATTAAAATATCGAAGATATTCTCAAATTTTTTTATAATATAACACATTATGTTGATAAAAAAGAGATTCTTTTCAATAGAAAAGTTATGAAAAAGCTCCCTCAATAAATAAACTAAGAGAAGGATAAAATGGAGAACAAAATCAAACCAAGGACGGCCAAAAGTGCTCGGTTTAGTTAGATTAGCAGCCTGTAATATTTTTAACCATGTAATTTTACAATATTTTTTATAAAAATTTTATTGATGAATTTATTTATCATTAAATATATTATAATATAAATAAATAACCCATCTATAGGCTTATTATAAAAAATTAAAAATTTTAATTTTATGGGCTTTTATCTAATATGATCTCAGGTCGCTTTGATTAGAAATTTGGTCCCATTCCTATTTATGAGATGGATAAAATCATTATTATATCAAGAAAGAAAAGTATAAATATATAAGTCAATGTAGTGTTGAACTAAGTAAATATATAACCATTTGAACCACATTGAAATGTAGTACTCATTACATGTGTATATTTTGGCAAAAATGATGCCATGATGAAATAGACAAAGGTCGATTTGCTAAATGGGACGAAAATGATCCTAAAATTATGAAAAAATATTTGACCATAAATTAACCAAACAGTAACGGAAAATTAAAGGTAGAGTGACAAAAGTATTTCAGAATCAAATTGAGCATGTTCGATTTGCTGTGTATGGATAAGTTTATTTTAAAATAATGAGAAAAAGTGTTGCCATTATGCCACCTGCGAAAGCTAATTTACTGACAGGTAAAATATTTTGGGTGAATTAATCATCAAAAGTTGGTTTATTAAATAAATTAAGACAATGTTAACACAAATAATGTGGAATTTATAATAGTTTATATATTTGGCATTGATTGACAGGTTTGATTGATTTTCCTGAAAAATAAATGACACCATTAGTTTCACAATCAATTATTTAGTGGGTTCACGCAAGATTTTGTAAAAATATTCAATAGTTTAAGAAAAAAGAAGGGGCTAAAATAACCCCCCTCCCGTCACTGAGGAAATGAAAATAGCCCATCACAAATAGGGTTAAGACCTATAGGTATTTTCGAATCCTAAATACAAAAACTAAATCCATTATTGAAACTAGCATGGTTGATTTGGTATAAAACATATATTTCATATAAAATTTGAGATAATATTTTTGAAGAAAGTTTTCAGAAGTGAACTGTATATTTGATTGACACTTGTAGAAATTTGCAAAGTGAACTCTGAGTCCAGAAATGAAACTAGAATGGTTGATTTGGTATAAAAACATATAATTTCATGTAAAATTAGAAAGAATATTTATAGAGATAGTTTCAGACGTAAACCACAATTTTACTGTCAGATATTTTCAAACCTTGAATCCAAAATCTGAGTCCAGAAATAAAACCAGCATGGTTGATTTGGTATTAAAACATATATTTCAGGTAAAATTTAAATGAATGATCTTGGAGACCAATTTTAGAAGTAAACAACAAATTTGATTAAAACTTATAGGTATTTTCATATCCTAAATGCAAAAGCTAAGTCCAGAAATGAAACCCGTATGATCTATATTACGTCATTGTTGTAATCAATTACGCCAGGTTAAAAAAATAAATAAAACAAAAATGAATTTATTAGCAATCAATATGCTCATGATTTCCTAACTTCTTCAGGTAGAAAAGCATATTGCGGTAGTAGCCATTGCAATCAGAGCACTGGTAATTTACAAGAAAGAACTGCTGATGCGCTTCTTGAGCTGACTTTCATTGATGCACACTTGCCTGGTGACCAAATTCTCCCATTTGCTAAAGCAGTTCTCAATTGGATTGAGAAATGGGCAATACGGGGGTAGTAGGTACAACACATTAAATCTATCAAGAGACAATTTTCGACATCGATGAATTGTCCATTTTTAACACAGGAGTGTCAACATGCAGCTCACGGCATTTCAATTTAAGATCGTTAAAACAAACCTTAAATTGTTAGTGTCAATGGCACGATCGTGTATCTTATGATACAACAAGCAATTTCTGTTCATTGCAGCAATCAGAGAAATGTTTCTGCTTATCTGATAATGAAACCGAGGTGGCTGCATGTGTTCCTGTCCGTGATCTCCCATTTTTCAGTCTTGTGCAGACCTTGAAACCAACCTCATCTAAAAACAGAATGGATTCAAGAGGTGTACATTACTACATAACAAACTCTCGTGCATATTTGAAGCGTTTTTCAACTGTACAAGAAGTATAAAAAACACATGATGGTCCGATGTGGATGCCTCTTCGTGGTGGACCAACATCTGGAGAAGACAAACAAAGTGACTACTAGATCCAAACATCCTCAATTTCAACCCTACTCGAAAGACTATGGAAGAGCTATATCGCGTCTCTTTAAGTGCCTTTTCATGGAACCGCGACTGTAATAGCGCCACGCTAGGCTGGACCCAGTTAATGTGGTGCATTTCTTGCGTCGTGCAGGCTTCCTTGAATGAAAGAGTCTGGGGGACGACAACAACAACAACTAGGAGTGTTGCGCATAACAGGGACATCCAGAACACTTTTACCGTATAATGAAAGCTGCGCAGACATCTGTCGATGCACGAATTTGAAACTGTCATTCCGAATGCTTCATACACCAGCTTTACCAGGGCTTTGAAGGTTAATAGACAATTTTCATCCACCCATCTGCGTATGTCATTTTTTGCTAGACTGTCAGTTTGCCTCCATGGTTTCCGCTTTTTTGGCTGGTTCCTCCTGGCCAGTGGCGTAGAACTTAGCAACAATTGCTGCCACAGTCATTCTTGAAAGTCAAAGATTTGCAATTGTGATGTTTCCAGTATCCTCTAAGGCAGCGGTTCCCAACCTGTGATACGCGTACCCCTGGTGGTACGTGAAAGCCTTCCAAGTAGTACACGAGATGTTCTCCAAAAATTCAAAAAAAGTACTTGTTTTCACAGAAATTCCCACACAGAGAAATGTAGTGTCATGTGAATTTGGCTAAAGTTCATTTTTTTTAGTTCCTCAACTGTAATACATGTAAATATGTGAATATGGGTATAATGTAGCATGCACACACATTCTGTTGACTTAGTAGTTAGTGCTGTGATTAATTAACTTACCATCTTCGTGATTGTTTATTTTTATCGATTATTATGTAAATTATTATATATATTCAATATATTAAAAAGCAACTTTTCGTTTTATTTCAGATTATTATAGCGTCAAATCAAGATGCCCATACGATAGTATAACGATCAATATATTAATTTTTGTTTTATGAATTAAAGAATTTGGAAGAATCTGTGCCACGGTGTGTGGTGTGTATGAAGACATTATCAAATGCATCAATGAAGCCTTTTACAACGCCATTTCCAAACTTGAAAGACCAAGCGACATGAGAAAAACGAGTAGACAAAAGGGGGAAGTAATATGAGCAGTCGGTTGGCATTGTGACATCCTCCGGTGAAATTGCACTTTTTTGGCGAAGAAATAAAAACCTTCCACAACAAATGGTGAAGCATGGCATCGTTGATGAAGCAGTGTCAAATAAAACGATACAGAGGTGCATTACAAAAATGTCTACTGTTATTAATGAACCAGTCATTACGGAAGTACAGGGCTCAAAATATGGATTTGCAAAACAACTGGACGAATCAACGGACGTGTCAAACTGCGCACAGCTTCTGGTATATGTGCGTTATGCTACTGAGGATGCAATTCGAAGTGAATTACTCTTGACCAATGAAATGACAACTACAACAAAAGGAGAGGACATGTTTGAGCTTATGATAACTTTTTAAAGAAAATGGTCTCCAATGGACTAAGCTAGTTGGTTGCACAACTGACGGAGCTCCTGTTATGCTTGGGAGAAAATCTAGGTTCCAAGCTCGGGTGTAAGCAGTATCTCCATCTGTCACTTCTGTTCACTGTTTCATACACCGATTTGCTCTCTCCGCTAAAGTTCTACCTCCCGATATGAAGACAAACTTGAAACTGGTGGTTAAGATGGTAAACTACATTATGACATCTGCCCTAAATAGTTGGCTCTTCAAGGTCATCTGTTAGGATATCGGATCAGAATACACATCATTGCTTTTCATACGGAAGTGAGGTGGCTGTCTCGAGGGAATACCACTATGCTCCGTTTTGTGCTGAGAAAGGAGCTGCTTCCGTTTTTCCAAACAAAAGATCACGAAGTTCAAATCCTTGAAGATGGAAACTTCAATCTTTACCTTGCCTACCTGTCTGATATTTTTGGAGTCATGTATCATTTCAATTCTTCTCTTCAGGGCGCTGAGAATAACATCATTGTTTTCTCAATCAAATTGACTGCATTTACTCGAAACCTCGATTTGTGGATTGAGAACAGACCGTTTGGAATGTGTGAGAATGTGGCGTCACTTGGGGAGCCTAGTATTGCATTTGGTCAAGAGATCACCAAAGATCTCCTTCTGTTGAAAGATAAAATCAGGCAGTACTTTTTCAATGATTGTGATGCACAAACATGCACTTACATTCGGAATCCATTCACTACTATTAACACTGGTGATCTCACAGTGGGAAATTGTGAACAAGAAGAACTCATCGATTTGCAGTGCGACGAAGGTGAAAATCATAAATTGGCCAACTTCTGGTTAAATGTCTCCAATGCGTCACTAGTGAAAAAGCAATTCATCAGCTTCTCATATTTCCAAGGACATGGGAATGCGAACAAGAGTTTTCTACCTTTCTTACAATCAAGTCGAAGACAAGAAATCGT
The DNA here is from genome assembly GCA_030549495.1 of Nectonema munidae. Classification (NCBI taxonomy): domain Eukaryota; kingdom Metazoa; phylum Nematomorpha; class Nectonematoida; family Nectonematidae; genus Nectonema; species Nectonema munidae. The sequence goes on along the minus strand of JAUIRK010000007.1, from coordinate 747,277 downwards.
CTTGTAATCCCCAAACACAATTTCCGATGTGAACAAAATATCGCCACGGTTTGCAAAACTAGTCGAAGAAAAGCAACCCCAGCCATCGTATGACTTACGAGTGAGTACTTATTGATCGATAAGTTAAATATTTTGCTTGTTTATGGTTATGCACATGTGCAAATAAATTAAGTTAAGTTGTATATTTTTTAATTGCGGATTCGTTTACTTGTATTATATTTATGTTATTGTGCCTGTTAACATTTTAGTATAGTTCTTTTATGGTCAAAAACTAATCGTTAAAGTTAGGTGGTACGTATCTACAGCATAAGTCCATAAATGGTACACAGCAACAAAAAGGTTGGGAAACTCTGCAATTTATACATTACAGATTTTATATATTAATAAACCAAAGGCTTATTGCACGACTCCTTAGTTCTAGAGATACTGGCATTCTGGTGATTGTTTTCTGGAGTGCCTGCATATCTCGATTTGCTGTGTGTGCTTGGGGAATCTCCTATCCACTATTCTGCATTTCATCAGGTTATTGATTTGACAAAAGGATTAACAAAACTGTATATACTTATAAATTTTCAAGTGAGTAAGTATCAAAAGATGCGGCTAGCCATTTTAGGAAAAATTACGAAATTTGAAGAGATATAATTCAGCCAATTAGCCTTTAAACTAATTAACAAATAGGGTTGAAAGGTAAATACTCAGAAATCAGTTTTGTTTAGTTATATTTAATTCCAAATTTTTAATACAATTTTTTGTCTACGCAGAAGTTAAAAACTTAGCGTATCAGTGTTTTTTTTATCATGACTTTTGAAATTTAGAATGAAATATAAATTATTTCTATGAATAATAAATTGGATATAATTATTTATTCTCATGCCCATATAATTATATAACCCACTTAAAATTTTTGTGGCGTATTTTGGCCATGTGGACACAGGTTGGGAAACCCTGAAATGGAAGATATACTAGAGTTCGCAATTAATTCTGAGAGTTGCTTGAAAAGTTTGTCAGACACAGCTTTCTAGACTATCAGAATAAAAGGAGGGAAAGTGCGACTGAAACTAAAAATTTGAATTCAAAATCTTCATACCTAAAAATAAAATTGAAATATTTTAAAGTCCTGCTAAGCAAGATAACATTTATTGCTTTACCATTGTGAGCGAGAAGACACAAAGTAAATAGAAGATGGCATGCAACAGAATCGCTCAACAAAAGAACTATTGTGCACTACTTAGTGCTACAATACAAAAAAGTAAAATTGAGGAGGTTGTGCATCATCCTTTGTCACTTCGCTCATCATATGTGCCAGAACATGGATATGGCTTTGCGCAGACCAACGTCACAATAATTAAAAATGCAGAGAGCGGTGAAAGCAAGTGAAGAGAGTAAAAGAACCAGCAATCGCGAAATAGGACCAAGGATGTTGATGCCAAAAAATCGATCCCATCTATCCACGTAATCCATCAGTATCCCTTCCATACCCCTACAATAGACAAATTTTTACTTGTAATCGATTCTCACAACATAGCAGCGATAAGTGCCAAGCTAGAAAACAAAGAAGTTAACCAAAAATATAAACATTATTAATTTTATAAAGAATAAAGGTCATTTATAAATTTACATTCTTTCATGCTCAAAATTCCAAAAGGCATTTGATTGAAAGGACATTTAGCTGAGAGACATTTGGCGGAAAACACATTCAGCCGAAAGGACATTTGGTGGAACAAGACTTTTACGAAAGAGACATTTGACGTATAAAAATTTTTACCGAATGGCTAAATGGCTATCGGCCAAATATCTTTCTTTAAAATATCCGGCCGAGGAAATTTGGACTCAACGAATCTTTATCAAGTTAAAATTTTAAATTGATAAAGACTCGTAGAGTCGAAAATTCGTGTAACTTAAAAATAATTTCTTTGAAACTCAACTTTTTTTGTTTAATTCTTTCACCCCTTTACGTGTATACATTTTTTATGGTATTTTTTATAAAAATTGTGTTGATTTTTCTTCTTTAGAAAGGCTGTTTTCCTGGTGTCTAGCCTACTCTATTATATGCTAGTATCATTTGGGGTAATTTATATAAATACCTTTAAGTCAATTACAACGGTTCATCAACAAATTTGCTAATTTTAACAACTATCACACTTTTACTAATGAATTCTATATGAACTTAGCCAATTTACACATTTATTGTTTGTGTGTTTTTGCATTTAAGAATTTTTGCCTCCCCTTTTTCAACCTTAAAAAGGTTTCGGGAGGATTTTAAGGCATAGAAAATGCTTTTGTTAACTTTAACAAGGTCTACAAAATATTTTTGCTAAAACTATGCAATTTCAAAAATAAAAAGTTTTAATTCAATACCAAAAATTTTTCATAGCGTACAAAATAAGCTTTAATTTGGAGTATTTCATGCCAAAATTTTTATAAGAAATGCAGAAGCTATACTCATACTTAAATTTAGCCTTTAGGAACTGTAAAAAAGTAAACAACTAAAAATGCGTGCGAGAAGATATACAACATAAATTTAACTTTTTTTGCATAAATATGTATTATGGGTGTATAGTGAGTAAGACAAGATATATAAAGGTAAGGTAAAGGTACTGCGGGGTGTTTTCATTGAAAAGGCATAATTGCGCCTCTTGTATCGAACTATGGGGAAAGTAGGCGTGATGGGGGATTGAACCCAAGACCTTGAGTTATCGAATAGTTTCTCGTTAATAATTTGCAACAAAAAGTAAAAACTGATGAACTCTGCAAAGTGGTATGATCAGTGAATTTAAAGTGATAAAATGTCAAGTGGTTTTAAAAATAAATAATTTAATAAGTTAATAATTGCAAGAAAAGTAAAAACTGATGAACTCTGCAAAGTGGTTTTAAAAATATTTTTTTTTGAAAAAACGACATAACTAAAGCAAGCTAATTTGAAAACTAGAAAGAAAATATTTCCCACCTAGTTAATCTCAATACAAAAAAGGGTGCCTCATACAAATTTCAACTTGTCTGATGATGGTAAGATAACCTTATTAATGGGAAAGTTTTCAACATTTACATATATATATGTTGGGTAGCGAGGATTTTCTGTCTCCCCGTTGACATGCCAGCCAACTTATGTTCTTCTTTTTTGGTTTATAGTTATTAAATCATTCAAGCCACTCTTTGATCTTCTCTTATGCATGTTCTATTGTAGCCACACATACATAAAGCGTATCCAGAGCCCACGCTAGCTATATATTTTAGCGCCCCTCCCACCAGCACCAAAGATAAAAAAAAAGTATTGCTTTTTTTTCAATTTCAAAAATCTTTTTAATAAGAAAATGAATTTATCGGTAGACTCAAGAGATATTGATAGTACTCATTTTGTAGGTAAGGATAATAATAAATATATAATGGTAAGACTTTGTAGACACGATACAAAAGAGTGGATTTTACGGAAACGAACTATTCTTAAAGGTTCGAAATTTATATCAATGAGGACCTAACTTGGATATTTTATCTGCGTGTAAAAAAATAAAATTATTAGTTATATTAATAGTTATGATGGCAAAATATACTGTTTTCATGATGATAAAAAAATTAGCATAAGTTGTATTAGCGATATCGACAAATTCAAGTGATTTTTCTACCTCTCATTTTCTAAGATTTTTTTTAAAAATAATTAAACAAATTTTTTATATTTTAAACCTACTTTCTATTTTATTTTAATTTAATATATATTCCTTTTTTTTTAATTATTTTAAAGAGAAACTGTTTAAAAAGTACATTCTAGTCTAGATAAAAATGAATATAATAGAAAAGAATACAAAATTATGAGAAACATATATAATATAAAGATAAGATTTCATAAAAACTTGTACTATAATACCTTGTTTCAAAATAACCAAAATAACATTAAAAAGACTTGGAACGTTATAAATGAAATGTTAAGCAAGAATAATACAGTTTCTATTCACGCGGATGAATTTTCTAATTACTTTTTCAGTTCTTACAATTATAATGAAGTTTTTTCATACGATAAATATATAAAGTCCTATCCCAATTCATTTTATTTTAATGAAATTTGTATTAATGAAATATTAATTGCTTGTAACGAAATGAAGACCAACAATTCATCTGGCCATGATGGTGTATCTAACAAAATAGGTAAAATTGCGGTTCCCTTTATTTTGAATAATCTACTTCACCTATTCAATAAAATGTACAAAGATGAGACATACCCAGAAACATTAAAATTAACAAATATAATACCTGTATATAAATCTGGTAACAAACCTGAACCTAGTAATTATCGTCCGATATCAATTCAACCATTTTTCGGCAAACTCTTTGAAAAAATGATATTCACTAGGATAAACATTTTTATTTCTAAATATGATTTATTGAGTAGTAATCAATTCGGTTTTAGATCCAATGCATCCACGCAAGATGCTATTGCAGCTGTTCTTAGTGATATTAACGCATCGTATGAACACAAATGATAAGTTTGCTCCTTTTTTCTAGACGTAAGCAAAGCTTTTGATCGGATTAAGCATAAATTGCTTATTTAAAAATTATAGAAATATGGCTTTAGATGTAAGTTCTTAAATTTAATCAAAAATTATTTATCTGATAGGAAATGTTATGTCAAAATAAATGGGGAAAATTCAAGGATTAATTGTTCAAACAACGGTGTTCCCCAAAGCTCTGTTCTGGGACCTCTTGTTTTCAACCTCTATGTTAATGATATATTTAACCTTAAGGATGATAATTTCAGTCTTTACTTGTATGCTGATGATTGTGTTATCACCTACAAAAGTGTTAACTTAAAGAAAGATGTTGATAAAGTAAATTTATTTCTTGATAAAGTTAACAGCTGGTGTATCAACAATGATCTCTCCATCAATATGAATAAAAGTCAATACATGATATATAATTATAGAGGTCATGGTCGTGCATTAAATTTTAAACTGTCTCAAACTACTTTGGAAGAAGTTAAGTTTTATAATTACCTTGGAGTTATCTTACAATCGAACTTATCATTTAATATGCACTTTAAAAAGGTTATCAAGGATGTATCCATGTTTTTAGGTTATATAACTAATATAGGGTCCATGCTAACAGTGAAATCTAGGTTAATTTTGTTTCACGTCTTCTTTCAATCAAAAATTAGTTATTGTAACTTAATTTGGGCTTCAAATAGCATCACATATACTAATAAACTACAGTCCTTACAAAATAGAGCTGTCAAATTCGTTGAAAGTGAACAGCCAGATGTCATAAGAAAAAGTTATGGTATTCTTACGATCGAGCAACTTAATCGCATGACACTTTCTACTTTTATATAGAAAAATCTATTTCCTCCATCTTATTTTTCAAAATATTATAGGATACATTCCCACAACTTGAGAAATAATGTTAATATTTTTGTGAAGCACTGGCCAAATGCTCATATACGCAATAGCTTTCTCGCTAAAGCCATTAATATTTGGAATTGTTTACTTTTGCACATAAGATATTTACAAAATATAAAATCCTTCAAAAAAAACTTAAAACACACTTATGTGGATTAGATTAGCTGATCAATTTCCGTTTGATATAATGATTTATTGATTTTCATTTGTCCTATTATTTTTTGGTGGTTTTGCTTTTCTTTTTTTGTTTAGAACCAATCCAGTCACGCATTCTTGATTTCTTCTCAGTCCTACCCTGAAACTTTACTCAAATTCACGCAATTCTCATTTCATGCTGCTCTTTACTTTCACATTAATATTTTTAATTTATTTAATTTTTTATTCAATTGTTCATCACTTTCAATCGCTTAACTTTGTAAAAATTGTATACTTAAATTATTATCCTCAGTTTAACAAATTTGCAAGCTTATAATGTTTAAGGATTCATTATATTATAGAACATATAAACATATTTTTTTGTTCTTGTTTCAAATAATAATAATAATAATAATAAAAAGAACTGTTTATATACTGAAAACTCGGTACAATATATAAATTAAAGTTGCCAATGAGCAATGTTTGTCCTGATGCATTGATTTGGTGGAGAAATGTTTACAACCTTATTAGAATTTAGTTTCAACAAGTTTCGCCATTAATTTGCGGCTAATTTTGATTTCATATCTTGTTTTTCTTCAAGTTTGTATTTCAGGTTTATACACTGGCTTTCCACGTTTAAAGTATGTAGTATATGTTTGTATTTTTTGTGGGGATTATAAGATACCTGTGTTTCTGTTAGTATGCGTTGTAAATTAGTCGTTTGGCATGTTAGTATGTGTGGTAATTTGTTTCTATGGGTAATTTGGGGCTTTCAACGGAGTGGTGACAATTCAAGAAGTGGCAAGCAAAATTTGTAACTCCTTAATCATTTGAGGACCAGAATTTTTAAGACTAATCGTCTCCTTTTTCAATGGAATTTTAAATAAAGGTAGACGATTTTCATTTCATGGTACGCCGTTCTCACATTGGTTCTCAAATGGTAATGTTCGAAGGAGTACAAATCAAAGACTAGTTAGTAGATTAGTTAGTTGGCTAGTGAGTGAGTTAGTAAATTAGGTAGTTTTTCAAATCGTTATTCAGTTACTTAGTTACGTAGTTTTTCAGTAAAATTTGAATGAATATCCTTGTAGAGGGTTTTAAGACATAAACCGCAAATTTAATTGACACTTATGCAAAAACTGAGTTCACAAATGAAACCAGCATGGCCGTTCTGCTATAAAATACTTAATTAAAAAAATTTGTAGACGAATTTCGGACGTAAACGACAAACTATTGACACTCAAAATCTTAGTCCAGAAATTACATCAGATTGATCGATTCAGTATAAAAAGAAATATATCATGTAAAATTTGAATGAATATTTTTCTAGACAATTTTGAGCAGTCAACCGCAAATTTGATCGACACTTTCAGTAATTTTCAAATAATCGTAAATGCAATAACGTAGTCCATAAATTAAACCAGTATGTCAAATTTAGTATAAGAACATATTGAAAACGTTGAGTAAATCTTTATTTAAAACAAAATACAAGCAATAATATTTCGGTAAACATTTTATTTATGAAGTCTCAGCACCATTTTATCTACATAAGAACTTATATTTAATGCAAAATTTGAATGATTATTTTATTAGATATATTTATCATCAATCAAATCTAAAAAGTAGTCATGCTTATTGATAAAATTAAATTTTCAAGGGAGTATCTAATATAGACAATAAGTTATAAGGTTAACAACAGATGGTATCAATTTTTTTTTGAAAAATTTTCATTTTTGATTTTGATCGAAAGTTTTTGACATAAAAGGTTCATTCAATTACAATGAGAATGTTATTAAAAGATGCAGCTAGCGATTTTAGGAACAGTCAAGAAATTTTATCTCAACCAATTTGGTACAATAACTTTTTTAATTAAGGAGGGAAGGGGGAGGGGTATAAAACGAGTATTCATGACCACCCAACATTAACTAGGGATAAAGCGTTTTTGTCCCCGGGTTGTATTTCCAGACCACTGATATGTATTTAATAGTTTAAAAAATGTTCCTTGGAGCCCCTCTCCCCTAAAATTTTTGTTTCGCGCGGGCTCTGATTGTAATGCAGCAAATATTTTTTTTTGTATTTGGCTTTCAATAAATTGCTTTACTTTATTTTCAATAAAATGGCGAATTATTGGACGAACTTTTTCTGATCAAATTGTATACTGCATGTTCAACTTAAAGACTTTATACTGAGGAAACTTCAATTTTAATAGATCAAAATTCTCAGCAGTAGTTATTCGATCCTACGTAAAAATTTGCTGTTTTCTGATCGAATCATCTTACATATTTTTATAACACGTTCCCAAAAACATGAAATGTTCTTTGGCTAAAAAGAAAGTACCAGTGTGCATGAAGAAGAAGAACTCCACCCAAAAGGTAGTCCATTATGGAGTGGGGAACGTTTATAGCCAAGGGCATCATTGCGATCTGAGCAACAATATAAAAACGTTCCATCTTCCATGTTGATGAGTGCTTGTGGGTTGGTAGCAGGATGTTGTTGATATTATTTGTGGAATAAGCATTGCAGGTGGTGAGAGCAAAAGAATGTGAAGGAGTTGATTCTAAAGACACGTTTCAATCATATAAAAAAGTGAGGAAAATAAGGCCACAGAAGATAGATATTTGCCTTACGCTTTCTGCACTTAAGAATGCTTGAACCAGAAGCACATTTAGAACTTAGTTGCATTGGACCAGCTTTGCGAAGAAACAGCATTTCTTTTAAGCTACAAAAAATTTTACTTGATCATATAAGATTTTATGTTTTCTCTTTGATTGAAAACTTTGATTTCAAGAGACAGGTGCGTGAATTCAGAATCGTAGCTATTTTCTGCTTTTGGAGTCGAATTACCAAAAATTACGCCGACTCCGAGTGCATACTTATATATTTTAAACAGTAGAGTGCAAATGTTTTCGGCCACAGATAATATTTTTTTTCTTTAGAATCTTTTGATCATTTAAATTAAATTAATTCATTTTAAATACCTTCTTAAAATAATTCTTTTTTTATTAATAAAAATTTCTCAATATTTTCTTTTTTAATTTATCAAAATTATTATTTGTATATTTTATCTATTAATAAAAATTGCGTGCAAAAGTTTTCGGCCATTTGTTTTCATTAAAAAATAAAACGTAAAAAATACAAAAAATTTTTTTATATAAAATATTTACTTTGATAATATTTATAAGTTCTTTTCGATACTTTCTCTGATTTCCTTTAGCCCGAATAATTAAATCAATTCTTCTTGGAAGAGAGCTATAAAGATTCTTTATTTATTCATCTGGAATCAATTCCCTTCCTGCTTCGAATATTCCCATGATTAGTCAAGGCTTCTCGGTTTCCTTAGATGAACTTTTATTTTTAGCTCAACCCACATTTGTTCAATTTTATTACGATCAGTTTTTTAGAAGACACACAGTATTTTTATTTAAAAATCACTGAGTTAAACAAGACATATGTCAAGGAGCGCCATCATGTTGAAATACATTACTAATATTTAAGAATTTTTATTTAAAAATCACTGAGTCAAACAAGACATATGTCAAGAATCATGTTGAAATACATTACTAATATTTATATTAAGGAGTAAATTGGTTTTAATTAATTCGTTGTATTATTGAGTGTTCCATCAACTTTTAACAACTTTCTTCTATCATCACTTTTTATAAATCCACAAAGCATCAAACTTTTTCTTTCGCGTTTGAACGTTTTTTTGCCGTGAATTAGAATGAAGCTCAATCTACGTTTCATCATTAAAAATTACATTATGCAAATCATAACACGCTCTATAAAATTTCCCATTTTGCCTACTCAAATCTTTTTTTAATTGAACTTTATTCAAAGCCGGTTTTTAAGTTGCTAAACGCACATTCAAAATATATTTTCTAAAGATTCGTTTTACTGTATCAATTGAAATATATTTTGATAGATTATTTTCTTCAATTAATTGCTTTGCAGAAAAATTAGGATTAATCTTTGACATTCTCACTAATTTTTGGATATCTCTTATCAGTGACTTTTGAGGACGACCGCTTTTGGGTTTGTTGGCTACAATTCCTGTACTTTTATATTTTGATAAAATTTGAGAAATATTACTTCTAGATATATTAGATCATTTTGAAATAGCTCTTTGACTTTTCTCTATTTAAAGAAGTACAACTTTAGTTCTCAATTCCAAAGAGGCTTTAGGCATGTCAGTCAAAAAAAAGAAGCCGAGAAAAGAGCGTTAAAAAAAGAAGACATCATCCATTTTGCCTTCGAGGCCTGGTTATTGTTCCCAAAGAGTCGCGGTCAACCAGTTTCCTGCAACAACTACGCCATTTCATTCTTTCTTTTAGCATCACTTCGCACAAGCTTTCTTTTTTCCATATCGCGGTGAATCACTTCATTCCATGCTTCTTTTTTAAGTTAAAAAAAGAAGAGGATTTAAAGAAATCAATTTTAGAAAAAACTATGATCAAAATTTATATTAAAATTTGGAAAAAATGTTTTTACCTACAAAGTCAACAAATGTTCGAAAACTTTTGCGAAAAATTTTTAATAGATAAAATATACAAATAATGATTTTGAATAAATTAAAAAAGAAAATAACCAGAAATTATTATTAATGAAAAAAGGATTATTTTAAGATGGTATTTATAATGAATTAATTTAATTAATATAAATAAATTTCAATGATCAAAAGATTCTAAACAAAAAAATATTAGTTGCGGCCGAAAACATTTGCACTCTACTGTCTTATGAAGAAGGATATGAATAGAATTAATTTGACTAAAATTAAAATCACTTCACACTATTAAGCTTTTTAATTATGTTGAAATTAGGTTCAATGGGGGAAGATAAACTCCCACTGACATAGAACATTTTTGTTAAATATTTGTCGCAATAATTGAGGTTTTTTATCCTGGTTTTCTTCCTCTGAAGAATTCAAAGGTTTTTACGGTTAGGTGCTCTGGTGACTCGATTCTAACTTTGTTAGTAATCAAGCTACCACTAGACAAAGATTGTTTCCCACTTTGGGAGCATTCGCGTTAGGATTGAATCGTCCACTCAGCTCAATATTTATATATTTGAAACATACATTATATGGTACTTTTCTGTTATCTCTTCCCCCCCCCCCCATTCCGGGCGGGACCATGATATCCGAAAGGATGAGTGCGAACGTCACAAACAATACTTAACTTAAATAATTGACATCTACAGATATACGCTTATCCACAAAACTGATTTGTACAATTCTTTTCGACTATTTCTATGCTATAGCTACTTACATGAAGATTTTATTCTTCACTACACTTATATTTATGTCTTGTTTTCTGTTGTTGTTGTTGTTTGCCTCCATGAGCTGTCATCTTAATTTCGGTAGCTCAAGGCGATTAAGGCGTTTTTCAGCTTTGTCAGGCAGTGATTCTAGTTTTGTTCGCCACTTTTCTAGTAGGATGGCTGCTTCTGATGGTTGTGTCCAGAGGTCAATGGATTTGAGGTGTGTGTGAATGTGAGAACATTGAAATAGATGTAATGTGTTGTGTTTGTGTGCATTGCATAAAGGACAGATGGGTGATGAGTGTGTTTTGGGATTGATTTTGTGTAGGTAATCGAAGAGAAAAGGAGATTTGTTTGCTCTGAGTTGCGCAAGGAGTCGTCGTGTGGAACTGGGTAGTGTAGTTTCTGTGTGATGGATCTCAGGAGGATTCGCGTTAAGCAATTGGTTAGGGGACATTGATTTGAAGTAGTGAGTGACTGCTTGTGTGTATTGTTTTGTTGATGTTGGTTGTGTCATGTTTGTGTGTTTTTGTGGGCATGTGTATAAGTGTATAATGTTTTCAATGTTGAAGATGGTGTTTTTCATGTGTCGTTGCGGTTTGGGCGTCGTGTAGAAATGATGAAGGGGATGTAGTAGATCGGCAGCCTTAGCTCTGAGGTTGGAGGAGTGTATATTGATGTGCTCTTTGAGAGGGATCATCTTTGTTTCTGTGTGCAAATGTTGCGTGTTTGTGTCTGAGGTGTTGCTTGTAGATATTCTAAGGGCTGTATTTTGGATTGTTTGAAGTTTTGTCATGTTGGATTTTGAAATTGTGTTGCCCCATATTCCACAATTGGGCGTGTTATGCTTGTGTAGGTATTTAAAATAGTTTCTTTGTGCTTTCCCCAGGTGGTTCCGGTTAGGGCTTTGAGGATGTTGAGGGTTTTGTTGGCTTTTTGTTTGGTGAGTGATGTGTGTTTATTGTACGTGAGCTTTGGATCAAAAGTGAGCCCCAATAATTTAGGATGTGAGTTTGTTTGGATATTAGTGTAATTGATTTTGATGTTGAGATTTGTTTTTATTTCAACGTTTGATTGTGTGAAGATAGTGACTTGTGACTTTTCTGAGTTTATTTGAAGTTTGTTAGTGAGAATCCATTTTTGTAGTAGTTCTGTGTAGGTTTGGGGGTTAGAAGTGGCTGTGATGATGTCTTGGTGGGTAGATGCGACTGTGATGTCGTCTGCGTATGTGATGATTTTGACTAGACTGTTGTTTGGAGAGGGCATGTCGCTTAAGTAGATGTTGAAGAGGATGGTGAAAGTGTGCTTCCTTGTGGAACTCCTGAGTGGGCGTGTCGCGAGCGTGAAGTAGTGTTGTTGTATTTTGTGTATGTATATCTGCCTCGTAGGTAGTTTGCTAGGAAGCGTGTGAAGAGTGGGTTGATGCTTGTTTTGTGTATGATTTTGCCAATGAGAAGGTGTATATCAAGAGTGTCAAATTCTTAAGTCGAGCGTTGTCACAACAGTGCGGTTGAAAGGTTTTTTGGTGTTAAAGCCGGTATGCGGACATTAGGGGTAAAAAGACATTAGGGGCATTTTTCTCATCATAACACTTTGCAGCAAAATAAACACATCATTCATCAAGCAAGTCAGCGTGTGATATAAAGACACAATTTTTGATTTTTATAATTTATTATATGAAAAAAATTTTTTTCCCAAAATTTTAGGTTCGACTAGAATTTATAAACTAAGTCACACTTGTATTGATAATATTTTTACTAATTTTGAGTGTAATGGTAGCTTTTCAGACAATATCATGGTTGACATTTCAGACCATTTTCCTAACTTCATATTGTACAAAAACTATTTTAATAATCTTACAAATGTAGATGAAAAAAATGAATGTTTCAGAGTTTTTAGTAACAAAAATTTCAAGCATTTTTATTTTAATTTGTGAAGAGAAAATTGGGAATTAGACCATTTCAAAAATGTTAACGATTACTATGATAAATTAATAGAAAAAATTAACTACATCATTAACATAAGTTTTCCTTTTGTTTCCAATAACCATCGTTTTCCAAAAGCTAATACATGGTTTTCAACTGAACTTAAAGAATTGAAAAAAATCAAAGATAAGCTATTCCATAAATACTTAAAAGTTAGGAATTTGGAAACATGGAATTCGTACAAATTAGTTAGAAATCTGTATAATAAAAAAGTAACGTTGCTGAAAAATGAGTTTTATGGTTCCAAATTATTAAGTTCTAAAAATGATATGGCTTCTTGGAAGGTAATAAATAATATACTAGGTCGCAATCGTTATGAACCTGTCCCTTTAGACCCGAATCAATTGAATAACTTTTTCATCTCTACCATCTGCAATGAGTCCATGTCCATTGTGTCTCCTAATTTCAATATTACTCCCGTAACCAATTCCTTCTTTTTTGATGAGATTTCTATCAATGAAATTTTAATTACTGCTAATTATTTCAATTCTTCTTCTTCGACAGGTTGGGATAATTTATCTAACAAAATTGGTAAAATTATTATTCCCTTTTTATTGAAAAACTTGTATATCCTTTTTAATAAAATGTTATCAGAAAAATGCTATCCATATAATCTCAAAATAGCTAAAGTAACTCCTATTTTTAAATCGGGTGACAAAAAACGCTGTAATAGCTATAGACCCATCAGTATTCTTCCTTTTCTAGGTAAAATTTTTGAAAAAATTGTTTTTAATCGTATGATTAAGTTTGCAGATAAATTTGATATTATTAATTCTAGACAATATGGTTTTAGAGCTGGAATGTCGACCGATATTGCAGTGGGGAATCTTATCAGTTTTAATATAGAGTCTTTAGAAAATGAATATGAATCCTGTGCAATTTTTATTGATTTCTCTAAAGCATTTGATAGCATTAACTATGATTACCTTTTAATAAAGCTACACAAATACGCGTTTAGAGGCAAGTTTTTAGAACTCTTAAGTAGTTATCTTTGTGACCGACAACAGTTTGTTTCTATAAATAATAAATCGTCTAAATTGTCTAAAATATCTAAAGGTGTCCCACAAGGTTCAATTTTGGGGCCTCTTCTTTTTATTCTTTATATTAATGATATTTTTACTCTACAAAACTCTTTTTTCAATCTTTACATGTATGCTGACGATTGTGTTGTATTATTTCGTAGTAAAAATTTATTCTCCGATCAAAACCTTATTAATACTTTTTTGTGTAATTTTCATGAATGGTGTATATTAAATGATCTGTGCCTCAATTCATCTAAGTGTAAATACATGGTTTTTAGTAAGCGTAGTAATAGTCCAACTCTTTTTTTGAAACTTGGGGAGGCATATCTAGAGAAATCTGAAACTTATAACTATTTAGGTTTAACCATTGATTTGAATCTGTTGTTCTAAACACTATGATAAGGTTATAAAAGATACGTCTGTAGCCATTGGAATACTGTATAAGATTAAAAACTATTTTGATATGAAAACTCGAATAAATATTTATTATGCTATTTTTCATTCGAGACTTCTCTATTGTAACTTTATTTGGTGTTCATCTAGTGCTAATAAATTTTTTAAGTTACAAAAGAAACAAGATAAGGCCTTAAAAATTATTTCAAATAAAGACCCGATATACGCACGCAATTCTTTTAAAATACCACATCTAAAACAAATTAATCAAATACAATTAGCTACATTTATTTATAAGTGTAAAAACTATATCAATGATCTCAGTCCTATTTTTTCAGAGAACCAAAACTTTACTAATTATAACCTTCGTAATAAACATTATTTAAAAAATGTTAGATATAAGCGTGCCAAGTACAATAAGTTTTTTATTAAAAAGGGTATAAAGACATGGAATTGTTTACCGATAAATATAAGATTCTCAGGGAAAATAAATATTTTCAAAAATAAATGTAAAAAGTTTTTTATATCAAAATGAATAAAAAGTTTTTTATGCAAGAAAATATATATATATTTTTTCAAATTACTTGAATTTCAATATGATACTCGTGTGTATTTTTGTTTTCTTGTTTAGATGAGTGCTTTTGCGTTTTTTCGGACAAAATAGGCTACGAAAAATAATTTCGAATTTCCCTACCAATTACAATCTCCTACAAAAATCTAAGCAAGTTTCCAGTTTCCTCTTTTCAATCTCCTCTCTCTTCTTTCTCTATTCAACTTCTCTTATCAAACAAGAATAGCTTATTTTGTGTTCCCTACTTATATATACATTTATAAAAAAAATTATATAAATACATGTATAATTATATATAATCTTAGCATGTTATTGTAATTGAAAATGATATATTTAGGAGTTTTTTTTATATATTCTTTGTTTGTATTGATCTTCGTTTTTAATCGTCTTCTCAGGATTTTTTTTCTCCTTTTTTTTACAATGTTTTGTTTTTGAACAATCTATTTTTACATATGTTGTTAAATTTTTTTTTTTTTGGTGTGACAAGAACCTAATTGGTTTGCTCCACCTTCTTTTTATATTTCAGATTATTTTTATAATTCTTTTTTCTAAAATAAATAAATAAAAAAAAATAAAAATCAAAAAATGAAAGAAATATTGGAAACTTAAATATACATTGGGTATTATTTACCTTAAACAAAATAACACTTTGTTCAAAAAAATGAATTTAACCTTTTTTTTAGATGAAAAAATGAATTTGAAAATGTGGGTCAGTAATTAGTTAGACCGTTTAATTAAGGTGACTTACAAACAAGACATTAAAAATTAGAACAAATAAAATATCATAAAAAAATTATTTTAACAAGACCGGTGTGAATTAGATTTTTCTAATTAACTATTTAACTCTTATATATACAAAATCAAAAACAATTACAGCTACTCCATACATATCTATAAATTATACACAGAAGAAGAAGAAGAAGAAGAAGAAGTTAATTATGCAAGTTAAAAAAGATACATTAACATTGCACAAGTATTTCAAGAGCTTAAATAAGCCGTAACAGAAATACTTTAAAGAATTTATATAAGGGTAAAAGGGATTTGAAAAAGATTATATTGCCACAAGAGGATAGCGGTAGATAGGAGGTGCTTCAAATTAAGATAAGAATTCAAAAAGAAAATTTCTTTGGAGCGCTGAATGAAAAGTTGGAACACGATTTGCTATAAAGTGTCGACAAGTTCCAAAGTAAGGAAAAGACATATATTACAGAAAATATAATAACAGTTGAAAAATGTTTTATGATCAAAGTGTATAAAATTACATTAAAAAGGTAAACAATGATGATGATATTAAAATATAGAATGTAAGAAAACAAATAAAAGTTTTGTTTAAACATATTTAACTAGCATAACAAATAAAAATTAATCATTATATATATATATATATAATGAAAGGTAAGGAAAAGAATTAATAGAAGCAAAAAGGGAAAAAAAAAAAGAAACTGACAAAGAAGAGAAAAAATGACTTGGTATTCTTAGTACTGGGATTGTTTTAATTTAAACAATTATAACAGTTAGGTTTAGAGCATGAAGTTTCATAATTATTAGTGAAATGTAATGTTAGTTTGTATTTAAGAGTTGAATAGGGAATGTGTACGTCAATGAAACTGCAAAGAAAGGTGTTCCACAATTTAATAGATCTGAACTTTAATGTGTTTTGACTGGATTTATGATTATAAAATGGTAAATCAAGCTTGTTTTTGCATCTAAATGAATGTTGTTGCAATTCATACCTGAATACAAACCAATCATTCATAAAATTAGGTGAAACTTCATTCATTACTTTCCATAAAAAGAGACAAATTTGCTTACTATAGATGTCTTCAACTTTCAGAAGATTGTTCTGTTTAAAGAATCTAGAAGTATGCGCTCTGTACTTGATATTGAAGACTGATCTTAGAGCCCTTTTTTGCAATACTAACAGACTTGATAGATTGGAATAACCCCAATTTATTATGCTGTAAGTTAAGTGTGGCAATATGAGTGCTCTGTACATTTCTAATTTTATATATTCAGGAAAAAACTTGAAGTGGTAGAGTAACCCAATAATATAGCTGATTCTGTTCGAGAGATGTCTGATATGCTCATCCCATCTTAGTTTATCAGTAAGAACAAGGCTCAGAAAATTATGAGATTTTGATAGTTTAATATTGCTATTTTTTAAAAAGCTCGGATACTTTCTCTTGTTGGTAAAAAACATATGAACAGTTTTGGCATGGTTAATACATAAATCGTTCTCATAAGACCAATCATACACCTTTTTTATGCTAGTATTATATTCATCTTCTAATGTTGAGTGATAGAATGAAGACTGAGAGGTAAGGAAAGAGTGAGGTATAATAATTGTAATATCATCTGCAAATGATATTATATTGAGCGCCGGGTTAGAGAAAATGATATCGTTGATATAGATTAAGAACAGAAGTGGTCCTAGAACTGAACCTTGGGGTACACCCCTCATAATTGTTAAGGGATCTGAGAAGTAACCGTTCACATTAACAACTTGTAGTCTAGCTGAAAAGACATACCATACTATATAAGGCACGCCACCAGCCTGGACAACTCATTCTCCCTTTTTACAGATATAACCTTGTAAAAATATTACAAATAACAATATAGCACTAAACCCATATTCAACCACATCAAAAAACGCATCCACATACAAAATTCCACCATTCATCATTATATGTAATTGTTAACAAAACGAACCCCTATCTATCAATTAAACATATGCAATTATCACTACCGTCTATACTATGATCTTTATCACTCCTTCTATATACTACTTGATAAAGGAACGTAGTCGTTCTGAAATATCTAAGAAGAAGAAGAAGAAATTTATTATATCATAAAATAATGGACAGGAAAAAAAATATATATATATATACAACTAGAACATGCAAATCATTTTCTGCTATGGATATAGAAAAAAAAGATGCCTTATGTTTAAAATGATATATATATTTTTTTTTCTTAAGGATTGGAGAGACATCATGGACGATTTGAAAGCGTCAGCCGTTGTGTAATCACTTCCATGAGCAATCTTTTTGGTAAGAAGCGGTTGAGAATAAAAGGAAAAAAAGGCTTGTTGGAACATCTTTGGTTGGCAAGGATATTGTATAATATCAAAAATAATAAAAAAGCGTTTGATTTATAAAACTGAATATATATATGTATAATAAAGAGGAGCGAAAGAACATTAAAACATGATAAGTTTACATTTGCAGTTTACAAACAAAACATTTTTTATTTGTACAGGTCTGATCATATTTATTTAACAAAAACATTTGTAGTGTATTATTGAAATATCTCAAAGACTTTTCTATTCCGAATTTCAAAAGAAATTTATTCCAGTGTTTTATTATTCTATGTCTTAAGGAATTTTTCGTAGAGACAAGCTTAGTCCTTATTATTGGTAAACTACTAGAATTTCTAAGACAATAATTCTTAGATGCATAATTGATTGCAATCCATGGACTGAATATTTTAGGCAAAGTATTCGAAAAGAGCTTGTATGTAAAATTAGATATTTGCATATAGTATATATCTTTTAATTTCAATAAATTGTTTTGCATGAAAAAGAGAGATGTATGACTTAATGAGGGTTGATTAAATACTAACCTTATTGACTTTTTCTGAAGTTGAAACAGTTTGGTAATGTCACTGTATCCCCAATTTATAATACTGTAGTAACAGTGCGGTAAAAACAAACTTTTATATATTACCAGCTTCGAATGTGTAGGCAACTCATTTTTATACTTTTTCATAATGCCGTTTATAGAGCATAGCTTAGTTTCCAAAAAACTTATATGAGTTTTCCAATTCAAATAACGATTTATTCTCAAGCCTAGTAGATTATATTCCTCAACAATTTCAATTTTATTTTTACATTCAATTATTTTTTTCTTATTTGAAAAAAACATAGCTTTTGTTTTATTACCATTTACTTGGAGAAAATTTGCTCTACACCAATCTAAAACTGGATTAATAACTTGGTCAATATAGCAACATGATGGGCTCAGTTCTGATAGAGGAACTATAGCAGTGATGTCATCTGCAAACATTAAAAACTTAGTTTTTTCATTACACATAGGAAGATCATTTATGAACAGGGAAAACAGTAATGGGGCAAGTATACCACCTTGAGGTACGCCATTAAAAATAATACTCTCATTCGAGAAAACTCCCTCAACTTCGACCCGCTGACAACGTAAAGTTAGGTAAGAAGATAAGAGATTCATTGCCTGTGAGGAGAATCCAAGGTACTGTAACTTATCTATCAATATTTTATGTGACACACAATCAAAAGCTTTAGATAGATCAACAAATATAGCTAAAGCTTCATCAGATCTATCTAGTAGAGTAGAAACTTCGTTTAAGAAATATGAATGGAGATATGTTGACGAATAATTGGGTCTAAATGCAAATTGACAACTATATAAAATGTCATTCTGATATATGTAGGAAAATATCTGATCATAAAGTAACCTTTCGAAGATTTTCGACAGAGATGTTATTGTACTGATGGGTCTATAATTTTCACAAATAGATCTTTGACCTTTTTTGTAAATTGGTAAAACCTTTGAAAGCTTAAAAAAATCAGGGAATATTTGGTGTTCAATACAGGAATTGAACAATATAACTAAATATTTTTTGATTACTTCAAAAATTAATATAACATTTAAAATTGAAAGTCCGTATATGTCTTTTGTTGATTTTGATTTGATATTACTTAAGGCTATCATAACATCTTCTTGAGTTACTTTATTGAAACTAAAAGTAGAACTTGCTTTTTTTAAAAAAGTTTTATACAGTTTCAAATTTTCATCAGTGTTGACTATACCTGATTTAGTAAATACATTGTTGAATTCATCAGCTATGGATTTTTTATCAGTGACCAGTTTATCATTTTGCAAAATTTGTATAGTTTTGATTATTTTCGGTTTCATCAATTTGTTAAGCATCTTCCAAGTTTCTGTTAATTTTTATGTTCTCAAATATATTGTTTGTTTTCAAATAAAATGTTCCTATAATATCCTATTCTCTTACAATTTTTTGTATATTTTCTAACTCAGTTAATTGAGGTTATAATTAAAATTAAATTTCTGTTGATTCGCTTTATTTTATTCTTAAGATTCTTTTTATTTTATTAACCAAGCTATTATCAATATAACCTGAGTCTTGAATATTGTGTTTTCCCTTACGATCTAAAAACAGCTAAAGTCTTTTTTATAAATTTTTAAAAAATTATGCTTTTGAAGCTCATAAGTTTTGCATCCATATTTAAAATTATACAGAAAAACCAGTTTGCTTTCCAAAATAAAATAACAGAAATTACAGTTTTGAAACTGATTGAATCTTTTTGCTTTAAATCTTCATCTTCAATTTTCAAAATATTTCAAAAGCTTTTGACAGCATAAATGATCAGTCCTTTTCCACAAACTCCAACGTATGGGCTTTCGCTCAAATATTTGTAATTGGTTAAAAAGTTCAATTTTCTTTCGCAGTCACTATATTTCTTACGTTGGGTCAAACATCTCAGTTTCTAGTATATAATCAGGTTTCCACAAGGATTAATCATTAGTCCTGTTTTGTTTCTTCTTTATTTCATTGATATGTATATTGCCTTAAATACAAGTGTAATTCTACACTTTGCCCGGAGGATGTCACTCTCATTTAAAAAAACTACTATGTTCTTCTTTAAATAGTATAAAGTGTACACTTAATTGTGCCTTTGAATTGTTTTTTAACAACTGTCTGTCTGTTAACTTAAATAAGTGTAAGTATAGAGTTTTCTCGGGCTCGTCTTTTTACCCAAACATATTTAAACTAAAATTTGTTATAATTAAGTTGAATAAACTAATTATAACCTTCAACTTTAGACAAAAAAACAAAAGCAAGCTCTAATAAATAGAAATAGAAAAAACAAAAATTAATAAAAATGAAGCAAAACAAAACAAATTGACTGAAAAAAATTAAAAAAAGAACATAAACTTGATTTTTCAAATTGAAAAATATATTTAGAGTTTTTTTGTATCAAGCTTTTCTTTTTCAGTTTTAAAAATTCTTCAGATCTACGGATTTATCCCTATTTTACGGATTTTTGAGGCTAAAATAGTCCTACGGATTTTTCGGACTGATTTTTGACTCTTCTAGATTTTTCTAAGGATTTTTTTTTCTATGGATTTTTCGGTTCATCGAAAATTTTTTAGGGCTTTTAATTAAATCATAACATTTTTTTTTCTCCATTTTATTTTTCTTGATTTTAAATACTAAAATGTGAGCCCCAATTTTTAAATAAAATATATTTTTTCACAAATAAATTTCAATTTAAATAGGTTTTATTTAAATTTTAAGACTATGTCTGATTCCGATAATTATGTTTCTGGAGTTTTTTCTCCAAAAAAACTTAAAACGATAAAATATGATCAAACTTACAAAAAAGAGTGGAAAAAGAAATTAGATTGGCTCAAAGAGGTGGTTTGGAAAGCTCAGCATTTTGTATTTTATGTTCTAAGAAATTGTTGGTTGTAAGTGGTGGATTTAAAGATCTCGAAAAGCATGCCAAAACAGCTCTCCACATGAAAAATGCAAATAATGTCGAAAATACAGAAAAAAAAGCGTTCAATCTTTTTATGAAAAAAAAGAAAATTATGATCCCGTAAAAAAATCAGAAGATACATTTTGCAACTGGCTAGTTGAGCATAATTTACCTTTTCTCATTGCTGACAATGCCAAAAGTTTTAGATGTAAAAGAACAAAAACAACCTGTATCGTAAAGTCAGCAATGGCACCATATATTGAAAAACAAACCATATCCTCTATGAAAAAATAATTTTTTAGTCTCATGATGGATGTAAGCACAGACAGGGGTGACCGTAAACATGCGGCTATTTTGTCTAGAGTATATGATCTTTCTACATGTTCAGTAAAAATAAAGTTTTATGCTTTATTAGCATGCCCAAACGCCACCAGTGAAGAGTTGTTCCTATTAATGGAATAAAAATTAAACGCTGATGGGGTTAATTATAACATGCTGATAGGTTGGAACTATGATAGAGCTCGTGTCATGGTAGAAAAAGAAAATTCTGTTGTTTTTCGTCTGAAAAAAATGCAACCATCTTTGTTTGTTATGCATTGTGTTTGTCATGTAGCTCATCATTGTGCTTGTTATGCATCTAAAGCCCTGCCAAATCATCTTGAGGATTTGCTTGTGGATATTTACTATTTTTTTCATCGTAGAGGAAAACGAATTGGTGAGTCCAAATTTTAATATTTTTTTCTGGTTTTTTCATTTGAAACCTGTTTTTTTATCTCAGTATGAAGAGTTAAAATTTGAGCCTCATACTCTACTAAAACCTGCACAAACCAGATGGCTGTCTCTGGAAATGTGTTCAGAAAGAATAGTTGAGCAGTGGGCAGCATTACTTTCTTTTTAAAATACAGAAATTCAAAAGTAGATCAAAAGAGTGCTCGTTTGCGAAGTTTGGAAAAAATCTCCAAAAGTTTTATTTTCTTAACCTCAATTTCCTCCAAATTTAAATGTCTACAAATTCTGGAAAAAGAAAAGTAAATTACCATTATTTATTTTTATTGATGATAAACTTTAAGGAAACAGTGATAAATTAGATAGGCTAGATTACATGCAATCTAGCTTTTTTCTTATCTCATTCTCAATTCCTAGCATTTAAACTTTATAGCTCTTAGTTATTTAATTTTCAATTGTCGCCATATTAATTCTAGCATTGTTTAAGAAAATGCTTCATTGTTTTTCGATGTTATAATAAACAGAGCTGGGTCTAGAAATTGGCATTAGGGGGGGGGGGGGGGAAATAAACCAAAACTCAAATTTGAAGCATATAAGCTTTATCAAAATTTTTAAAACAAAAGAAGAATGAGAGCATTAAAACGATCCTCATTCATTGAACTGCGAAGTGAGTTGATGTGGTAAAACTTGATGTGTTTAAATAATAAATTTACAAAAAAAAAATTGGACTACATAAAAGTAATAAGATTTAGATAGGGTTTCTCACTTTAGAGAAAGATTAAATCTAAAAAACAAATTGCAGAAATCATCATAATTGAATTCTACGAAAAGAATTAGATCAAGAAAAATTTCAAGCAATTGGCAATTCAATTTTAGGAGGCGGGGGGGGGGGCGTACGCCGGTTCCGCCCTCCTTTAAATCCGCCAGTAGATAATGAATTAGAATAAGATTATAACTTTGTAGTGATTGAGTATTTCTTGCATTGAAGAAAACATATTTTTTCTGATTCCCAATTATATCTAATATATAAACTTCTTTCTTTTAGAGAAAGTATGAATTAACCTTATATCTATGCTATAAATTATATCTTGTAATATTTATAATTATCAAATTATTTTATTTAAATGCAGTTGTGGATCTAACTAAAGGTTAGGTTAGTTTTTCTAGTTTTAAGGATTATGTTTTTTTTTGTATGGAAAAAACCTAAAAACTAGCAAAAAGTAATATGAGAAATACATTAAATAAATAAAAGAAATTTTGATACAAAAATGTGATTATTCATATTTGGAGCTAAATTTTTGAACTTCCCTTTTTTAGTTCTCGGTATCGTAAGCAAGGGGATAATAATCTTCCATAGCGGGGCAGATTGGAAGGATAGTCACGATCGGAAATCGAACTGGAATTCCGTTATGAAGCATCAAATAAAAATAGAAAATCCGAAAAATCGATACATCTGGCACACAATGGCAGATATCTATTATATAATTTAAACATAATTTTGTAATTTAGGTTTCCTCTAATGTAAATAACCTTATGCCCGAATTATACTTTGGAAATGAAGATCACTCGGAAGATGACGACGAAGACTTAGAAGCACAATTAATCGCCCTTATTTCTTCGAATGCTCTTCCTGTAAAAGGTTTTATTAAGAATGACCTTTTCTTATAGATATAATGTTAAATATTGAAGAAACTCATTCTACTTTCCATTTTAATTCAGTCAGTATACAATTAGTTACGAAAAAATTTCTTGGTGTGATGGACTAGACTACTTGTTAACATTCGAATGAGGGGAGCGACGACCCCCTGTCCCTCCTTTCCACCCCTCCCAATAAATTTGAATTCAATCAATTCGATATCTTTTTAATTATTTAAAGAAATCGTTTCGCTTGTGAGTATATATATTTGATATTATGATAGGCGTAATCGAAATTATACAAGACTATTAAAATTTAGTTCTAATTCTAGGAATATACATAGTATATAGACTTACCTTAACACGCACCACATACACCTCTAACCCACCTTCTTCACCCAACGTCCCCTATACTATTAACTTTTACAACTGAAGAAGGCCGCAATGACAAATATTTTGTATTTCTATCCTTCATCTATTTATTTTTGCCTTATTACAGAGCTATATCTAAATTTTAATAAAGTTGTGTATATTTCTATTGCGCCAATCTTTTAATGAAGCCAGCCAACTTTGCTTTGTCCTTCATATATTTGATATTATTTACTTTTTTAGGGTTAAGTCTTTTATCGCATATTTAAAATCTAATTTGTTTTTTTTTATTTTTAGATTTTATTGATTCTGAATTGACCATAGTTGATCAGAGGTAGTAATGTAGCTAGAAATTTGAACAAGGGACCACAAATTTTTCAGAGGAGGGAGATAGCATAACTATTTAGGATAATTTTACTCGAGCAACAGAAAGTTTTCTCTATAATTTAAATTTTAGAATGTTTATCTCTATTTAATACAGTAACTGAAAGAGTTATATTAATCTAATAGAATTCATGAGCGTGTTCAATTTAGAGAGTTTTTACTGTATATATTTTAATCCGATTGATGCCCAAATTTATTTGGTTTGATACAAACTCTATTTTTAAAATTTATTGTATCGGTCTAGAAAATATCTAAAAAATAATTAGGGAAGTTAGAGTACTGAATTTAGAAAAGTATTGAAAAAAGTTAAAAATATAAAACTCTCGGAAAATGCTCGTATAACAATACTTCCATTAAAAGTATAGGCCGGACATTAGATCATGGCTAATTTCATCGAAATTTTCATAAAATAAAGCTATGTCTATTAATGTAGTTTTCTGATGCTATATTATCAATAGATATATATCATTTTTAGTTTTGTTACACCTTTTTGCCAGCACCCTTTTACAATTCAATCATACCCTTTTTCAATTTTATCTCACCCTTATATATTTAAATATTTTTTTTGTTTTTCCTACTTTTTTATTTATTTGTTATGATATTGTTGTTAAAATTTATTTCTGAATTTCAACAGGAATATTAAAAGGAATTTCAAAAGGGTCTAATTGAATTGCAAAAGGGTGCCATTGAATCGCAAAGGGTGTAACGGAATTGCAAAAGGATGAAATTGAATCGCAAAAGGATGTAACCGAATTGCTAAAAGGTGTAATGGAACTAAAAATGGTAGATTTTTTTATTTTAGAGAAAATTTTGCATAAAAAAGTGGTATATGTATCTATCATTTTAATATTGCTTCCAAGTAACTAAATTTCAAAAGGGTATAACTTTGGTATATACTGCTAAAGTTCTATGAAAATTCATACATTATCAGTATATAATATTCTTAAAGGTGTGCAAAATTTAAATAAAATTTTTACTGAATGTAGGATTTTTAAATTTTATCAATTTTGTAAAAAATAAATATAGTATTCTGGCAAAACTACCCATGCGTTGTATACTCTATATACTATTGTTTCATTTTTTAGGCCAAAAATCACGTTTTATGAAGGCTTTGTTTTGTTAATTAAATTTAAAGTTTTAGTCTAACATGGATGATATAGACGCGAAAGAGAATTCTAGGGTTAATCAAGTTTTTTACCTCTTGAAATATTTAATTTAGTTGAGAGAAAGACGGAAAAATGCCTTGAAGTTAATCACACTCCCGCCAATGAGTTTGAAGGTGCGGATGCTAAAGGGTTCATGCAAAGTTCTGGTGCTGAGAACCTCGTCGACGATGATGGATTCAGTGATTGCGAAAATGATGCAGATTTACAGGTATTTGCACTAAAATCCCTTTATATTCAAGGGACTTTGGAAAAAGGGTGATTTATAGAGGTGGAGACTCATTTTAGAATAGGAATATTGAATGACCAAAAAAGCGTATTCATATAATTAAAACACTCAACAACTTTTATTTTATATTCGGTTCAGGCGTTCACTGTCTTACATCTTCCTCTTCAAATATGAAATGATGTCATGATAAAGACGTTGATGTTACCATCGTGAAGCGCAAAGCGAAATTGAACTAATATAATTGTCTAATATATTCTAGATTTCAATAATTGGTTCTTCTATGAGGATCATTATTGTGATAGGTTATATTTTCTTGCACTAGATAGCTTTATTGTTTCCAAGGAAGTTGTTAATGACTTCAACATAGCTTTGTCAAGCATTTGATTCAATTTTGCTAATAGATCTCACAAATTTATTATCTTTTACTAGCTTTCTGATTTGGGGACCGTCAAAGACTCCGGCCATCAACTTTTCTAAGCTAACACGGCGGTTTGAGTCAATTATGTGCTTAAAGCAACCTCCTTGTTTGTCGAATGATCTTACAAACTGCTTCATCAAACCCAATTTAATATGGAGAGGAGGAAAAATAATCTTTTTCTTTTCAACAAGCGGCTCCTTTATAATGTTTTTGCTTCGCACAATTGAATTTTCTCTCAGAGGCCGTTCTTTTTGTGTCCGTGCTTGTTCTTATCTCTACTATCCCAAAGACAGTAAAAACAGGGAAACTTTGTGTATCCAGATTGTTGTCCCAACAAAAAGTTAACAATTTTGAAGTCAACACATAGTGACCACTTATGATGTTCGTAATTAATACAATTTAACAATAACTGTACATTTTCATAATCTTCTTTCAATGTTGTTGAATAGCCAATTGGAATCGAAGGAAATGAATTCAAGTTGTGTAATAAAACGCATTTCAAACTTTTGAGAGAGCCATCAATAAACAATCTCCATTCATCAGGTTTGTATGTGGTGTTGAGTGCAAATAGAAGACTTTTGACATCATTACAATAAACTAACATTTCATTCTTTGTAAAAAATTTCAACAGTGAATGCTCTCTTGTTCTGTAGAAAGCTATTTTGGTGTTTTTTGTTAACCCCTTTTTTTCTTTTAAGCGAGGGGCCAACACTTCCGACTTTTCTTTACTCAAATCAAGATCTCTAATGAGGTCGCTGAGCTCTTCTTGATTAAACTTATTGTAACTGTTGCTTTCACTTTCTAAATGATCTTCGCTTGCACTTGCTTCGCTTGAAATTTCCTCTTCTATTTCTTCTTCATCTTGTGAATTAAAATTTTCACGAACTTTTGGAACTGGAATTCCAATACCATATGGAATAGGTTGTCTGGCAGACTCCAATTCAGGATAAACTAATTTTTTTTTTTTAAACTTATTTAATCCTTTGATGTCGATCCAGCAAAAATAACAATCATTATGATGATTTTTTGGCCCCCTCCATATCATTGGAATACCAAAATTCAACTTTTTCTTCTTTCCCTTACTCCATTGTCTCAATTGTTCAACACAAGACTTGCATGTTTTGTGCGGTGCCCAACACTCATCTTGATCACCAAGTTTAACTTCAAAATATGCAAAATAAACTCTTTTAACAAAAGGTGATATATTTTTCCTTTGACTAGGCAAAGTATAACGCCCACAAATATAACAAAAAATATCAGAAGGATTTTTCCAAAATTTTCTAGACAACTTCATTAAATTTTTGAATTAAAAAATCTGTAAAATTGTCTAAATTTTAACATAAAAATAAATATGATTATTTAAAGCTTACTTTTTAGAAATAAAATGATTTGAGAACGACTTACAAGCAATTTTGATATTAGAAGTTTTACTATTAAAAAATTTTATGCAGTTTTCCAAAAAAGACAATTGCTGTTGAATTAGAGCGAACTAAATAAAATAAAATATATTTTTAAAATAAAAAAATATAAAATAATAATTATTTGTTGAAAAAATTCTGGCAACTTAAAAAAATTTTTTTATGTTGGCCTGTGTTATCATTAATGACTTTATCAAAAAATATACTCAATTGGAGTACTTTAATAAAAGTATGTTGAAATTATGCATGATTTTAAACTTATGCATTTATATATTACAAGGGAGTTTCAGAGAAATAAATCAGACTTTTGGCGCAATTTAATATTTATTCAGCATCCTAATTATATGGGTACTAAAAATTTAGATTCCCAACTGATGTATGATATCTTCAGCTATCAAATCAAATGGAACCCTGCATACGTTATATAAACTTGTCAGCACCCTTCCTGCCCCAAAATTTTTTGTTTCGCACTTGCGGCAAAAAAGGAACTACCCACACCCGCTCTGTAGTTATAGTTTAAAAATGGAGACTAGTTCCGTGGTTTTATATTTCAAACCCGCACCCGCTATTTAGTTTCAATACTTTAACCCTTGCTTATCCATCGCTTTCCATTTTTAGACGGATATATAGGAATTCTAAACAATATGTTTATAATAGTCCTGTCTTTATACATTAATTTATTTATTTAATGCTTAGTTTGAAAAAAGATTTAAATAAATTATTCATAAGCCATCGCATTTTTAAGTGTGATTGAATAAACTTAAATTAGGATGTATCCTGGATGCATAGAAAAAGTTGAAACGAGATGGAATGATAGGACAGATTATTATTCACATGTTCATATCATGCCTCTATCCTATCCTTGGGTAAAAAACATTCAAAATTAGAAGAGTCGCATCACATAAAATGTTGAGGAGATAGCGCTTAATATGTCTCAATGTTATTAAAGAATGCATGCTTGTTTACAAATTTGTACTCTATCATCGTTTTATTGTAAAGATGCAACTTGATAAGATTCAAAGAAAAGATGAAGAAGGCACCGAATCCGTTTCTCCTTATTCTTCTCGTTTTGAAAGCATGGTTACTTCAACTACTTCTGATGATCTTGTGCTTATAAATGAAAGAATCAAAATGTATGAAATTGCTAAAGAGTATGCAGAAAGAGAAGAGAACTCAGTTAAGACGAGGCGTTTAACCAGAGGCCTGGAAACTCTTCACAATCTTAAGCTAAAAGCTACTCAGCAAAACACTTCTTTTCACCCACACGAAATTCCTCCTATTCTTTCGACCCAAAATGCCACTTTCAAAGACCGTAAATTTCTCTTAATATACAAATAATTGCCATCATGTCCGTGTTGTTCGAACATGTTGTTATGGTGTGTGTTAGTAGCTATACATTAACCAACACGAGACAAGTCAAGTTTAGATATTTTTTTCTGAAAAACTCGAATCGATAACCACGTTCCACTGGATATCATTTCCAGTATGCAACACTGCATTCAAATATCGTATATGAGGGGTTCTTAACATTTTTTTAATGTTTTAACCTCTAAACATTTTTACTTATTTACAGATATAAAAGTTAGACTTATAATAAAATTTTGGAAAGTTTATATTATGTAATTTTTTAATAATTTAAAAGAAACATAAAATAAATTGTAATAAACTCATCCTGAATAAAAATTGCTTTTATTCATGCATGAAGGGATTGTACAAAATATATATTCATAGAACGATTTATATTGAAACGTTGACAACAGTGACGTATTTATAAGTTTTCCTTACGGGCTTTCATTTTCCATGGTCTTGGGTTCGAACTTTAGCACTCCAACTTCACTGCTCCCTCATCCTTTGCAACGAGAGGTGCTAATTGTGCCTTGTCAATCAACAAACCCCAGAGTAACTTTTGTAACATTATCTTCTAATGTTAATATGCAAATAACATTCAATTGTATTAATAACACCGTCAGGCCTTAATGTACGCACTATCCTGTAATACAGCGTTTTTCAAACTGTGGGTCCCGACCCTTCATTGGGTCGCGTGAAAAATAAAATGGGCCGTGACAAAAAAGATGCTGAATAAACGAATCTAGTAAACAGAGTTTGTCTTATTACACCTAAGTATTATGGGTCGCGATGCAAACTGTGGTTCTTGCTATGGGCCGCAGTAAAAAAAGTTTGAAAAGCTCTGCTCTAATATATACTGTTAGTATGCAATATATAATCTTCAAGGCACAATTACATTTATAACACCTTCAAGCTCACAAGGATTTCTTTTTAAAAGGCGCACATTTAAATTCATGACTTCATACCTGTCAATTCGTAGACCCAAGTCCCAGATGTATTTTTAAGCAAATTACTTTACTAACTGAATATATGTGTAGGTAGGAGGAATAATATGAAAATTATATAAGATGATTTTTTGCTTTTCTATATTGCAAAAATTTTAAAATGTAATTTTAAACTTTAATTTAATTTATTGCATACAAAGGAGGCCTGCATGTGGCATTTTTCAGCCATATCGACCGAAGTCCTTCTGCATCTGTGTTGTATCTATTTCTGATCTCGTCACTGATTTCTTCAAGGGCAGCAACAACGTCATTAGGAGTGATAAACGACACAGCTGTAATCACTCGTAAATGTATCGAAAATTCATCATCTTTGTTGTAGCTTTCTTGAAGACCAATGGCGTCAATATGTTTCCAAATATTTGAGAAGTGAAAAAAGTAAACACTGATATCGGTACCAGGATAAACACGGTAAAATGCGTTATTTGTAGCAGCTTCGAAATCAAAAAGCATTACTACCAGTGCATTTCCTATTGCACAAAATCTGTTTGAAATTTCTTTAAAGAAATGAGTGTAGGTCTGTTGTTTTTTTACTGGGAGTAGGGCATACACACAAGGTACAGCATGTTGGTTTACCTTTGCATGGATCGTGTACAATTGGGAAAAAATTTCAGGGCCCACCTTAAAGGTACCATCAGCAAACCACTCTTCAGAAGTAGCCAACAATTGAACGGATTAGTTTGTGGCGAATACTACTATACGAGAAATGTCACCAACACCACTGTAAAGTAGAAAGTGTTCACCATTAATGTTTCACTGTAAATGAAATGTATGACAGGAACAGCTGCTCTATCGACAGGGTGATCGATCTGGTTTAGCAGCATCATCCAGCCTTTGTGATCGAATGGTTCTGCAAAAGTTTTCAACTCTTGGTAAATTTTTTGCAACATTTTCAGCTGCGGTTTATTCTGTTGTTGTTTTTGCTTGATCTTTAATGTAACTTTTTAATCAGATTACTTTACGTTTTGCTTTAGATGGGTGTCCTCATTTAGTGCTACCACGACTTCATCTAGGATGCTAATTTTTAGTTTTACTTTACATTGTCCTTTTCTTATCATAAAGCATTTAAAAGATCCTAAATCATTTGCAATATATTTCTGGAACACAAAAAACCGTTAATGGATTAGTTTGTGTTTATCTTTATACGACGTTTCAAATTCCATTTTGCAAAAGTTGAAACAACTAAATATTGACAAGTCAAAACCACACATGGAGGATAGAAGAGGAGGAAAAGAAAGAAAATATCAAAAAATGTGAATGTCATATGTCAAAACATAATGTAATCTTCTAGAGGTGGTATTTGAGTCTCATCGTGTAAGTGTTTGTGTCCTTTGTTCATCCTGTTATTATTCTGGTAGCTGTGTTTTCTATTATATTTTGTATAGTGTTTGTAGAAGTTATGGGAGACCATATAGTGCTAGCATATAGTTTTTGTGCTTTCTGTGCTGCCTTGGATATGTGTTTGTTGAAGGTGAGTTTTGGGTCAAAAGTTAAACCCAATATTGTGTGTTTGCTGTGTGTATTGTTTGGTTGTTGAGGATTAGGTTAAGTCAGGCGATTGCTCTTCAATTTGTTTCAAAGTACGAAAAAGTTTTAACCACTTGCAGGCTGGAGAGATTTTTGAACATGGAATGCTATCACAATCAGTGGCGTACGAAAAATAAAAAATGGGATGGTACGACGAGATTAATTGCTTTAGACTAAAATGGGGTGATACAACGAGGCTAATTGGCTTAGTCAATGGTTTAGACCAGGGACGTGCATAGTTTTAAACATAATAAAATATTAAAAATGTGTATTCATTAGAAGGAAATATGTAATTTCTGCAACATCTGTACTCGCTTTTAATTCTAAGAGTTTTTAAGGATATTACACTCACAGTATATAATATAGTTCAGGGATATAAAGATAAATGAAGAAAAGTACGAAGAAGAGAAACCCACAAAAATGATAAATAAATTTTAATTTTCATATCTTTTAAGAAAGACATAAAAGACATTAAGAAGAAAAAAGCGGTCAAATTTCATTTCAGAATCTTTAGTCATGTCCAGAAAACGGTGTACAAAGAAGAATTTCTTAGCACTGGATTTAAGTATCTCATCGATGATGCAACCCAAAAACCACAATGCGTTGTATCTTGGGAAGTGGTCCGCCACCAGTCGCTTAAAGAAAAGAATCTCAAGCGCCATCTCTTGGAAAAACACGCAACTCTGACAGAGAAAGATCATGAGTATTATAAGGGGAAAGAAGAAGAACTGAAACGTCAGCTGTTAGAGAACTCTATGCATAAAGGCTTTTTTCTCTTCAACAACCAACACGTGGGTCCTATCTTGGTGCAAAAAATTGCTAAGTGTATGCAGCCACACACAATTGGAGAAAAGTTGGTAAAGCACTCAGCCCTTGTTATGGTTTGCACCATCATCCTTGGAGATGCTGCAGTGAAAAAATTGAAGCTATTCCGCAACACGATCAAAAGAAGAATTCAAGAGATTTCGCAAAGAACAGGTAGTGGCTGCCATCAAGGGGATCGTAAAATTTAGCTTGCAGTTTGCTGAGTCAACTGACGTCTGTGACGATGCTGATGTCTTGGTATATGCGTGGTACCAAGGGAAGAGTACATTAAAGAAAACTTTCTGTTCTGTAAATCACTAGAGACAACAACAGGAGACGAAAGTTAGAAAAATTCAAGGCGTTCAAAGCAAAATTAAGGCTTGGAAAGGAAGGATTGAACTAACAAAGACTGCGTCCTTTCCACTTTTCAACCTTTTTCTGGAAGATGAAAAAGCCGTTTCATTTTTGGCCATACAAAGTGTCACTGTTGGGCACCTTGAGAAATTGAGTGAGGAGTTTGACAGATACATTCTGGATGGAGTGCTGCATGAGAAATACAAATGTTTCCGAAGACCCTTCGATATCCAAGCCGAGGATTTTTCAGAAGAGTCTTCTATCCAAAATCTTCAAGAGGAGCTTATAGAGATCCATCATGAGGAAATTCTTTGTTTTAACTTTCAGCGATAAACTCTAAGTGTGTCTTGGACGCTCTGAAAAAAAGAAACCAGTCCTGGAATTTGAGGCTGTGAAAGTGCTATTGCCTTTCGCTACAACCTATTTCTGTGAATCACGATTTGCAGCTCTGACTGCCATCATAATCTAAAGCTAAGGTTGAAGCTCTGGCTGCAACCCACACATGATTTGAGGGTAGCACTTTTCAAGACTTAAAATTAATTTACCATTTCACACAATTAGCTTCTTTTTTAAAGGATGTGACAGAATATTATTCCAGAAGTGGTTGTTTTAATTAATGACAAGTTTTAAAATTCATAATGCTGTGAATAAAATAAAATTAAATGATGTTAATTTTGTCCTTCACAACGTTAAAGTATCTCTCTTCCAGATATATTCTTTGCAGTTGTCGTCCCTTACTTTTACAACCAGATAATCATTTATAGTTTTAATATAGTATACGCAACTAAATTAGTGGGGTCGCGCCATATTTTGAGAAATATAATTCGGGTCGCCTAAAAAAAGGTAAGGAAACACTGGTTTAGTGTTTTTTTTTAATGATAAGGTATATTGATTTGATTTCTTTCTTTAAATTGAAGATGTGCAAACAAGTACTTGTGGTTCTCCTTTAGAAGAAAACCTATTTGAAGGAAAAAGTTTAAAGAATAGTATGGTTATTGAAACTGAAAACTTCTTAATAAGACCCAACAATGAAGATGAAAAGATGGTATATTCTTTTTCTCTTTATATTCTCTCCTTATATATTTATGTTTTTTTCTTATTTTATTCTCTCATTATATATTCTTTTTTTCATTTGAAATAACTTCATGTTTTCGACTATATTCCCTTGATTTAAGCCACTTTTAACCTTAGTGAGTATCTTTGAATTGGATTTCAAATTTCTTACGCCTCAAAATGGATGTGTTTTTTTCCTGAACAACCCTGTTAGGCATCAAAATTAATTTGATTTGTTTCTCTTTTTCCTTTTATTTGTATGAATAAAAGAAATATATTATATTTGTAATTCTAAAATTGATCTTTTGTAATATTTGGTTTGCTTTTTTCAAGTAATGAAATATTTTGAAGTAGATTTTTTTTGTTTACAAGAAAAAAATCAAGTAATAAAAGTATCTTAAAAGTTTTAGAAAATTTTTCTATAATTTGCTATGTGCATGTTTTGATACCAATGATTAGGGAGACGAAGTTCAACTTTCTGTTCATATTTTTCAGAGCTTATGGTCTAATTATGTTTTTCAGCCCCGAGAGAGTAAAAAGTTTCTCAGGTAATTGGATTTTTATTGAAAATGAGCATCTAAAAAATTTCATGCTCCATTACATCAAAGCGTTTATTATTTAGCATGTGTTATTAGTTTCCTATAATTTCTTGAACTGCGATATCTTGTTAAAGTTGCATCCAATTGTTTTCGTTTTACAAATTGTAATGGTGTACTTTGACGTGTGACATTAAAAAAGGGCAATGGGTATATAAACGTCAAATAGATGTTATTTAAGAAAAAACGATGTTCTAAATATATAGTGAATTTGTTGTTTATTTATCCAGTTATTTCGTTAGTTGGTTAATTAGTTTTGTTGCTATTAATTAATAGTTAATATAGTTAATTGCCAATAGTTAATTAGCTTTGTAGCTATTGGCAATGAATAGCCTAATCAATGATTTAGTGTAAAGAGAGTGATGAAAACATACAATGTATACTTCATGTTTTATGTATCATTTTTTCTTGCTTTCCTCTTAAAAACTCAAAACCTTTATTTTAAAAGCGAAAACAAAAAAAGATGCAGATGTACAGTTGTGTGTACTCAGTGAGACAAAATAAAACCATCTTGTTTTTTCCGAGACTAGAATTATTTATAGGAGTGTTATAAATAGTGTAGCTAAATCAAAGTTGTAAGAAGTCTACTGTGAATAAAGATAAGAAGGAGAGCTACATCGTATATTTGACACACCTGCGCTTGCCAGACGATCAAATTTTGGGGAGGATAATCGGTTTTATTGGAAGAGGAATTCGGATCTTTTGATTTGTTAAATATTTTGGTTAGATATTTCTCATGTTTAGAGGGCTAGATTATCAAGCTCTAACAAATCCCTTAATATACTTTCATTCGCTTGGAAATTTATAAAATTTAAAAGAAAGCGCCTAGGTCTCATACTGACATTATTACTACGTAAACTAAATATATTTATCAACTAAATATCATTCCTACATGTCTATTAACTGTGTAGGTTTAGTCTATTGCGTTGCCACTTAATCCAATATCTATTAAAGCTGCTCTGTGTGTAATTCCGAAAGAATGTTCCTGTAAACTTATATCAGAATATTTGCATGTATTGTTCTTTAGTTCAGGAACTCGGGCAAAACTGAAGGTTGTGATCAAATAGATAATGTGTGTTCAGAATTTAACTTCCCACCAAATTCACCATCACTTAACCCAGATTCTCCATCCAGTAAATATATTTATTTGCTCGCAAATGATTCATTTAATGCAATCTTTCATTTTTCTTTTAGATACTATAAAGGAAGATATCCTTAGAAGATTAGCAAATTATGAGGAAGCTAAAATTGAGGCTGAGAACGAGAAAAATGTTTCCAAGTCACGACGAATTAAGAGAGGCATTAAAGAATTGGAATCGCTGCTGGCTTTACCGGAAAACAGGCAAAACATCAATTTCGAAGATCTACCTCCCGTCATATATGTTAAACACAAATTAAAGATGGAAAGTAATGATTTTTTGTAGAACCGACCTTTATCATGTAACCGGCTGATTTCTAAGGCGATCTCTATACCGATCCAAGTGATCTAAAATAATGCTTATTTCGGTTTTATTTATTATTTTTAAGATCTTTCAATCACTAACGGAAGACTATCATATGTGTAGTTCGAAAGAAGCAATTGTTAATTGTTTACACTTAACCAGAAAATACTTTTATTGCTAGAATGCAGTAATCTTTAATATCTTGATACTTCACTGACTGCGCTAATTCAGTTAATATAGAACTAGACGTGAACACGATACATTATAGCTTACAAAGGAGACAAAAACATAAATTATTTTTGCTTATTGATTTAGAAATGAGAGATTGAAGACAAACGATAAAGATCAGAGTTAGTTTAAACTAATACGTGATCATTATTTTCTGCAAAAGCAAACAAGCGAATCATTGATACAAGCCAACAAATTCGATTTAAGTCCCGGTACCTTTAAAATCCAATAACTAAAATTTCTTGAAAAAAAATCTCACATATTCTAACACATGTTATACTTGGATAACAGGTATAGCTAGCTGTATTGTCACGTAATTTTTTGCTATCTTGCATTTCTTTGGGTTTAATCCTATTAGTTCTGGGCAAAAATTTGTCCGCTCAAGTGCTGTGTTGGAGGTAGGGCCTGCACCCCTGTGATGATATATTTTCACCAAGGTCTTAATAAGTTCCACATTATTATCAGTTTTGTGTTGCTCATAAAATCTTGCAGACAAAAACAAAACTCTCTCACACTTTAAGCTTCTCTGAAATCTCTGGGCATTCTATGTTGACAACTTAGAAACAAAATCTTGACTCTTAAAGGTATTTGAAGACTACAGACTCTTTTTAAGCATTGTAGCAATCTCTTTCGCTACACTCAGAGCAACAGAGTTAGATTTTTCTTCATTCTTTTTTAACATTCTAATACTTCGTTATAATACCACTATAACATAGAGGTCATTAAAAAATTTTGATTTTTTAAAGAATATTTTTCGATTCTTTGATTAATTAAAAAATGTGTTATTTAAAATCGTGCAAGTTACAAAAATATAGGTAATAACCTATAATCTCCCCGAATGAGTGAGGTATATCAAATCTTAGATCTAGCAAAATATGAACAGAAAGTCAAACGTTGTCTCTCTAATCATTTGCATTAAAACATGCACATTGCAAACTATGGAATAGAAACCACTATATTATATATGTTCGGAATGACAAACAAGTTGTATACCCACGTTCAACCTACAGGTTTTTCAATTATATTTTATAACATATATGTATAGCTAACAGATAAGTATAAAGTTATAGAGGAATTCCAAAAAACTTTAAAATAATTGTCGATTAGAAACTACATCTGGCATACAAAGCAATTCGTTTTTTACAAGTATCGTTATATTGATAAATAAAAATTTGCAAAGTCTAATTTTCATTGAAATAATGGATATTTTAATTTGTTAGCCTTTTTTTCAGAACCGGCTAAAAAAGATGTCATCTACGTATACATTTTGCTGTATATCTTCTTTAATTTCATATTTTAGCTCCAAGTTTAAGGCAAGATAAAGGATATGCCCGTTTCTTGCTCATTTTTTTTTATCAATTGTCTTATATAAAAATTGCATCATTTGCACTTCTACCAGTATAAACCCAACCTGAATTTTACTTCGTTCAACGTTTCTTTTGGTTTTAGTAAAACTCTCCACGATTTTGATGCCATATTCTATATGTTTATAGTTGTGTAATTTGGACAATCAGTAATAGATCTAGAGAAGTGTAATACGCGTGGATTGGCGTTCGCACCTACCAATAATTTCTGAATAACTTTATATTTTTTAATAATAAAATTTTAAAAATTTATTTTGCCTAAAAAGGTAAATAGTTAATAAAATTCTATCTAAAACATCAAAAACAAATACATTGTTGCCAATTTTAGAGGCAATACAATTTAACAAAATCGCCCTTCCTAATAATTCTCCTGCTGTATACGCCTTCACTCAATTTACTACTTTTAAGAGAGATTAAGAAGTCTTTTTAAGTTCGTTGTTTATAAAAGCATATATCGTATTTTTATTAGAAGAAATCGATTACGCACAACCTTCTCTTGCTTCTGATACCGCTGACTCAGTTACAAATGACATTCTTACTGTTGTGGAAAGTAGCTCATTTTCCAACAACTCTTTTGGTAAGTTATGCTAAGTTACTTATTTTACATTTTTGCTTTCTAGCGTTTAAAATCATTTCTTTTGGTGAGCAAACAGAGTTGTTGAGCAGAGGAAATTTAATCTTGCATGTTCTGCTTTTTAATTTGGC
This sequence comes from Nectonema munidae, assembly GCA_030549495.1. Lineage (NCBI taxonomy): Eukaryota > Metazoa > Nematomorpha > Nectonematoida > Nectonematidae > Nectonema > Nectonema munidae. The sequence goes on along the minus strand of JAUIRK010000007.1, from coordinate 709,227 downwards.
TTAGTATGCATATTTTGCATGATAACCCCCTAGAATAGGGCTTGCCCAATTTACAGGTGCATTGAAACATTTGTCAGGCCTAAATAACTATTAGAAATTTTTATATCTCTTGAGCTTCACTTTGCGTATTCTTCAAATATAGTTGTCCAAAACTTTGATATTTCATTTCCATAAGTTCTATTTTCAATTACGAAATCGCTTGACCTTTCTTTCAAAGAAAGAGTCTCCATGTTTGAAAAATCAAGTAATTCGTCTTCACCATAAATACCAGAAGAAATAAAGTGATAAAATTATCTATTTTTCCTTAATCTTCTCAAGACGAAGGAAAGTTATAGCACGAAAAAGTTGGACAAAAAGTCCAAAATTCGTACAATGAACAATCGTTGAGAAATTCTTTGTATTTTACTACATTTATTGTACAAATAAAACACATTCTTGTGGAATAGAGTTCTATGTAATCTACTGTTTGCGATATTTCACACTTTGCGTTGTCCTTTGAATGATTACACTGTTATTGGAGCTGATGATTCTTTCTACAGTAGATTTAGAAAATGATTCCCTGTCCTGGTGAGACAATTTTTAAATGGGATCCATACTCAGATTTAGGAAGACCATAACTATTGGACACTCCTCTATCCGCAACCTGAGGACGCGCTCTGTAGCTTAGAGTGTGGCTTAGTCACCATGGCTGGTTTACAAACACCCACACGGTGTTCGACTTCCAGAGACTTGTGAATTATTCATTTTCGAATGCCGTTTTTTATGTGAAAAATATGTTATTTGTTTTTTTTCATAAAATGTATATAATCGTAAAGTATAAAACTAATTTAATTTTACATGAAAACTTTTTGTATTTGTCTAAAATAACATAATTTGCAGCTTAAAATTCGGTTGAACAAAAACTCCAAAATTAATTTTAAAATTAGATGGCGTTAATATTAAGAAGATATAAAAAATAAAATATTCCTTTTTGTGAAAAATATTTGAACATAAGTTATCGAGATATCTAATTTTTTTTTAGAATAACTACTACGTTTTTTTCAAAATGATTACAACTAATTTAAAATTTTGTCCCATTACACATGATCGGTGTGGCTATCATATATTGGTTATCTTTTTTTTGAAAATAATAGTAATAATTTTTTAATTAGTGTGGGAAAAAGTCCACACTTCGTCTTGCTAAAGTTAAAAATGTTATGAATAGAAAGAAATTTAGTTTGCGCTTGAGTGCATCAATCATGGTTCCTGCGCAAAATCAAAAAATACCTAAATAAAACGTGTGCAAAGGTTTATTTATATTTTTGATTAGTTTCACGGTTTTTAAATTTAAGCATAAGTGTCGGAGCGTTAGGTTTAGTTGTCTCCAGGGTGATCTTGCTAGATCACTGAAATACACTAGCATATATAAGGGGCGGGCATTGAGCTATGGTTCCTTTCTCCCCTAAGATTAGTCAATACTCTTTTTATAGACTTTTTAGATAAGCAAAATTTTTTTTGTCATTTTGAAAAATAGCCCACTTAATATTTTTTTTAAACATGTCTCTCTATATATTTTAACTTTCAGTATCAAATATTCTATTCCATTTTGTTCTGACATAATCAAAAGCCACTGAATTAAACATTTTACATCAAATATATATTAGAAATAAAATGGATGGATAACTTTTTATGGTTTCGATAAACTCTTTTTACTTAAGTTTCAATTTTTGATCATGATACATTTATTTTATCGATAAATTTGAAAGTTAAAAAAGAAATGGAATCAAAAGAGATGGTAAAGACTGAAACACCCTTGAGTAAGGACGTCTTTTCAATAAATGAGCACAACAAAGAAGCCGAATTACTTTTATTGACTCGCCAGAAGGAATTTAAAATCGCTGCTCTTTCCTTTAAGAAGTTGGGAAATATCGAAAAGGCTAAGGAATCTCTAAGATCTTCCAAGGTATTATTTAATTTTTCCAATTCATGGATTCAAATTATTTTATCAAATGATGGGAATATGGTTATATTAGCTCATTGTGAAGTTTCTTTTTTGACCACATTTATAATTTACTTATACAAATTTTGTATTCTTTATGAAGAGCAAAATTCTTGTCTTGATGCGATAATTTGCAGCCAAAATAAGCTAAATAACACCGTTTCAACAAAGGTGTAATATTAAGATGATTTCATATCTTTAAGGTTATCAATACCCTTCTTGAAAAAGTGAGGTCCGGTGAAGAAATAGATTGTTCTTGTATACCGCCTGTCTCTAAAGAGTCCGGAAACGCACAATCTCTTCAGCCACTTTTAGCTCAAAAAAGAAAAGTATTTATTGGGACGGATGAGCTGCTTAAAATGATGCAATCACAATTAGCATTGTGCAAAAGCCTTTGCAAGCACTACACTAGACTAGGTACATTTCTACTTTTGTCTCTATTTTAACACACTGAATTTTATCTTCTTTTCAAAATATCTAGTCCCAAAATAACTAGTTCTGAAATAGCTTCACCAAAACAGCTTGTTAAAAAATAGCTAGTATACCAAAATAGTTAATTTGGGACTAGCTGTTTAGTCATATAATCGTCTGTTTCGACTAGGAAAAATTAGGGTTGGAAGAACACGATCTTAATTTGTTTTTTACAGCAGGAATATTCATATTCATTATAAAAATAAAGGGAAAACTTTTATAGAGAAAGTTAAAAAAGTAAGCTATAAAAGTAAGTTGTGGTGAGACATTCAAATGATGTAATTTCAATATTACATGACTAATGAGAAATTGGTGTTTTGGTAAGCTATTTAAAACCAGCTATTATGGAACTAACTACTATGGCACTAGCTTTTTTCGAACTAGCTGTTTTGGACAAGCTATTTTAGAATTAGCTATTTTGGGACTACTTACTAGCTGTTTTGGGCTTCACGCTTTTCCAATTCAGACCTGGCTTTTTGTAACGTTAAAGAAGGAAAGGTGTCTTGGCGCTAGCGCTCCCTTTGCAAAATGACAGTTACCCCGTTTAATAAAAAAAGGTGAAAACCGGATTTATCTCGCCATATATTTGTGTGATGTACGAACGGATTGCTCATTTTATCGCCATCACTAAATTTTTCCCAGCTTTCCAATTTTTTAAGCCGAGCTATTATATTTATAATTTATGTCTTTAGTCGTTTAATCACACGCACGAGTTTTATGTTAGCAAATGTTTAATACTTGAGAAAATAATACTCATAAATTGACTATAAGGTTTTATCCCATAATAAATCAGTAGTGTTTTAAGGGAATGGTAATGCTTCACAATTTTCTTTTTTATTTTAATTGACTTCTGGTCGCTTTGCGCAACACCAATTTAAAACTGGATTTATAATTTGCTCAATATAACTAAAAGACGATCAATTTTGAATTTGGAGTAAGAATGGTGATGTCATCGGTGAATAGACTGTGCTATTTCTCTACATCAAGATAAACAACGCTTTCATATGCCAACACACCATCAACTTCAACACATTGGCGAGGATGGGTTAAGCATGATATCAAAAAAGTAGTTGCTTCGATTGAGAATCTAAGATACATTAACTTAGTTATTAAAATGTCATGAGAAACACAAGCAAAGGCCTTAGAAAGATCTATAAACAATAGAATGCTAAAACTTCTTAGAATTATCTAGTAACATGGAAATTTCGTTTATGAAAAATGTGTGTAAAATGAGTAGACGAATGACTTGGTCTAAAGGCAAACTGGTAGTCGTATAAAATATTATTCTGTTGTATGTATGTGAAGATTGGATCATAAAGTATTTTGGAAAGGGTGCTTATTCTGCTAATGGGTCTATAATTTTGACAATAATAACGTTGCCAACCTTTTGAGAATGGGCACACAGCTTGAAAGACCTAGTAAAAATTTTATGTTGGATGCCGCAGTTGAATAAAATTAGTTGATTATATCAAAGTAATTATGCTGCTAATAATTGATATGCCTTATGTATCTTTCGCTCATTTGGATTTGATACTAGCTATCGCTATTAGAATATTGTTCTGGGTTATTTTTTGAAGCTGAAATGTGTACCAAGTTTTTCCAAAAAGTTTTTGTATTAACAAGAATTATTTATTTCTATAATGGGAGATATGCAACAAAATTAGCTGTTAAACGTATCACTTTTCTATCAATTATTAGTTCTTCATCCTCTAAAATATGTATAGGTTTATTTATTTTCGGTTTTATAAGTCAATTCAGTTTCTTCCAAGCTTCTCCTTAATTAATCTCTAACTTTAATCAAAAGTTATCCAGCTTTTACACGTGGTCTTGTATTTATTAATAGTTTTTGTAAGTGTACTAGAATTTATGAGAGTTATTCTTTTATTATTTAATAGAAGAGCAAATTTATCTCGAGAATCATAAGATGTGTGTAAGAAGTTTTTCCAGTTAAAAACATTATCAAACATGATAAAAGACAAATGATCGAATCTCTTAGTTTCAAAAGTTTTAATCTTAATGAGGTTTTTTAAAGATATAATTAGTGGATAGTGGTCTGATATTGATTATTCTAAAATGGAGGATTTAAATTCGGTGAAATTGATTGGAACACAGCAATTATTAAATAATGTGTTAGAAAGCGGTCTCGCTATCTTTGTTCTAGTAGGCTTGAAAAAATTTGAAATCATTGAGTTTAGAAATTTTTGAATGTTATAACCTCTACCAATATTGATCAAATTAATAATGGTCAATCTAAGGAGGTCGATAGATATTGTGAATAGCCGAGTTATGATCTGTATCCGAGGATATTACTATTGAAAGACAATCGATGTAAAGATTACTAGTTACATCTGAAATGATATATTGGTGTTTATTGTGAACAAAAAATGCGATACCAAAATGACTAGTTAACCTAGAACTAGTTAACCTAGAAGAAAAATGCACAAAATTATAACTCTCTATTGAAGGCTCAAGATTAGAGTTATTAAGCCACTTTTCTTGCAGATCTAGTACATCTACTGGGAGATTTTGATTATAATTCAGATGGTATACTAAAGTATAGATTTCACCTATTTTTGAAAAAAAGACAGATCATGATATTGAAATCATAGAGTGAACTAAGCATATTATCAAAACTAATGTAAAACGATGGTATCTTATCAAAAATGTTAAGATTATTAAAAAAGATGATGTTGTGAAATCAGAGGAATTATTAGATGAAATTCTCTTTCAATAATATAGTTTGGTAGAGAAAAAGTCATGTACCTGATGGCCAGTCAGATTGAAACAAAGAATATCCCTATTTAATTTAATTAAGTTTCTAGTTTCGGGATATAATGAAATGAAGAAAGATTTGGTACCGTTTACATTTACTTTAGAAAAAAAGAATGCTAAAACGTTTTTATCGTTGATATTTGCTTTCAAAAATGCATTTTTTTGGCAAATGAGATTAATTGAATCTTTTTTCTTCTAACTCAGAACTTAAATTTTTGACAACAAAGGAAACAAATGTTTATAAGTATATACTATTTGTAGCATTGTATATACAAAAGATTTGTCTCCTTGAGCTACCACCAAAACTTGTTCAAACATCTCAAAATTTTGTCTAATATATTTTTTGATTCGCATTAAAGATTTAAGTGGTGAGAAACACCAAAATAATATTTTAATTTTTTCATATTTTTTGACAAGAGAAGAAATTTTTGATATTTTGTGATGCGTTTTAGACCTGAAGCCCCTCCAGATCCCCTTATCGACTTTTCTGATTACATTCCTATGCTAAAGTGTGACTAGTCGCTACTGATGACCTATATCAGAGGTCTGGCAAGACCTCCAGGGAGACAACTTACCAAACTTGCCAGCCTTATTATATATTTAAATGTGTAAATCGTAAAATGCTAAAAAAATATACTTAAAATAAAAATTTTCAAAAAGTAATTTACATACATATTGAAAGCCACATTTCAAAAATTCTACCTAAAAGTTCAAAAAATGTAACTTTGAAATTGCAGTTTTATTTCATAAAAACTATATGATTGGTTGAAATGTTTATGTAATCTATAATAATAATAATACTAATACTAATACTACTTTTTGAAAATTTTTACTTGTTTGATTTGCTGAAAGAATTAAACTGTTTTTCAATATTTCTTTTTCATGATATATATATATATATCATTAGAAAGCTTATCGTTTGCTACATACTCTAGAATAATTTATTTTTGCAAAAGTTTTAAAAAATTTTAATAAATGGACTTTACTTTAAAAAATTTGGTCTAAATTTTTGAAAAAATTACGGACCACCTTTTCAGTGAAACATAATGTGTCTTTTTTAAAAAAAAATTGAATGAAAATGGTATCATTGGAAAGGTATACTCTTTGTGGTTAACATAGGCTAGGTTATGCAAATAAATATATTTTCATTTTTCCAAAATCTGCTTTTATGTGAGGTCAGTCAAGTTTTATCTAGTTTCAAAAAATACCAATAATAATTAACGTTCTTAATTTATATAATATTTTTTCAATATTTTATATTCACAAAGGTAAAATATGATTTTTTACATTTTAAAATTTCATAGTTAAAGAAAACTGTCGAAAATTAATATATATTTTTTACTTTTTATGGGTCAGTAGTATAGGTCAGTATAATATTCTTCTAATAAATTTTAAATTATTTTTGAAGTGAAAAATGTTGATCGAATGTACAAGATTTGAAGCTATACTCTTTGTGGGTAAAATAGGTTAGGTTTTACAAATAAATATATTTTTATTTTTCCAAAATTCGCTTTTATGTGAGGTCAGTCAACTTTTATCTAGTTTCAAAAAATACCAATAATTAATGTGATGAGTTTATATATTATTTCTTCAAAATTTTATATTCACAAAGGTAGAATATGGTTTTTAACATTTTAAAGTCATAGTTAAATAAAACTGTCGAAAATTAATATATATTTTTTACTTTTTATGGGTCAGTAGTATAGGTCAGTATAATATTTTTCTAATAAATTTTAAATTATTTTTCAAGTGAAAAATGTCGATTAAATGTACGAGTTTTGTTTGATAATCGTAGTCTACTTTTATTTAGTTTAGATACAACCTTTCTAATTTTTAACGAAGGGCATTCGTTATATTTATACCGACAGTGTGCGAAGAATAAATCACATTATTGATTGATTTTAGAGCATAACTATGCGAAGAAAGATTAACACATGTTGCATTACGCGTTTGTGAGCGCAGGAAATTCTTATCTCGCATACGCTTCACCACATCTTTAGCACGCGTGTGTGGTTTATTTTATCGGGCTAGTGTACGCTTAGTTTATTTGTAGTGTTCCTAGCTTAAATCTTAGTCAAATATTAAAACGCTTATAACTTTCACATTTCTCAACAAAATGTATCATGCGATATACCAAATTAAAGCATTTTTTATGGGCTTTCAGAATACATTACTTATATCATAAGTCCTTAAGAAATACCATTTTACTGTTTATATTTTCCATGTGATTCATACCATTAATTAGCAGATAAGGGATGCATTTTAAACTAAAACAGTAATATATTTGAAGAAATATTTTTTCAGTATAAAGAGTTTAGAAAACTCTTCTCTAATATGTAATGATATATTCTCATAACCTGTACGGTTGAACGCGGGTAGACAACTTGCGTGTTATCTCCAACCCGTATATTTCGATGATTCTTCTCCAACCTGTATTCTACGATGATTCATTTCCAAACTATATACTACAATGATTCATCTCCAACCTGTATACTACGATGATTAATCTCCAACCTGTATACTACGATGATTCATCTTCAACCTGTATACTACGATGGTTTCTATTCCATGTACAAATAACAAGGGAGACAATGTTCAACTTTCTGTTCACATTCTGCTAGATGTAAGATTTGATATACCTCATTTGGGGAGACGATGCTACATAAGTTATTACCTATATACATTATACCTGTATACTACGTTGGTTCATCTCCAACCTGTATACCGCGATAATTCATCTCCAACCTATATAATATATTTTATCAAATAATCAAAATAAAATTCTGTAATCAAAGAATCGAAAAATATTCTTTAAAAATCAAAAAATATCAAACTTTCTGTTCATATTTTTCTACCTCATACGATGTTACAAAAGTTATTACCTATACTTTGCAATTTGCACGATTTTAAATATTATATTTGTCAAATAATCAAAATAAAATTTTGTAATCAAAGAATCGAAAAATATTCTTTAAAAATCAAAAAATATCAAACTTTCTGTTCATATTTTGCTACCTCATACGATGTTACAAAAGTTATTACCTATACTTTGCAATTTGCACGATTTTAAATATTATATTTGTCGAATAATCAAAGAATCGAAAAATGTTCAAATCAAAAAATATTTATTCTTATATATCGTTGGCTCCCCTTACTTTTAAAATTGAAAGATAAACCTAGTCTTTAATAATTCATTTTTATCAAATTATGCACATACGAAACTAAAAGTAAGGGGAGCCAACGATATATTTGAGCACGGCCCCTCATGCCCAGTCTAGCTACGCCACTGGAGAAAAGAGAGCTGAATGAAATAGGAGAGCTTAAACAAGAGAAGAGAGCTTGAGTGAAAGAAGAGAGCTTGAGTGAAGGAAGAGAGCTTGAATGAGAGAAAAGAGCTTGAGTGATTGAGTTTTAGCAGAGAAATCGGAAGAGAAAAGCAGAAGGAGACAGAAAGAGAAATAGAATCACTTTGACAGAAGATGAGAAAATCTAGTGGATCATCAACATCTGTTTGCTCAAAAATATTACAAGGAGACACTGTGATAAACATTGCTTACTTATTGTGTGCATATTGAAACAATGGATTATTATTATTATTATATAGCTCTAACATCCTTTGTAAAATATTTTGATATAGGAATTTCCCAGCAGTAGCTTGGCATGATGTTTGACTCGAAAGTCTGCATTCCCTCTTTTATTCTCTTATCTTACATTATCATGTATTCGAATGATCATTACATTCTATAATGCGATCATCATACATGTTTTATAAACAAGCAGCAACTCTTACTTATAGAAAATTATTGGGGAAAACACTGATGTGCGCCCCTGCACTGTAGTATAATGGATATTGGAGATTAAGTATTTTGATTTATGATTTCAGATTGGGGTATACAGATAGTGAAACTGTTTGCATACGCTTTAAATAGAAAGGCTTAAAATCATGAGCCTATTTTCTGACGTTTTCATTTCTTCATTCATTAATCTGTTTGTCTATTCTGGGCAAAAATGACCTTCAATATATTTCAATTGAAAATTCAAAATTGATTGCTTCAATTATATCGATTTTTATTCGTAATGTATATTTTATTGATAAATTCATCTCCAATGATTTAAAAATTCAAAAAATGAAGTTAAAAATACAAACAAAAAATGGGCCATTTATTTGGAAATTTTTGTACATAGCAACTCTTTCCTGGTATAGAATTTCATATGATATCAATTCTTTACGCCGTTCAACTTTAAAAAGGTTTCGTAGAAGATAAAATATGTATATATATTCACACGGTTATATCTGCCAATATAAATGTGAACTATTGATTTTAATTTTAGAAGATTTCAAAGCTGCAAGTGTGTACGTATTATTGCATGAAAAGTGTGAAAAAGATGTTGAAAAGCTGCACAAGCATTTGAACTCTGATTCAGTCCCCCATTACAGCTTTGAAGAAAAAGTCATTCCATCTATCACGTAGGCGCATTCTTATGTTTCTCATCGGCTTAAAAAATTTGGCTATTTTAGAGAAGTTTCTTTGAAGGATGATGAAGTTGAACTGGAAATCCATGGCTTCTCTGCATTTCCTACAACCTCTGATTTTTATATCGCATGCACTTTTCCTTTTCCACCCGTAAAACGCTTTATTTTTCCAATCTCATGCACTCACTTTACCGCATAAATAACTAGAAAACAAATCAAGAAGTAAGGACTAGGATGATTTCGAAAAAAAGTTACTCTAGTAATCCATGTATTATAACCTTCTTATCATTCTTATTTATTGATATTTTTATTTAAAAAGGCATCAATCAAACATTCATCTTCACAATTGATAGAAGTTTTCGCCAGCTTCAGAGTATTTTCAGAAGAAAATCTATTAAATTTGACTTATTTCAGAAAGGGTATCTAGTATTGTTATTTTAAATTTTATTCCTCAAAAGCATTAACTTTTAGTTACATTGCTAAATCCTGCCCGTGAAGCTATTTATAGCACGGTAATCTCTCATATTCACATACTTGTCATCATCATATCATATTTATAATTTATTCGTTTATCAAAACCCTGGCATAACCATTAACCATCAGCATGACCAAAACTTAAATGCAGTTATACGAGTTTTACGATTATTTAGATAATTTTAAACGCATTAAATATTTACCAAGTTTATAAATGATTCCCCTTAAGCAACGGTAGGAAAAAGTACCAGATAAAGTGAAAAACTCCTATTCTCAAAAGTTAAAATATAATTTGTTTTACGTCAAAAATCATTGTTTATAACAAAAATAGGAGAAAACACCTTTTTTAAAGCTTAAGTTTCTAAAAACCAGCCTCGAGGGTTCATTTTTTCTCTGGTTGGGTTGATAATGTCTACTGTTTTCAACAACTTGTAAAACGTACACTATTCATGTCTAAAACTGGGGTGCACTTATACAGAGAACTTAAATTGATTGATTTACCTTTTGTTTTTAAATATGAGGTTCGACTTACACCGACATATAAGGTATATATATTTCTTATATGAGCAAAAACAAAAGGGAAATTCTGTTTTGTCTTTTCAAATGATAATTTCAAGATAAGAAAATAGACTCGCAAAAGGACGAAAATAAATCCTAAAAAACAAAATAGCAGTGAAAATAGTATAAATGCGGTGTGTATGTGTGTTGCAGTGGGATTGTGAAATGAGAAAATTCATACAAAGCCTAAAACTTATAGGAAATTCGCGAAATCACTATTTTACTTATATGAATTACATAAAACCTGGGCATCTAATCTAATTATGCTTATATTTCTGATTTCATATCAACATGTGTACCTCAATAATAGCGTCAATCTATACATTTAAATTATTTTATATGCTTTTGTTTAATGATTGTTAAGATGGTGGTTTCAAAGTCACGACAAATTAATCGCTTCGGCAAATTTCAAACTATTGTCCTTCATTTCTGATCCGGATGCTACAAACATTTGTGAAAGTTTAAGCGTAAAAGACACAAATAGAAAAGTGCTTGCAGCCAAATTGAAAGTTTCATTGCGTGTTCACCGCGCGCTTTTCCCTACTTCTACTCATCTCCGTCCACTCGTGTTATCGAGTGGTGGTAAAAATGATGTGCTCAAGTACAATTGGTTGAGCATTCTCGATGATTCTTCATAGTTCGGTTCTAAGTCTTATCTCCTTTTAAACTGGATACAAAAGAAATGCTTTATTTTTTATAAAGGTTCTATCATAAATCTCTTTGTATGCGTTTGTTGAATCATGGTCATATAAACCGATTATTATTATTATTTATTACAAGTTCTTTCCCCTATTCCTCTCTCGCTTTGCTTGAAACAGATCACATTCTAGGTACCCTAAATAATTCTTACCCTCAAAGATCATTGGTACTTTGATTCTAGGTCCCCTCCAAAATCATTGCTATCTTTAATCCAGGTCCCTCAAAGATCATTGGTACCTTTAATCTAGGTCAATTCGTACCTTCAAAGAATCATTCATATTCCGCTCAAAGATCATTAGTACTCTTAAAGATTATTGATACCTGCAAAGTTCATTGATATCCCTAATAATCATTGATATCCCCCAGAAAGAAATCCCCGTTTAAAGTAAATTAAAAAAAACATTTTTTCCTGATGTCAAAACATAATTTTAAGCTCGCCGAAAAGGGCCAAAAAATCCAAAATTTACGAATTTTAAAACGTATTCTGATAGAGTTTGTTACAATGATTCCAAACATCTTATGAAATGAATCGAATGAGTTCTTAATTTTTTTCGCGGTTAAAGTTGCATTTTTTGTCATTATATCAAGTTCAAAAGGTAATAAATTCAAACTTAAAATATTTATATATTTTCATAATCAGTATGAAATTTAAATTTTGAAAAAATGAGAATATAAATCTTATAATTTAAACAATTTAATAATTTAGTGAAAAAATGAGGCAATAAGGTTATTTATTTTTATAAAAATTGAATATAAATATCAGTTTTGAATTACACATATTTGTGTACTCTCTGCAGGAATTTTTAACTAAATTATTATTCTTTTAATTGTAGAGAAAAAAGAATTAAAATATATATTTTAGGCCATTTTTAACATCCAAAAGTTGAAATGGAAAATTAAATACAAAAAACACTTTTTTTCAGAAATTTTATTTTTTATATTAAAATTCAATTTTTAAAGAAAGAAAAAATTAGAAACATAAATTATTATTTTCTAAATATTAACAAATATAAATGTCCAAATTCAGATTTGTGCAGACCGATTTTAAAATTTCCTAACCGTAATTTTGCTAACGGTACACTTTAAACTTTAAGCATGAATTAATTATGTTTAAAAATAAATTTTGTTTTAGTTTCTTGTTTTTTCCATGAAAGAAAGATTAAAAAACCCAATATACAAAGTTTCATAGTTTTCCATCTGGCAGTTTGAATAAAATTGCGCATAAAGTTTCATGCTTTTTCAAAAAAATTTACAAAAATTTGTAACTTAAAGCTTTTCAAAATACTTTTTTTAGATCCCAATTTTTTCCTCTATTTACTAAATTACTTTGTTTTTTCATATATAAACTGAAAAGTAAGGAAGTAATATCCATCGTTTCAAGAAAAAAAGCATTTTAGTTTAGGATCCATTTGTGGACCAATGGCATTAAAAGCTATCATAACAAATCAATATTCTACGCAACGACAGTATCATGCTTGAGGTAATTACAATTTTCATAAGCTCATCATTTGCATTAGATAGCATAGAGATGCATTTATAATTACGATATCTTTCATCATATATAATTATATGAAGTAAGCCATCAATACAGAAAAGTGTATACAATATAATGTTGAGCAGATAAAAATGATAAACATTCCTAACACTTTTCTCGTGTTACTCAAAAACAAAAAGATGAAAGATGAACTGTACCCATATAAAATATAGAAAATTTTCATTATTCTATATTATTCAATTATATTATGACGTATTGATCAGGGGCGCATATCCTCAAAATTATTGGGGTGCGGAATTTTTTTGTTGCAATTTTCAAAATTAGTGGTCTGGAAATACCACGGGAGAACAAATATTTAAGCAATCCTTTAAAATAGAGTGTATTCAGCGAATACCTAAAGTCCTAAATTTATAAGACTACTTCATTTTTTTTTTACAAAATTGGTGAATTTAAATACTATACTTCCAGCGAAAATATTTTAATTAAATTTGCATATCGAATATGGTGCGCAGAAAAAATGCCCCGAATTAAAGAGTAGGAAAAAATGCCCAAACACAAAAAATTATTAATAAATTTTTTTTAAAAGATATGTCAAATAAAGTTTTTTTGTAAAAAAACAACAAAAAGTTAACTTTTCATCTAAAACATTTAAAATTTAATTAAAGTAAACTAAAAAACTCAGCATACGACAATTTTTTAAATACAAAAAAATAATTTATAAAACAGCAAATATTTTTGGACTTTGTGTATCAGAACACTTTCTAAATATAATTTGTGTTTTAACTGATTTTAAGAACACATTCCCACAAATCTGCACCTTTGCTATTGTTTTCAAGAAATTTATAAAGAAAAAAACCCTATATATTAAGAAATTTTAGAAATTTAGCCTTTCAAAACGGTACCAAATAAAAATATTTATATAATTAAAAAAATCCTGAAAATCAAAAATTAGGGGGCATTTTTACCTACAACCATCGAATATACACTAGTTTAAAAAAATCCAAAATTGTTAGGGGGTGGAATAGGCTTTTCATTTGAAAAATAAAGTAGTCTACCAGGCACATTACAGAAATTGATGAAAGGATATTTGATTCATAGAGAAAACAAATAACTGAAGGTTGGATAGTTTTATATGAGTGAATGTAGTCTAAAGGCAAAGAGTCTACTAGACACCCTGCGATGTTTATATGAAAAAATGTGATTGATTCAGGGGCAAGGGTATAAAATGAAGTTATAATTGTGCAAACAAAAAATTAAGATCGCATTATTTCATTTTACTCAGCATCATTCAAAAATAGTTTAAAAGCTAAATTGATACAAGCTACAAAAAGTAAAATAACTTTTAATATTTTGCCTTTTATAATAACTTTTAAGTTAAAAAAGTCTATCAGGAAGAGTTATAGAGCTTCAACAAAAACTAAAAAATTTTAGAGCATAACTTAAGTTTTTTGAAAACTAATTTGACGTACCCCCTTACAGCCTATGGGTGGCATGGTAGATTGGTTGAGATGATGGACTCAGCACGGAATCCTCTGGATTCGATTCCTCATCGATACTTGGAATTTGAACGAATTTCAAATCTGTTCATAGTTTGACATAAGCGGTACATCAGTGCCTTGTCAATGAAAATACACCCGCTGCACCTTACCTTTTACTTAAAATTGAAAAATTTGCTACATAATTAACATAAGAGAGAAAGGAGACAATAAACTAATAAAGCACTTTTCACTATTTTAAAATGGAACCGTCTGTTCTCAGAATAATTTCAAAATAATAGGAGGCATAAAGAATTAGAGTTTATTTCATATTTTCAAGTTTTTATAAACAACAAAAGCCAACATTTAAGTAGCTAACCCTTATAACTAGAAATTATTTAAACTAACGGTCGACAGACATTTCGCCCCATAGACAATTTGTCCTGTCTTATAGGCTATTTGTTTCATCCATCTTTGCTTATTATATGTGTAAAATTATTAATAAAATTTATATTCTTGTTTATTTTATCTCTATTAAATTATTTCAAATTAATCATTTTATCTCTTAATTTTTTAGAATTGTCCATGAGACAAAATGTCTTATGAAAATAACGGGGCGGATTGTCCATGAAACTAAATGTCTTATGAAAATAATGGGGCGAATTGTCCATGGGAGGAACTGTCTTATGAATATAATGGGGCGAAATGTCCGAGGACCAAATTAACATAAATCAAAGTATACGAGAAAAGAAAATCATTGCGTTTTTTTGAATATTTCTTTCTACAAATAAAATTCTGACAGCTGTCACAAATAGATTAAGTACATTTTTAACAACTTAAACATTTTGTTTCGAAATTATATTTTTATTATAATAATCAACAAATTTTCTTTAAAAAAGTGATTTGATTATGTACAGTGTTACTTATAAAATTTAACAATCGAACATTATAAAAAATATCTCTGCTCAAATATTAAGCAAATAGAGTATTCTTTCTTTTAAACTGAATAGATAATCAAAATATTCATTCCCAAATAGCTATTAAAAAAATTTCTTGACTTGAAAAAATTAAAGTTTTCAAATGTTCAGAATGTAACAAACGTAGTGATAAAGATTAAATGACCTTTGTTGAAAAAAGATCTTAGCGCAAGTCTAACAATATTCATTGATATAAAAGTGTAATAATTGAAAACTATTTTAATTTAACTTTAAATGCAAATTAGATTGAAGCAGTGGTGTAACCAGAAAAAAAGTTGATAGGCGGGGGGGGGGGGGGGGGGCACAATTTAAAAACAAAAAACGTGAACAACATTTTATATACTTTCTTGATCCTTTCATTGGAGAAATTTTCACAAACTGATATCGCATAAGATGCATTGCGGCACCATGCGCTACATAGGAGAGTGGACACGGCCCCTCATGCCCCAGCCTACCTACGTCACTGGAAAGAAGAGAGCTGAATGAGATAGGAGAGCTTAACAAGAGAAGAGGGCTTGAATGAAAGAAGAGAGCTTGAGTGAATGATTGAGTTTTAGCAGAGAAAGCGGAAGAGAAAAACATAGGAGACATAAAGAGAAATAGAATCATTGTGACAGAAGATGAGAAAATCTAGTGGATTATCAACATGTGTTTGCTCTGTTTCCTGTATGCATATTGAAGCAATGGATTATTATTATTTAGCTCTCACACATCGTCTGTAAAATATGTTCGATAAGAATTAAGAACAGCTTAGCATGATGTTTGATTGATTCGAAAGTCTGCATTCCTTCTATGCGATCATACATGTTTTATAAACAAGCAGCAATTCTTACTTATAGAAAATTATTGTGGGGGGGGGGGGGGGGGCGAAGGTCATTTTCGCCCCTCCCCCCCCCCTGAAAACACATTGGTTTGAAAACACCTTTCGCCCCCGGATGTGCGCCCCTGGCATTGATTATATTATGACGTATTGATATAATATTATTCAAATATATTATGACATTGATTATCTTATTAGAATGATAAAACGAATAATCATTCTTTTCATCCCATCTTGTGACCATTTTTCTTTTGTGTAATTTTTCGGAGCTTTGCTTGATTTTCTTCGTGTGTTTCGTTCGATGGTTTTCAAACATCTTTCTGCAGCTATTTAAAGTCTGGATGAGATTCAAAGTTTGCAAAGTGAAACACCAATTGATGTAATAATTTTGCCTCCAGATGAAAATGTTACGGATGAAGAAGACGTGGATGATAACGTTTTAGAAGATGTTTTTTCTGACGATACCTGTGGTGAAATAAAAGTGAGTCTTCCAGAAGATGACACTGATGCTGACTTACCTTCTCGATGAAATAGAAATTTTTTTTCGCATTCGGCACATTATAAAGCCTTTAGATCAAGCAAATCTTGTATCAAAGACAAACTTTGAGAATATGCTACCCTTTGATTTCCTCTCAAAAGAATACTTGAATGAAGTAGCTGATTTATCTTGCGTTTATGCTGGCCTGAAAAATGAGACTCTTTATATTGATGGAAAAGACAGGTATTTTTTTTTGGTATATTACTTTTATCAGGGTATAATTCATTACCAAAGAAAGAGGACTATTGGAGTACTCAGTTAGATTTAGGAGTTTCTCTTCTAAGCAAGGTCATTTCAAGAAATCGCTATCCAGAAATTAAAAAAATTTTCATTTATGTGATAATAATAAAATAGTTCTTGACAATAAAATGGCAAAAGTTCGTCCAAAATACAATGTTTCGAATGATAAACTCAGAAAAAATGGTTTTTTTCATAATCAAATTAGCATAGATGAATCAATGGTGCCATATTATGTACCTCATAGTTGAAAACAGTTTATACGAGTTAACCTATCCGTTTTGGCTACAAGTTATGGTGTATGTGCTCATCTACAGGATATCCTTATTCGATTCAGCTGTATCAAGGCAGGGAGAGTAGAGAGCTACAACAAGGTCCTTTGGGTTCGAGAATTGTGAAAAACTTCATTTTTCTGTTGAGAACGCATCAGATTTTGAGTTTTATTTTGACAACTTCTTTTCTTCATATTAACTTTTAGAAGAGCTAAAAGAAATATTAAAGCTATAGGCACAGTGCGCCATTGCTCGAAGAAAAGGAAATGAAGAAAAAAACAAGAGGTTCTTATGATTATAAATGTGATGGTAACGTTTTTTTCTTCGTTGGCATGATAATGCTTGTGTTACTCTAGAGTCTAGGCGCTACTTTTTGTTCGCAATACCCTATGGAAAGTATAATGAGATACTCCAAGGAGTCTAGAAAAAAGATAAAAATTGTCTGCCCTCAAATTGTTAAAAAGTATAACTCCGCAATGGGATGAGTAGACGTATTCGATAAAATGCTATCCCCAAACCGCATATCGTCCAAGAATAAAAGCTAAAAAATAATGGTGGAGTTGGGCTGTGAATGCTTTGAATGTTGCAGTAGTAGCAGCCTGGAAACTTTATGAAGAAGTTCACAAGGAAGAAGTTCTTTCTTATATCAACTTTCAAAGAGAATTAGTGTTGTATCTTCTCAAGTTAAAAGGTATAAAGTTGAAAAGAAAACCTGGTCCCGCTCTGCACTATTCTCTAATGTCTAGAAATGTCAATGGGCACTATCTCATTGCTGTCTCAAGAAATTTACAAAGAAAATGTGTTGTATGTAAAAAAAATTCCTTGCTCCGTTGTTTTGCTTGTAAAAAGAACATTCATCGCGACTGCTTTCCTTTATATCATGGTTGTTTTTGAACTTTTTTTCAGCCATAGGTCAACTTGTGGATCCTAGATTTTTCGTAAGACCGAATTTTATTTAAAAAAATTTTTTTTAGAAGAAACTAATTTTTAAAACTTAAAAAGAAAAAAAAACTTTTTTTCAAAATTTTTATTAAAATCCTTACTTTGCGCAGAACACCTACTTTGCGCAAAACCCTATTTTTCGCAAGACATTATTTTCTAAATATTAACAAATATAAATGTCCAAATTCAGATTTGTGCAGACCTATTTTAAGATTTCCTAAATAAATAATTTAAAAAAAATTCAGCATTTATTACATTATCATCTTCTCGAAGCCTTTTTAAGGATAGAAAAAATTATTTTAAAGGGGTGAAATTGCAATACGGGAAATAACATTTTCATTTGAAAAAAATATAGGAATCAAAATTGCTAAGTTTTAATTAAATTTCTTTTGATTAATTGAAATTGCCAAATGGGGAGACAGTGATAATTAACAGTTATAGACTTTAAAATTTCGAAAAAATATATAAAAAACTTTAAAATGTAAATGCCCAGAAATTAGTTTTGTTTCATTTATATTTTATTCTAAAGTTTTAATACGATTTTTTGTCTATGCAGAGTTTAAAAACTTACAGAATGAGTGTTTTCTTTATCTTAACCGCTGCTTAGACAAAACTCGTATTAAAAATTTATAATGAAATATAAATGGAACAACTGATTTCTGAGTATTTACCATATCTATTATTTTAAAAGTGATTATTCTAAAGTTTTTAAATGTCAAATGCTTTTAAAAATAAAACTGTGGTCGCCAAGCATTTTTATTGGGGTTGCCAAGACCTCAAAATAAAAACATTGTCAACTTTAAATTCTAAGAGTTTTTAATAATATACAGTCACATGTTGGTTTAGGGATAGTGGATAGTTTCTTATCTATTTTTAACCAAGATGAAGAAAAGTTAGAATAAGAAAAACCCATAAAAATGATAAATCAATTTTAATTTTCATATGTTTTAAAAAAAGACAGAGAGAGAAGAAAAAAAGCTGTCAAATAACCATTGATTTGTTATCTTCGTGCTTTTCTTCTACAATCTTAACAAATAGTATATATACTATTTTAATTTTTAAATGAATTATCTTTTCTCCATTGTACTTTTTGGCAATTTTTTTAATATCTATTATTTAATTTGTCGATGTGTGTATTAGTTTCCATGCACACTGCACACCCAATCTCATGGATCGGAGTTTGGTGCGAAAAGGGGTGGGCTAGTAATTTAATTTATATTTCATCTCAGATTCTTTGGTCATGTCCAGAGTTGAAGATGGATTGCCTCGAAAAAAGGTAAATCTTTTATATAAACAAGATAAGGTAAATAGGGAAATTCATTTTTTCATGTTATTTAGAATACAAGAGTGACATGCAGAGTTAAAAGCTCCTTAAAATTCAATAAATATACAAGTCAAGTGTTTTCTCGATTTGAAAAAGTTATATATTTTAGAAGATAAACGATCCATATCTAAGTCAGACGATTTTCCATTTATATAGGCAAATTGTAGCTCACTGATACAATTGGATGTAGAAATGTGATTTATTAGTCCTATTCGAATAATCTTCTCGAAGAATAAGTTCACCTTATTTAATAATAAATGGAAACTAGCATAACCTAAGGTAAGCATAGAACAGGTGGATCAAGGCATCAAAAATGACAAAGCATATAGTTTATTTTATTTGCATATAGTTTATTTTATCAACCCCAGGTGAAGATTTAATTTTCAGGTTTTTTGAAAATATTAGTGAGTTCAACAGCCATAACTGTTGGATAACAGTTGAGAGAAAAATTAATATCTGAATTAGTATCAGAAGATTTACCATAATGAGCTGACGAGAATAAAATATCAAAACTTTCTAGGAATCCTTAGTTAGATTAACCGCTTTGTGGTTGGGTAAGATCAAGCATTTGGGCAAGACAAAGGATTTGTGATCACCTTTGATAGTTTTGTTCTTTTCCAAATTGAATTTTGGCCAAACTTTAGAAATGATTGCCATGATAACCTTTGAAGTAGTTAATCTTACATGAGTAATAAGATTTTATAGACATATATCTAAAAAGATCCTCTACTTTTCGGCTCCGTCTGAATATTTTAGAGGCATGGCAAAGTTTTTGTCCAATTTTGTTAAAAGAAAGACGCCAAAAATTCTTTTTATAGGGAAAATTATAGGAAGAGTGAGTTAATGAGTTTTTAAAGAGGTTAACTAAATTTTTAGAGAAGTTTTCAATATCTTCAGTTGAATTAAGGTATTGAGTATTAATGGAAAAAATTTTGCAAAATTTTGTTCTATAAAGTTCAAAAATTTTTCTTTGTTGAATAAAACTTTTCTTTTAATGTGACTTGGAATAGAAGGACAGATTAGTTCAACTTTAATAAAAAAAAGTGGTCTGAAAGAGTGGGTTCATCGAGAAATTCCCAAGACAAAACGGATTTTTTCAGTTGCAAAAAGTTAGATCAATGTGAGATGCGCTAGGAAAGAATTCTGTATTGAATTACTGGGTGGATTGAGGATGAATATATGTATTTGGTGTGTTGGGGACGGGGGCCCCATTTATAAGAAATAATGTTTTAAATTAAAAAAAGGGTGACTGAGAGTTTTTGGTATATTTTCTTAAAGTGAATTGAAAATTTTAGATTGGACTGGAGGTTAAGTCCTAGATATTTGATAGTCTTTGTGCCAGGTAGAGAAATAGTTGCATTTAAATGAAGGGCTAAATGTTCCATTTGTTTGACTGTGAAGTAAATGAGGCTGGCTTTGCTGGAGTTAAAGAATATCTTATGTGTGTTTGCTCTTTCTTGCAACCTTATTAGAAATGAAGAGGATTTGGTGAGGTTTTCTTGTTTAGAGTTACTGGTGAAAGTGAATAATATGTCATCTGAAAAACACTGAGAGAAATCTGTGTTAGAGATTAGATTAAGAATCGGGTCTATGAGAACTAGATAGAAGATATTGGAAAGACATCTGGGGTTTTTTGAGGAGTCGAGAGCGTAAGCATATGGATGGATGTCGAAAAATGAGACAGCAGTTTGAAAGGTATGAGCCTATAAATTTGATTATGTAAGGAGGAAAAAATTTGACGGAGGTTTGTGATGATGGCAGGATGCGAGGCTGAGTTTAAAGCGTTGTCTATATCTAGGAAAATTGTAGAATTTTTCTGAGTAGAAAGGGAAGAGTCAAGGTAGGTGGTTAGATGAGATAGAGCTGTTTTCGTATTTTTGTTAGGAAGTTATGCAAAGGTTTCTTCTTTTTTTCTCTTAAACTCTTATACTCTATTTGCAAAATTAACGCAAATCTCTGTCTTTTTTCAATACCATTGCTGCCTTTATTTAATGCCTATCCTATATATATTTTTTTATTTTTAAATTTCTTTAAATTGATCTTAATATATAAAACGACTACTGAAAATATATATTTTCAAGCATAAAAAAAATTAATAAAATTTTTATTCTATTTTTTTCACAGTAAATTTAATGTCTTGTTTACTTTATATTTAGAAATTTTGGAATTTGTATTTTTTATATAATCAATATAAAACAGAGTAGAAAGTATGCCTTTAGCTAATAAAAAATATTATATTTTTCTGTCCTGCGGAGGTAAAATAGATAATCTTTTAAGAAAAATTTGTAATTTTTTTAAACTAATTCCCTGTTTTAGACAACTTAGGAAATATAGTCAGTTAAGAGTTGGTTTTCATTAACCCTTTCAGGCACAAGGGGACACCAGTGTCCAAAAATCGTCTGTTTAAATTATATAAAAACTCATTGAGAAAGAATCCAGACGATAGAAAACCCATGCCTAAAAGGGTTAAAATACGTCTTTTAGTTTAGTGTCGAAATTTCAAAAATTACAAAATGGATATAAGTGGAGAAAAATAAATAGCTATGTATATTGAAATATTACTAGTTAAATAATACCAAATAATCTCATAGATATAACGTTGAGATGAGTTATTTTAATTATTAAACATTTGGAAAATTTTTTAAATCCAAAATACTAATCAACGTTACTCAATTCTCTCTTATATTGAAATTTAAGAGAAAATTTTAGAGTAAATATGTTACAATAAATTTGGAAATAAAAAAATTATACTCTTAACTGTACTACTAATCTGGCTATCAATTTTTTTTTATATAGAATCAAAAAGTTTTGAAATAAAAGTTCTTATAAAAATCTTGAATTCAATTTTTAAATTTGATTACGTTTTTAGTATGTAGCAAGTCTTTATATCATGCGAACTTTTATTTTTAGTAAGGATCTCTACAATTATGTGTTTTTAAACCTTTTGATATTGCCGGCTGATAAAGCTCTTTTCTTCGCCACATTTCCCTCAAAAAAGATTGGTAGTTTTTATCTCAAGGTTTCTAAATGTCTTACAATTTATAAACTAATATTTGCTTTTGAATAAATTTTATTTGCATATTACAGTTTCTATTTTATCGGGTTGCAAATTATGAAAACCCCTCTGTCACTGTGGAGGTAAAAAGAAGCCGTCACGAATAGGGTTACTTTGGTATCTTATTTTGAAAAGACTGATAAAGTTACTAAAGTGACAAAAATGACCTACACAAATGTAAAAGTATTCTTGTTTTTAAAATATTTTTCGTTAAGTATAGAGAGAATATAACCACAACAAAATACAATAATTTCAATAAAATTTTTTTATTACAAACATTGCTTTTTGAGTGGTACTAGATTAACAGGTTATAAACAATAATTTGATAATCTTTTGAAGACCATGTAATAATGACACGGAACTACGAATATAAAACATTTTGATAAATTATGTTGAAGAAAATAGATAAAACATTTTGCGTTGCAACATAAAGCAGAAAGGTAATCTTCTGGTTAAGTGAATTTTATACTCTGTACCGAGACACTTGCAGCTTAAATGTGAACTTTAAAATTTATAAATGTTTTAAATGTTCAGCAACGAAATATTATCAAGCTAGATTACATAGCAAGGAATCATCTTATATAACCTTATTATTGCTACCTACATATATATTCAATTAGTAGAGTAAAATGTTTGAAAATGGATTTAGGACTAGTCTAGAAATTGTCAAGTATGAAGTCGTGAATTTGGTTTTCGCCTGAATATCTAAGAATTCTGAGATTAGAATTTGCTATTATCTACTTTTTACCAATTATTATTGTTGTGTAAAGTATACCACGATCCAAAGGCTGAAATGAACTATTTTTCTCATGTTATGTCGAATCATGACGTAAAATATCGGAGGTTAAAAATTTATTCATCCAAATATTGAGTAAATCAAGTTCTTACTTTAACCCTTTCATTCACCAAAATAAAAAACATCTGCTTAAGTGATATAAAAACTTATTGAAGAAGAAAGCAGGCAACTATTTTTAGAAAATCAATGCCTGATGAAAGGGTTCTATTTAGTGCTAATGTTCCCGAAGGAAACGCATACGAACTCTTGTTTTAAATAGAATTACATAGAGATTTCTGAAGTCGTCTACGTTACCTTTCTGAACAATGGTACTGCATCGGTTAAATTTAGTTTCCCTCAGCCCCCTGTACTTAGAGTCGGGCAACATGGATTCAGCCAATTATTTATACATTTAGTAAATTTATTTGTTATGCTAAAAGTTCAGTAAACTCTCTGATGACCAGAATTGTTGACCTTTCCTTAAATTATTAGCTGCATTTTTTGATACTATTTTAACGATAGTTAAATGCCCCTCTCATGTAAGAAACTGTCAATCAAAATCAAATGTACATTTTTTTCAACAAAATTTTTATATTATAATGTCTATAGCTTATAATTCAGTGTTTACAATAGATACACTCTTGAAATTTTATGATCATATATATATTGGAACACATAACACTTATTTACATATTTTTACAATAAATATGGCAACTTCGTAGCAAATGTCAATCAAAATATACTAAATCAACGATGTTGACTTCATTTCAGTACTCAATTTTCGTATGAAAAATTCTGAAAGTATCAATAAAATTTGTGGTTTACGCAAATATAAAAATATAAATTCAAATATAAAAATACACATTTTTACACTAAATCAAGATGCCAATTTAAATTCCAAGTTTTTTTTACAATTCGGTTTTTAAAATGTCTAAAAGTGTCAATCTTGTCTAAAGTGTCAATTTTTTTAAATTGTCAAAAAAATTGAAACTTCTAAAAAAAAAAGAAGAAGATTAACACTTTTCTAGAAAGTGTCACTCTTCTGGAGAACAAAAGCGTGATTGTAACTGCTCCTGCTGGCATCTTCATGTTGGCCCCCTAGGCTGAACTTTCACGTTGTATGTTCGGTTACCTTTGCACTTTGTGATAAACTCCGGAATCCAACGCGCCTCCTTTTCATGGTGAGGACCATAGCACCCAGCATATACTGTATCCCCAATTTTGTAGTGATTAACAACCATTGCGGTTTTAGAGCGATGAGCATTTAGAAATGCTTGTTTAAATATCCCGTAGATTTCGGTGTTCTGCGATATTGCATCAAAAACTCTTGTAGAGCCCTTTTTTGGAGGGAGAGAGAGAGAGAAGATTTTTCTAAGGATTAAAGTTTGGATCTGTCTTTCGACTGCTCCATCGGTAGCTAGATGGTAAGGAGCTCCCGTAAGATGAACTATTCCCCTTCTTTACAACAATATTTGAATTCTTCTGAGGTGAACGTAGTTGCGTTCTCCTTCACTGTGCGTAAAATCTCCTTCCAGAAAATCTATAGTTGCTCTTGTAGTACGTGCTAACTGCTTCATTCTTTCCATACCAAAATGTCTAGCATGCAGTTGATCTAATACTTGGCGGTGTAAGACTTTTGGTATGACGACTCTGGATCCATTAACAAGACAACTATTTACAACTGTCAAAGAATCTGCAATTTGTCTAAAAGTCTTCCCGCGTGAAACGAATGACCATAGAAATAGGATCTTTTGATGATTCACTTTGTAAATCGTTTGGTTGGACCTTTTTGTTAATGGTTTCGATCGCATCATCTTCCTTTTTTTTTGGCATCAAGGTCAGGATCCTTGGAAACTGGCAAGCGACTGAGAGCATCAGCATTGGAGTGGCCGGAAGTCTTGCGATATTCTATATTATTGCTTTAACAGCATTGCCCACCGAGCTAGACGATTAGCAGCAAGTGCCGGGGTTGCTTTTCCGGTCCAAACATTGCGAGAAGGGGTCGGTGATCAGTAACCAAGATAAACTTTCTCCCATAAATATAGGGATAAAACTTTTTCAAACCGTATATGATGGCGAGAGCTTCCTTCTGTGTTTGGCTGTAGTTCCTTTGAACCGATGTAAGGATTTTAGAAGCGTTGAAAACTGGTCGTTCGTTTCCTTTGGGAAAGCGATGGAAAACACAGTACTGACTCCCACATTAGACGCATCACACGAAATCTTGATAGGTAAATTTTCAATAAAATTGCAAAGAGCCCAAGTATGATCGTAAGCTTGAAGAATTTTCAACACGAGGCATTTTGAGGACGTCATCCACTTTTATTCCTTTTGCAATTCCTTCTGATAGGAGACGATGTCCAAGATACTCAACGCATGGTTGTGCAAATTGACATTTTTCCATACGACAACGAAGACCCTTCTCGTTTAAGCCCTGCAAAGACATTTACAATTTTTAGTATGATCTGCATCCTTTCCACTGACTAATGGATCATCCATGTAGACAGCTACGCCTGTCAAAACCTGTGTTAATTGATCCATAATTTGTTTTTGCTTGCGGATTCGTAAGCAGGAGTTGGATGATCCAGAATAGGTTTTCCCAAGTCTCCATTGCTGCTTTGTGATGAAATTTCCTGTTGTGGCAGTATCGATTTCCAAGAGGCATGATTGACCCCGGATTATAATATGCACTTACTTTGGAAATGTTGGTTGGCAGTAGTAGCAACCTTCACAGCGGCTTTTAACGAATCTTTCTTATTCGACTTCTTCCTACACACTGCTTCCAAATGTCTTTTTATATATGACAGAAATTACAACTGACATTCTTAAAGCGACACTCTCCAGGTTTATGATTTGGTTTGCTGCAGCGATTCCCTTGACGCTTTTTTGGGGTGGATGCAATTGGTTTACTTGATCTACTTTTTTAGAGGGGTATCTGTAAACGGTTTCCTTAAGCAACTTCAATTTCCATTTCGATGGCAATTTCTATAGCACAAGCAAAATACTATTCATCGTCTACTTTGAAAAGCGCTTTTAGGACCGTTTCGTTTCTAACAGATCAGATGAACCTAGTATGCAGTGCTTCATCTTGAGGATTTTTGATTGAAGAAAAATCGCAAGTGATCTTGACGTATGTGAGCTGCAAGTTCCAGAATTGTTTGGTCTGGCTTACGTTGTAGATCGTTCCAAAATCTAAAACGTTTCCGTACTACAGATCGCTTTGATCGAATTGATCTTTCATGAAGTTTACAATTTCCTCGATGGTTAATTCATTGATGTCTTTTGGAGGAGATCGCTGTTTGGGTAGCAGACTGATTTGTCAGGAAAATTTGAGCATTACGATTCGCAGGAATTGAATTTGCTCCTAGAAATGTGCAGAATCGAGCATAGTAATCCGTCCAAAGTTCTGAAGTAGAGTCGAAGGGCGCAAATTGGGAATATGCCCCGTCAGCAGAAGAAACCTCCATAGGTTTTACTCTCCATAAGCTTCTCCAACCTCTTCTGATCCCCCTGCGTTGTTGATTCAAGTTTTCCAATAGTTGTCACTGCTGATCCATTTGCTGTTGCATAAGCTCCTTCCATTTTGGTCATTTGATATCTTTAATCTTTCCAATCCGAAGACGTGAGCTTTGGTCTTGTTGGAGAATTGGTCTTGAATTCTGCTGACTGCGCCAGAAAACCTCTGTTTTAACAGAGAAAGAGGGAAAGAAGCGTGAAGAAAGATTTATTGAAAAACAATTAAGAGATATGTGTATGTGTATTCAGAGACACTTCTATTTATAGTTTGCAATTTGTTGATTCAAATTTATCATAGAGTATCTTATTCAAATGAAGAGAGGGCAAGTAAAAAATGTCTCCTTTATGATATGTTATGCAAATCCTTATCGTGATTTGCAAGGAATTGCTTTCATAACAACTATAATAATCAATTACATATTATTAGCATTTACATAGAATTCTGAGAGTGTTCAATTTGATATTGTTTTAGTAGGAGAGAATTGCCTCCATACATGCATGATTTCATAATATTAACACAGAGGAGACAACAGTGCTTTGTGATTTTAAATATTTATACCAGTGCAGTTAATTTGACAAGTAATTATAATAGCGTTCGCTCCTGCTTGACTTGATATAATAAAAGTGGGAAGACAACAGGGTGAAAGGATAATTAGTTAGTTAGAATGTTTTTATCCGCCTTTAAACTGTAATGTATTTATTCCTGCCTTAATATTTCATCACATCATTAAAGTTAATAAGTAAAGACAAACATGTCACACAATAGAAACTTGAATATTTTCCAAAATTCAAACTTTTCAATTCCTTATTTATTGTATATAATATAGGCAGGAAAAATACGTTTCATTAATAATATCGTTTACATTACAGATACTAATTCATTCATTGAGTTTTGAAAAAGTCTTCCGAGGCTTCAAAAGAATGGTACAGTCAATAAAATATTAATACCGCATTCATAGTGCATTTAATTAAATACTTTTTTTATAATAAACTTTGCTTGATTGAAAGAATAAAAATGTGGAGACAAGGGAGTAAAAATCTCTGCCCTCTTAAATATCAATACTTCTTTGTGCTCCTTCTTTGATTTCATTTGATATAATAAAAATAGGTAGACAACGGGGTGAAAGTCATCGTGTTTTTGAAAAGGGATAGAGAAGCCATTTTAATCATCTCTATCTTATATTCCTACTATATAGCGAAGTGTTAAAAAAGGATCATAGTATATTTTCTAATCTAATCCTATTAAAAATGAGAGATTTTTAAGGCTTTTGGTTAGGGTTAGATAAAGAAGGTTTCGTAGCCAGAAAAAAATTGTCTGGCTTCGGCTCCGGAGTAGAAATATTTTATTCTCTGGTTCCAGCTCTTTTAACTTTTATAATCATTAATAAAAAAATGATCGTAGCTATGCTATTTATATAATATCTAGAAAAACTAGATTATATAATTATCTAATGTTTTATTATATGAACGAGGCCATTTTTCACTACGCGTAACGTTTATAAAAGAAAGAACGTATGCAGAATATTACTAGCTTTACATTGACTGAGAAAACCATCCTGAATATAAATACTGGATAACTGAAATCTTATCTACTCAAGCCTTTGGATAAAGGAAGACAAAGGAGCCCAACCCCCCTCTACGAAACTCCGTTGATATGCAAAAATGTATAAGTTCTACCTAGTCCAAATCTCAAAACTGTATTATGCAGAAAGGGATCTACTAATATACATATCTACGTAATATACCGTGACAATTATTAGGGTATGTATTGAATGTAATACAGTGTGTAAGTTTTTGCTTATGATATTTAGAAAGAGAAGTAGTGAAAACTACTACTAGAATTACTATAGATTCTAAGAAAGTTTCCCAACCCTGAAAATTTTGCCTAGCAATCTCTTACATCTGTTGTATATGTTCTACTAAAAATGTCTCCCTTTCATGTAAATGTCATCCTCACTCCACTATACATCCATTTTACTTATTTATATACTTCATATATTCACTATTTTTATCAGTGCTTATTTTATTTATATAAATAATTTCATGATGAAGGCATTGCTTTTTATCATTTTTATCTGATAAAAACTTTCGTCTACTAATTCAAGTTTGACATATTCCTATTTCAAACCCCCATTTTCAAGCATATAAAAAAGGAAAGTAATACAGTCATGTCCCGATTATCCGGTCGTCGATAATCCGGTCGCTTCACTATTCGGTCACAAAGCAAATGCAACAAACAATTTAGATTGAAAAATTATTCACTAACCGGTAATTTCAGCTCCCGGTACCGGTCGATCATAATCAAAAACTGAACATATTTTTTAGCCTCATTAATCCGGTCGCCTATGTTGTTGCGAAAACAAAAGAAATATGGATAGAAAATTATGGCAATAGGAAAATGGTAAAAATAGAGAGTAAAGAGGGTGGACATCTTACTTTATTTTGGCTTGTTTCACGTTTTTTTACATTCTTTTTTTGTGTAAAAGTTCCATAAATCCTTCATTCTGTAATTCGTGCTAATCCTGTAAAGTCAAATATGTCAAGTCTTCCAAACAAACGGCATCGAGTTGATATCACAGCTGCACATAAGAAAGAAATCTGCCTGTACAAAAAACAACATCCTAAATGCTCCCAAACAGAAGTTGTCTCTTGGGCCAAAGACAACCTTGCTATCACAATTGGCAAATCAACTGTGGGTGACATTCTCAGAGCGTCAGAAGTTTGGTTGAATGCTCCAATCACTCAGAGCAGTACAAGGTGCAAGCATGGTCAACATCCAAAACTTGAATCGGCTCTTCTTCTTTGGCTAAATGATGTCCGGTCTAGAAATGCAATAGTCAATGAGGAAATGATGTTGGAGAAAGCCAGAAAGTTTGGTGCAGACCTCAATATTACAAACTTTAACTATTCTCGTGGTTGGCTTGCTAGGATGAAGGAGAGACATGGAATCTCTAACCGTAAAATTCATGGCGAAAGTGCATCGGCTGACTTATCTGCAGTCACAAACGGTCGCCAGATGCTTCAAACTGAACTAAAAGCTTATGTGGGTGAGGACATTTATAATATGGATGAAACAGCTCTCTTTTATAATTTGGGGCCTTCATCCACTTTAGCTACACATGGAAAAATCCATGGGTGTAAGTTATCAAAGGCAAGAGTCACAGTTGCACTATGTTCTAATGCTACAGGAAGTGATAAATTGAAACCTTTAGTCATTGCCCATGCCTGTCGCCCTAGATGCTTTGGAAGAAATTTTGATCCAAATATCTATGTGACATATAAATTTAACAAAAAGGCATGGATGACTTCAGAAATATTTCAGGTCTGTGTGATGTCTGTGGACAAAAGTATGAAGAGACAAGGCCGTCATATTCTGCTGCTACTGGATAATGCAAGCAGCCACTCTACTAAAGACTTGAAGTTGACGAATGTGAAAATAAAGTTTCTGCCACCAAACACAACCTCTCATATCCAGCCCATGGATGCTGGCATAATTCATAGTTTTAAGTGACACTATAGAAAGCAGCTTGTCAGACATTACATCCAGTATGCGGAAGAAAACAAACCGCAAACAATTGACATCCGTCAAGCCTTGTCCATGATAAAATATGCTTGGAGCCATGTCAGCAGTTTTACTATTGCTAAGTGTTGGGAACATGTTTCAATCCTACCCCAAACTAAATTTGACATTGAAACAAGAGGTCAAAATAATTTCACCGGAGATGATGAGGGTGAAATCACAATAGACAGTCTTCGAGATCTCATCAATAATCTCACTCCAGAAATAACAGATCCTATCCCATTCATTAACATGGACAATGATGTACCAACCACAGGAGAAATGAGTGATCACAACATCCTGGAGATAGTGCAGGATGATTCAAACGATGCAACAAATCTTTCTCTACCAACACGTGACTGTGATGACGTGAGTCCTAATATTATAACATCTAAAGAGGCAAGGTCACACCTACAGCAGTTGATCACATATCTAGAGTTCAGTGGAATATCTAAAGCAACAAAGCACATATCTAACCTTCAAGACATTATATCAGACATCGATGACAAAAAGATACTTACTGCCAAACAGACGAAACTTCATTCATACTTTAGCTCGAGTTTATTCTCGCCATCTAACAACACCATAAATTATTTATGATTGTTTTTCTTTTTGTAAAAAATCATGCCATGCATTTGTAAAGTGGCATTACTTTACGTTAATAAAATTTAGTTTTATTCATAACAATCCAGATACCGTTGTATTTATCGCGGAATAACTACCCTTCAACCCTAGACAAACTTCAAACTCCACTTAGATTTGTCCTGTTTCCTCTCAAAGAGATTCTTGATTCATTAGTCCGGTTCTTCAGTATCCGGTCATTTTTAGGTTGAAACCAACATGGCCGGATTAATGAGACATGACTGTATATAAAAAATATATAATTATTATAAAAATTGATTAGATATCATACTAATGTTGAATACATCTAATAAAATAACTTTCCACTTTTCAATAAGTAGAGTGAAAAGTACTAGCAGATTGGAGAGTTGGATCAGAAACTAGAAATCTTTCATTTGATTTTTATCGATGGCGGTTTGTTTATACTTAGCCATCGGAATGTATTACGGCTTCATAATGAAAAGACACATATGATACCCTACCAACTTACCCTTATACTCGTCAGTAAATATTTTATAATTAATTTAAAGATAAAATATTCAAAAAAAAATTAAAAACCTGAATTAAGGCAACAATAATGTATTGTTCTTTTTAAATTGTCCTTTTACAATATTTATATTCTCATCTAATTTCATTTAGAAGTTTTAGGAGATTAAAATTTGAATAAATTATAGGAAAAATAGAAATAGCTCAGATTATATTTTTGAAAATAGAAAACTTTTTTTTAGAAATATACATAATTGCTATTTCCTAGCAATTCGATATATTTTATTTTTAGTAAAAAATTCCAATTTTTCTTAAAATTCGGACAAATCCTCTGGCTCCTCTACTTTTTAGGGTTATGAGAAAGAAAGAAGGTTATGGTTAGGGCTAAATAATTTAATTTTTTAATATATTGGGAAAAGAATAATGTGATTTTTAAAATATATTTAGAAAAATTGAAACTTTGATTTTATTGGCTCAGGGTAATAAATAAAAAATTTAGAATTGAATAAAGCTCTTCTTTGTTTTTACTAAATTGTCGGAGTCAAAATTAAAAAGTGAATTATGGCCTCAATTTGAAGTTGTCGATTTAAATACCCTAGAACATGGGCCATGCACCCCCGCTTTTAAAAACATTACTTCCCAGTGCTATTGGGATTTGAAAACCATATAAATTTTCTATGCAAATGTTAATCAATAATATATTATTTATCTAGTTTTATGCACTATTGTGTTTGAAGTTTAATTTTAAAAAGATACTTTTGTGACTTCAGTAAGAAAGATGCTAAAATCGGTTATGATCTTTTCCTCCTTCTCATATCTACTTGTAAGCTTGAAGTTTAATTCATCTTTAATTGTTTAGAATTTGTTCATCAATAAATCAATTGTTGACCTTCAATTGCATTTATTGTATTTGTGCATGCAATATTCCTCGACTTCATGCATAATCCTTAAAACTGTATAATTTCAATTATAGGTAAACCTCTTATTTTAATGCAAATAATATCATGTTTCGCTACTCGCTGTGCTTTTATTTCCCTCCGTCTTTATATGCACATTAGTGTTGATGCGAGTACTGACTTTTAGGAACCGGGACTAAAAGTTTTTTTTTTGGAATCTGAAAAAATAAATACCCAGCCATAAGGTACTCTTTTCCTAAAAATCCAACTCCGAAATCAGCCTGTTTCTTATTATATGAGATCTCTGGAATATTCGCCTTTTTCAAAATTGCTGATGATAAACATATTTAATAAAATAACCATTAACTTTCTCTCTACAATTACAAAACTTGGATGCCAATATTTTAAAATGTAATCGTTCGTTTCTGTATGTAGGCAGATGTAAACGCAGAAAACATTTAATAATTTCATGCATTTTTGATGTTTTTATAAATAATTAATATAACTGATAATAATTAAACAATTAATATAATTGTTATAACTTATTTCTTATCCAATCTCATGTAACAACATACAATGCCTAATCAGTTTAATGTGTGGTCTTGTTGCCGAGGCAACTACAGGGATGAATCGGAAACGCATATGGGGGAAATGAGGGGGGGGGGGGGGGTTGGAATAAGGGGCGATCTCCCTCTCTCTATGTGTTTACTGGAGTGCGGGGGGGGGTGCGAGCGAGGGCTGGATTGATGGTATGTAAAATGAGGTTTCTAGTTTGCTACAGCTTAAGCAGGTCGATGCTTGTACTCATCATTGTGATTGTAAATGGATTTCAGTTAAATCTCCTCCACAACCAAAAATACAACTGACTCTGCGGAGACTCGAGCTGAAAACGAATGACTTCAGGCTGAGGTTGTGGATAAGATGAGACTTTTTGTCTATTCCTAATGTTATCCAGAAAAGGGACATAACATTTTTCATGGTAGTCATAATATTTACATCCCCAAAACTGATGCAAGAGTTTGTTGTCCAGTTTCTCCATTTTCAACACCCGAAATCATTATTTGACTTTTTGTTTCTTAAATGTGTTAACAAAAATGGAAAGGTAATATGCGAAAATTAATCTTCTAAAGCTATTTGTCTAAAAACATCATTATCCATAAGTGGTCACAGTTTGATAAAATTCTATTATGCATAAAAGGATACAAATTCAAAGATAGATACTCTCTGATAAGTGCTTTAGAAGAATTGAATCACGTAGGTTGTTCTGATTCACTATTTTTGTTTCATAACATTTCCCAAGTGTACATATAATCGTACGAAAGTCTGGCTCAATTATTCATCTAGATTAGAACATTTTCTAGCTGGACATTGGGACACAAATTTTGAGTTAATATTTTAGCGAAACATGACCAACTTTTAAGATATTTTAAGTGAAATTTTAACTAACGTAGCATGACGATTTAATCATTTCAGAGTTTATCGAAAATCAAAATAGAGGTGAAGTTGTACCTTTACTCCCAAGAGTACAATTACATCCCATACTCTCATCCTATACACTGTTTGATAAGTGCAACCTGTATTGTGCCTAGCTCATTTGATTCCATCTCTAGCTCAAATTGGTATTCCATTGGCCGTAATTCAGTGAGAATGTCTTTTAAATGCAAATATCTTTGAAAACAGTGATAAAGAAGGACATCTCAGGTGCTTGAGAAGAAACCAAAAATAAATTATTCTTTTTTTGTTTATTACCTTGAAATAAAGTTGTTGACATGTGTATTACATGTTGTTTTGTGTATTATATGTTACATACTGTGGCATGCTGTGTGTATTTCATTGCTTAATAAAAAGAGAGAGAATATACAATATTTTGGGTGATTTTATGCTATTTCAATGTGATTTGATCTTTAAATCAAAGGCGCACATCCTCAAAATTTTAAGTGGGGCTAACTTTTTTTTATAAGTTCAAAATTTATTTTCAAAATTTTTGTCCAGTGAACACACCACCATTATTACACGACATTACCCTTGCACTCTCATCTCCCAATCCCGCCATAATTGCAGCGATTTTATCAAGACGAATTATCTCCTGCTTGTAATTGTTATCGCATCACTATCTTCTTCCTAGCTCAACAAGAGAATAAAATCATTCATATATGATAGAGTCAAGGCAAACAAAATGATAATTCTCCATATCGACTATTATTTTTATACTCATCTATTAGGATTTAGCAAACAAGAAGAATGAAGAATTTAGTGGGCACAAAGTTTTATGAAAAAACCCAAAGTAAATTTTCGCCGAAATTCAGCTTTTTCAAACGCAATTTGTTTGTTGCGTTTTCGTTCGCATTACGTTTGAAAAAGCCGACTGTCAAAGAAAATTTATTTTGGTTTTTTTTTATAAAACTTTATCCCACTAAATTCTTCACTCTTCCTCTGTTTAGTTTATGCACTAATTTAATGGGTCACCTCCAGCACCAAATCTATATATATTAGGATTTAGTTCGTTCCCGACTATGCAATTTCGTTTCTAATCACATGAATAACGCTCTGGGCTAGAATAAATTCTTCATATGATCGTGAAGACTAATAATTTTGAGATTTATAGCTTTTCATAGACTCATCATGTATTTCTCTGAAAGTAGAATTTATTGCTGTCATGAGCTTGATGAATTCATCAAATTTACCACACATCAATGAATCAGCAGTTTCATTATGTCAGCGATAAGACATTTCAAATTAAAAAAATTTCCAAATAGTTAAGGATTTTGACCAAAATCGACTGGTAAACAGGATTTAAAATTGAAAGAATAAAACAGATTAAGCAAGTTTTTTTGTTTTAGACTTTGCCATTAGGACATGGAGAAACAGTGATCACTAGTCATCGCAGTAATACTTTATCCCTCATTATTGCTTTTAAACAGTTATTGAAACCGATGGTCATAATTGCACTTTCAGATTTGGATATTCTAGAACTGAAATAACTGCCTTATCCAAAGAAATGCTATACTCTAACCAAGTGAAGGTTTTATACCATAACTCTAAAAACGATCTCTTTTATAAATATTTGGGGAACAGAATTCTTAGTTCAGCTGATTCAGTATTTGCTGTTCGAAGGTCAAAAATGTCTGTTTTCTCAAGAACTATTAAAAAGGCTGTTATTAGAAGACTCATTGGTAATAATCACACCTCTTTTATCCAACATTTGATTATTCGGCAACCCTGCTATCCGATACAATATTGTCCTCCGGTTATTCTGACATTTACACTCCTACGCGAACACAATTTTCATCGAACCAAATGCTCTTACGCCTGCCTGTATAATTTGTTAATCTGACAGATCAATTATGCAATCATTTTTTTGTGGCAAACGCATACTATAAAAGAAACTTTCTTTTTTAAATAAAACGCTTTTAAATGTTTAGGATGCAAGCTGTATTTTACTTTAAAAACATTAATCAATATTTTATATATTATAAGTAACACAAATTTAAAGCTATTTATTTTCTTGATTTTATCTCCGGGCTTTTCTAAAACCTGTAACGAGCATTAAGGTGAATTATCTTAATTCATAACATTTTATCAAATTTAATCTAAATGCTCAAAAATATTTAATGTCTTAAAGCATTACGCCTTGAAAATATCTCCTCCTAACTAAAAAAAGATTTGAAAAAAGTTAGTGGCTCTCTGCGATCCTATGCTTTTCTAGTGCTAATTGAGAAGTAATTGAAACAATTATGGGACCCACGGAACACTCAAATATCAACACAGCTTTCAAGAGAGGAAAAAAGTTGTCCGAGGAAGAAATGATCTCCCTGAGAGCAGCATATACAACAGAAGATAGTGACACTCCAGAAAGTGATGAAACCCCACCTCCTACTTATTCAGAAATAGCTAAGCGGACTTTTCAGCGCCCTTCAGTTCGTAAAGAGCGAAATTCAATCACACCACACTAATTGCAACATCACATCTTTGCTAACCCATTTACTGCAGAAATCATATAGCAGATTATCAACAAAAGTTATAGATATGGCATAAATATTGTGAATTTTAGATATAATACACATTTTTTATGATGTTCTCTACCTTGTATTTTCATTGGGTCTAAACCAGAAAACAGGCTCACTATTAAAAAGTTTACAGACAAGATATATGCAGGAGCTAAGAGATTTTTCTCAATCTCTCCTCTCACCAATTGTCAACATGCCTGGTTCATATCAAATGAGTTGCTTAGGTGGATTGATTTGTCTGTACTGAGACACTTAAATAAAATTTAAAATTTATAAATGTAAAAAATTTTAGAATCCAAATGTTGCCACACTAGTTTCCTAACATAGAAAAGCAAAGATTCATCTTCATATTATATTATGAACAAGCTCTTCAATTTCCCTAATTCATACGGGATATCACATGTTAATGAAATAGTTTGTATGAAAATAATACAAATTTTGGAAAATAAACTCTATACAAATTAAACGTATTTGATCGATTTAGAAGTAAACAATAATTAAGTTATAGAAGCTATAATTTAGGACACTTTTACCTTACTTAAATGAGTATAGTGGTATCAAATGAGTTTACACCAACATTACTTAAAGGTAAATCTAGCATTTACCCACAAGACGCACTTTTAAAAACAAAAAGAACTTTAATGAATAAAAGTGAAATTATTAGTAAGCTTTATTTTCAAAAAATTGAAGAAGATTTTGGAAAAAAGATTGCAAACTATTCAAGGCAGTCTGATAAAAAAAGGAAAACCTTAAATAAAATGAATATTTAAGAATCAAGATGCTATAAGTTTGAATTCTGGAATAAAAGGCATGCTTCTTTTTATATTATAAAAGCATTTATCTTGACTTGTGAAGAAGAAGAAATTTATTTTCACATGTTTCAAAAGAAATTTGAAAAAAAGTAGTAAACAAATTTCACAAAAATGAAAATATCTAAAGTCAATTGTTTATAGTTGCGAAAACATTTTGGAAAGCCATAAGACCGAGAACAGAATATCTAGCTAACAATTTTAGCAAAAAGGGTAATCTCTGATTTTGTGAGTGTATGTGTTAGTGAAAGGTATATGACTGCTCAGAAAACATAAAAATCAAGTATTATTCAATATACAATATAACTAATACAAAATAATTAACAAAATTTGTAGTCTTGTGTCTGTAACAAGTTGGGCGCTTCAATTGAATTACTTCTGTTATTCCAGGTGTTAATGGCTCTAAATTTAAGGCCGGATTTACATTTGGGATTTCGGTAAAACGGCATAACGAAGTTATTATTTTTCCTCAGTGAATATTCATGTTTTTGAGAACTGAATTGAAACCAAGTCTCAAAGATGGCAAATTCCCATTTATAAGATTATGTATAAATTTGGCGATTTGGAGCAAGTACATATCATCAATTTTAAGAATTTGTAGATTTCTAAAATGATATTCGGTATGAGAAAAGTACGCTACTTTTACAATAAGCCTCATCTCTTTTTTCTGTAACAATAGTAGTTTATATTGATTAGACTATACCTTATTTGCAGCATAATTAAAGCCTTATAAGATAATGCCAAAGTTTTTTAATTCAAAAATTTGCTTTCCTGTTTCATTAAACTTATAGCTAACTCTAGTTGAAACAATATTTATATGACGTTTGAAAACTACGTGTTGGAAACTATCGACTAAGTCAAAGTTAAGGTTATTAAAACAGTATTTGGTTTTTCTAAACATAGCTCTAGATTTTGACTTATTAATTGACAATAAATTTTTTCATACGTATTTATGTATTTTTCATAACTTCCATAATCAATATTTATCTCATGGTTAGGGTAGAATAGTAAGGCTATGTCATCCAGGGCAAGGAAAAATTGACCCAAAAATTGGAAAAAATTGACTTTATTGACTTTAAGTTTCATTGAATTGAACAACTATGAACACTTTAGAGAAAATATTGAAAATTATTTCAAAGAATTCATGACTTTGTAATACAACAACATATAATTAATGACATTTTCTGATTTAAAATTCGACCATTTTCTAGCAGTTTTTTCAGTTTAGAAAAAGATCTTTCTACTTCTAAAGTTAAAACTTGACAATTTTGTAATTTGGGATAAGTACTGCGAGAGATTTGAGAGTTTTCCATATTCATGATTTTATTGATTTCATTTTATTTGAATGTATTTTCAAGATAACTTTTAACGCCACATTCGTCTTAAATAAAATAATGTTGAAACAATTAAAGACATCTTCGACTGAAAAAGTCTCTATGCCGACTTTTTCCAAATAAATCAATGAATCGTGAATATTCTCTAATTATTGTTAGCAAGTTTTGACACAGATTTTTTTTTTTTTTTTTTAACAATTTCTTGATATTTGGCAATAAAATTCCATCATCTTCATCATTAATTTCTTCACTGCTGGAAGATTCTAATGAAAATATTTTGCTGCTTGCAACCAATTTGTCAATTTTGTTACAATTGGAACTGAAGTGTTGCCGATAGGTTTGAAAAGAGAACGTCTTTTTCTATTACTAATTTTGAAAGATTTAATGCCGGTAATCTACAATTTTGCAGGATAACTTAACTTTTAAGGTAAACTTGTGTAAAAGATGTGAAAAACATGCAATGATAAAAAAGTTTGGGAATAAAATTCCATAACTTCTGCAGCGGATATATCGTATGTAACCGCGTTTGTCAACAAAAAAAATTGTCTTACAAAAAACTTCTTCATGTACCTCACTCAGGCAAACTTTACAGTAATTATTAGATGGAAAAAAGCCCAACTATTGTGGAAGTGTTGATATAAAGAAGAAATCTTGTATGTATCGCTTATAACAATTTTAGGCACATTGAATCAAAAAGTGTTAAATATAAAAATTGACTTTATTGACCTAAACCCCAGAAATAGACTTTGATTGACTTAAAAATTTGAAATCAGTTCAAAATTTTTTAGACTAAACAAGTAAAGATCTTCAAAAACTTTTTTTTTGCTAAACGGAAATAAAAGTTGACTTTATTGACTTTTACTCGCCCCGGTCATCATCAAAGAGAAGATGATCACACTGAATACTTGATTTATGTAAATCATTAATATAGACCGAGAAAATTTAAGAACCGAGTAATGAACCCTAAGATTTACCTCGATCAATATTTAATACGCTTGAAAATTGACCATTTGAATATATTTGTTGTGTACTTATCATTGAATCCATAAACTTCGAGTTTTAAAAGTTAAATTTTAGTATCTACATATTTGAAATCTTTTGTGAAGTCAAGAAAGATTTCAGGAATGTGATTCTGTTCTTCAAGATTACTATATATTTTTTCAAAAAAAAAACACTGAAGATATGCGATTTCTAGAAAGCGAATCAAAATACTCAAAGACTTTGGAGATAGTTTCGATTATACTTATTGCTTTATGGTTATTGATAAGTGAAAAGTCACCCTTTTTATGAACAGGAACAATTTTAGATATTTTGAAAGGATTGAGTTTGTAAGGTTTTAAACACCTTGATTTAGAAATAGAACGTTGACAAGTTACATAATCTAAATATCATGTTACTCTTATTAAAACAAACTTCTGCAAAATGATTCCAATGATAAGAATCGAACATTGAATAAAAATTTAAATATGAAAAGAATGATTTGAATTTGCCTTCTTTCTTATATTCTGTTTGCAGTTTGATTGACAAAATTAATTGGCAGGATTAATCAGTTCTATGCTTAAAACAAAGTTTTTAAATTATTGTCTATGAACTTTTTATATCTAAGATAAAACACTACGATTCATAAACTGAATCTATCCTAAATTTTTTCCCAAACGTAATTTCTCCTAAAAACTTTCTACTCATAAACTGAATTTTGCACCACTACAAACTAATTTTAACGTAAAATTATTCCTTACTAGTACAGTTTTTTGAAAAATGTCAAAACTTGGTACACTCTATACGGTGAAAATGATCATAACATTTCATTTTGTACAAGGTAATGTAAACAAAAAATCATTAGACATAATAAATAATGTTATAAAATCAGGGGTAATTTTTAAAAGACATTTATTAAACTTATTGTTAGAACATAATTTTAATTATATAATCTTAAGTAGATACATTTATCTACCAAAGGTATACCAAATAAAATTATTACATTAATTTAACTCTTTCAGTTACAGAGTAATCAATATGGATAAACTTTTTAAGCTCTAAATTATAGATAATGCTTCCTTATATAGTTATATGCTATAAAAATATTAGCCTCGCTTAAAAATTTGCGGGCTCTTCCATAAATTCCTGCATTATTATATCAAATGAATTAGAATTAATAAAAAAAATAGATTATAAATATTGATTGAAAGTCTTAGCCTTAAAAAACGAAAGGTAAGTCTGCTCACAAGCCAAATAAGCTTTTAAATAATATAAATAAAGATATAGAATTGGGAGAAGTCCCCGCATGCTTTAACCGTATTTAAAGAAGGCCTATTTAATACAAGTTTTTCGCAAGGGGCAGATTTCGCCCCCCCCTTTTCAAAAAATTTCAAAATCTCTTTTGCTAGCAAAAAAGTCAAAACTACCATTTTCAAATACGCTGAACTGATTGATGACCTTAATTTTAATGAAACAGTCAATTTGTCATTAATCAATCATTTTTGACAAATTTGTAGAAAATGAAAAGTGAATTATTTTTAAAATAAAATAAGTCATAACTACCATTTCAAGTACGCTGAATTGATTGATGACCTTAATTTTTAATGAAACTCAGTCATTTTGTCATTAATCAATCATTTAAAAAAAACAAAATTAAATAATTTTAGGATAAAATAAGTCTTAAAGATAATTATGTTTATGAAATCCAATCAATTTATCATTAATCAATCATTTTTAAAAAATCAAAAACTAAATATTTTTAAGATAAAATACGACTTAATCAATAATTATGTTTTTAAAAAGTATTACTTCGACTTATGGAAAGACAATTAGTATTTTTTTTCGTATAATAAATCTGTAAAACACTTTGAAAAAAAGTTTGAATAATAAACTTCAGATAATGTATGTAACTGTTATAAGAAAAGAATCAAAAGATTTAAAATTGAACATTTTTTTTGTTTTTTGATTGTTTATATTTTATATATTTTTAGAAGGCGCTGAATTTAGCTGTAATTTATTTGTTAACAAATTGAATCGTTTTTGAATAACGGATTCCACCTCTGCAAAAAATATTAAAAAAGTATGTTGAGCACCCCAAAGATTCTGAGTTATGGTTTATAAATGACGTTTTATCAAATTTGAAAAGTATAGAGTTTTGATAGAAATAAGGTTTAAACCCCGGATATTCTGTTTACAAATTTAGAGCTTCACCCCTAGAACAAATGAAATATGTAAAACTATATAGTGTAATATGTAAACTCAAATATAGTATAATAATTAGCTTAAATGGATGGTCATTAAACATACAGGGGTGGTTTTGGCTTGATTACTATTATACAGAGGGGATACAAAAAAATACCATGCAACAAAATCTAGTATAAAATTTTAATCAATATGAAATTAAAAATTTTCTTTTTTTGTAGACAATTTTTCAATGAATTGTCAAGAAATGAATTTTTTTCAGATTAATTAACTAGAGACCATTTGTCCAAGTACTGATCTTAAATTTTGAGCAAAACAAAAGCCAATCTTCTAGATATTAAACAAATTTTATAAACACTAGATACCATTAATCCAAAATCTCAAAAAAAACTAGAAGCATACACGTCTATCAATGAACCTTGGATATCGTACTTTATGTTCCAATGATATAAAGCCATAAATAAAGTAAAAAATCAATTGCTTATTTTAACATAAAAAACACGTTAGAAAATAAAAAAAAGTTTAAAAAATTTATTAGTAGTAATAAAACAATAATATAATAGTTGTATAATTAAAATTTTTGAAAACATATAGTACAGATACAATATGAATGTTCATTACAGCATGCCTTTCTGACATTGCTGCTTTATTTTTTTCAATTTGTCTTTAAGTTTCTTGTAGTTGTCTCCAGAAATAGACTTTAAACATTTATCACATCTTCTAACTGGCCCTGTTTTTCCCAAAAATGAATCGCTGCTTGAAATAGTTATATTATCTGACAAACCGCAAATAGTTGCAATTTTTGATTTTATTTTGGTACTGAGACCACAACTAGGTTTTGATCTTATATAAGGAAACACAAAAGACTTAACAAGCTCTATACCAAAAGAGAACGTATCAATTTTTCTAGGATCTTTTGATTTTTTCAAACAAAAAACAGTTCCAGCATTAACTCTTGCTGTATCTAGTATAAAGCTCCAAGCCTTTATAGTCCATTTTTTAGTTTTTCTATTACTAGTGATATAAGAAATACGCTGATCAAATATATCAACTCCACCTTTTGTATAGTCATACAGTTTATACAATACTGGCTTTTTATTTTTATCTTTAGAA
Organism: Nectonema munidae; assembly: GCA_030549495.1. Classification (NCBI taxonomy): domain Eukaryota; kingdom Metazoa; phylum Nematomorpha; class Nectonematoida; family Nectonematidae; genus Nectonema; species Nectonema munidae. Next base: position 666,373 of record JAUIRK010000007.1, on the reverse strand, counting down.
ACACCTAAAATAGAAGGCATTAAAGATGCAATTAAAACGTTCTTATTACTAGTTTTCCTTTTAACTATATAACTATGTAAACTTACTGACTTAAATTAGTTTTTTTCCCAAATTTTTTGAAAAATATTTTTTTTTTTTTTTAATAAATTTTTTTGAGACCATTTTTTTCCATTATTTTTTAACAATTTATTTTTTTTTTTAAAACAACCCCCCAATAAATTTAAAGAAGGGTAAAAAATTCAAAAGGGGTTTTTTCCCTTTTTTTTTTATTCTCTTTTTTTTTTTTTACTTTAACCTTTCTTCGTTGTTTAAAAAAAAGGCCCCCCCCCCCCAATGGGCTGCCCGCATAAAAGCTTGATTGGTATGTAAAAGCATATTCAACACTGCAAAAAGATCTGAATAACAATCCATACTTTGCAGGTTTAAGTGGGCTATATACTTGAAATTTTACAGCAGTTCTAGATGGATACAAAGATTCATATATTGTTAAAAAAGATATTGGATTAACCCATTTACAACAATTTTCATTAAATATTTCAAAAATATTACGAAATGCAGCAAATCTATTGAACTTTCCTCTATCGTCGAAACTAAATCTAAAATAAAAAAATTAGAACTATCTAAATAAAAATAAAATCTCTTCATACTCATAGTGGAAGCAAATATTGGACAACCCATATCTGACCACAAAAATTTTACTCTTAATTAATTTTGTTTTAGCAATGCTCTCAAATAAGTCAGACCAATAAGAGCATGCCGTTCTTCAATGTCTATGATACGAATGTGAGGATACCTAACATCATCGCGTTTTTCTTTATTGTTATCTTTGATATAAATATGTGTCTTTATTATTTCATTTAAAATTGACTCACTTAGAAACAAATTCAAGCATTCTTTTAAAATTGACTCACTTAAAAACAAATTCAAGCATTCTTTAAGGGATTCCGCAAAAACATTTGATTTCAGACCAACTCCTCCTCTGATTATATTTTCGCTTCCCTGTCTACCAACATTTATTGGTTTAACATTTGACCATAAAAGTTCCTTATTTTTTATCCCTTGTTTTTTTCTAAAGAATTAGCTTTCAATACAGATCTAAAAGTTTCTTCTGTCTGTACAGGAATTCTATCAAATCTATTTTCATCTAAACAGAAAATAAAAGTCTAGGCTGACTTTCGAGACTCGTGCCAATACTTCTGGTATTTTGATCGAAGTCGTTTTCTAACTCTTGGGAAACATCATCCTCTTCTGATGGGCAAAGTTCTCCATAAATTGAGTCGGAATCGCCTTCACTAGTTGATGACTTTGATGTTGAAGCATCCTGATCATGAAATAATTGAAAGATGTTATCTATACTTGATGACGCTTCGGCACAAACATCTTTTGATGAACACTCATTTTTCTTTTTTTAATATTTCTAATACCAGACATGCTAAAAAAACTTTCAATTAGACTAAAAAAATTGTAAATTTTCACATATCAAACAACAAGTGAAGAAAAAAATAATGCAAAAGTTAAAAAAAAGTCCTATTATACTAACGATAAAATGCTAAAATCAAAAATGGAAAGTAGATTATAAATGATTAAAAAATATGATTCTGACGTATGAAGCATGCAAAGTATCACCTGTGATTTATAAGTTCAGTGTGTATATAGTATATAGTTAAACAATATACAGCAATGACAGACATATATATCATTGCGTAATGATACTGTTTTTATTATGACGTCATAAGCATTGAAGAATGTGAAAAATTTGATCAAGCCAAGTTTTCAAGCTCTTGTACTCTAGATCAAAAGCTTCTATTACTGACAAAAGTAAGGAAGCATGTACCTTACGTTTTTTGATTTTCATATTTACTAATGCTTTATGAACAAAGTCAGTAAATAAACATACGTGGCTTTTAGGTTTTGATAACTAAATCTTATTTTTTTATGTTTTTATATGAACAAAGTTGCCGGGTAAATAGTTGTTGTGAATCAGCATTAGTTTCTGATTTATAAATAAAGGATTTTCAAATATATTCTCTGAGTTCAATGACCTATTATAATTTTTTTTTACTTTTTTAAATAGTTGAAATAAAAGTTACAATATGTTCAATTTTTATTAAAAATTTATGGTTTCTCAAGGGAAAAATGCTTAAAACTTAATAAGAAAAGAAGAAAATTTTTAATTCTATTCTGCCATTTTTACAACACATAAATTGTGACAATATTTCATATAAGAAAAAAATATAACTTCTTTTAAATCACTACAAATAGTCATTAAGAAAAAGTGAAAAAAACATAATTTATTTAAGTTATTAGTTTTTGAATAAAGTGAACATATTTTTTAAGGGGGCGGATTCCGCCCCCTGCCTTAAATACGGTTAAATGACTTTCAATTGACATTGTAGAAGGTTGAAAATATGAAAATGCATTCTACGCCCTTAAAAATCCCCAAGAAACACCAAAATGTTTGGCATGTATTTGACAAAAATATCAATTGATCTAAGTTTCAGATACCGAGCATATAGGATATCTCTTATCTATTTCTTCTATTTAAGGGGTCTATGGTTATAAGTGAGTATGCTTTTTCCACGAATCTTTGCTTCAAAAGAGACCTGCCTTTTATAAAGAGGTGCATGTTATATCTGGGTATTTAGGATATTAAATTACAATGATTCTGCTATGTGCAACCTTCATAGATAACCTACAGCGAGGCACCTCCATATTCTGATCTCAGTTAACTTTGGTAGAAATACGCCTTATTCACATCACGCGTCACATTGGCGTTTGTAGAGTTAGCGAGAGTACTGAACAGTCTCGCGTTAAACAACAATCGGATTGCTCTTTACCACCACCTCTGATAAGCAAAGGTGTTATAACTAATAAGCAGAGAGTCGTCAGACATTTAAGTCTCTTGGCTAACTGGCCGCAATATTTTTTGGAATATGTTACTTGATAAAAACACGTTAAAAGCATACCTATTTTGCTTAGTGTTTTCATCAAAAAAGATCTCTTACTGAAAAATTAAATTTATTTAACTTAATTCTACCACATTTTCATTGCTATATTTCAATGAAGAGTATGAAACTATTGGGAGAAGAATAACTATCAATTCAACTAGAAATGATTGAATTGCAGGAAATTTTTTATTTTTTTTAGTTGTCGCTATCGCATCCAAAGGAAGAATAATCTTCCATAACTAGGCAGATGGTATGGATAGTCACGATGTTGTCTCGAAGCCAGACCACCTGGATCGAGGAGACCCTACCTTCCCACCACTAGGCCACTTGCATTTAAAAATTTGGCTAACATACATCGATATCTTTTTGAAATATTTTTAGACTTGTATTAAAATGTATTAATTAATAATTTTGCAGAAAAAGTATTTGATTTGAAACATTTATGTCTGTGAATCTACATTTTTTAATCAAGTCAAAACACTAACATGCTAACATTTAGAAAATCGTATATCAGATTTTGTAACAGATTACAACACCCAGTAAAAAGAATTAGACACATCTCAAACTCAAATATCTCTCAATACGATTTTCCATTTAAAAACTTTTAAGTTTTTTTATAAAAAGAGAATTTTATTATTTTCTTCAATAAATAAAATTTTATTTATCCTTCCTGGCGTTGAAAGGGCTGTGCACCAATTAAGCCGGTATTTTATAAAATTAGCTACCAGTGTGAAATTAAAAAAAGAACTACTATATTCTCAAATGATTGTTACTTAGTATCTTTCTTATTTTTCCAATTATAGTATGTCATTTCTTTTCTTAAAAAAATTTTGTTTGAAGAGTATAAATCAATAATTGTCAGGAAAGTTAAAGTGAGTTAAATGTCAAGATATGTGCTATACTGTTTGCATTATGTTTAAAATTTTTATTACTATTTTAAATTCCTTGTAGACCTTATTATTTATGAATCTTCTCACGTTAAGAGCTTGGTTATTATGGATTTTATTCAAACATCCACATCGTAATGGTTGCTTTCACGATAGACAAAATTCATTTTTTATTGTCAATAATTCGATTTTTATTATGACTTTTGTGATAATATTTTAAAGAACATCATTATAGCTGGTGTGTTGAAAATTTTGGAAATATGAGAGCGAGGTTATGTGCATAAGATTGGCTTCTAACCCCTTCGCAGAGCTTTGCTATCTCATCTGAGAATAGTAATCATTTCTTTTTTTTACCGTGAACAATTTATTCATTATTGCCTATGGACTCCACATTCAAAAAAAAGTATCATTGCTCACATTTTACGACACTCATATATCATTGGTTCTAGAAAAGGCCCCTATAGCTGCTAGCCACAACAAGACCAATAAAATTTAATTATCTAATTAGACCGAATCTATTTTTTTTTTTTTTTTGAAAAACGCTGTTCTCACCAAAATTATTTTCACAAGTTGTCTTAACTAAAAAGTAAGTGTATAAAAAATTATCCTTTTTGATAATTTGCTTTTTGTTTTTAAAATTTGCAATACGATTTTAGGTTTATCATTTCACAAGACCACGGGAGATAACAAAAAAACAACGAAATGTATAGAAAGTATATGTAACATACAAAGTATAGGGGTTGCCAGACACTATGTATTTCTCTAAATATATAGTTTTGATTTTTTTGATTAACCCTAGAAAACCAACTTCCCGTGAAAATTTTTTAATGAAAATTTGCATATTTTCTAATAGGGTGCTGGATACAAAATATATTTAAATCTCAGAAAAATAAAAAAAATGTTATGATGATCAAAATTTTATCAGCGGGAAGCTATATATAGACTTAATTACTTACTTACGCAACATAGATGATAATTTTTTTCGCGACACGATTTCGAAGATTTGTTCATTTTAAAAAAATATATAATGTAATATCTTTAATATCTACAATTAGAGATGTATATAGGCATATTTTAAAAAAATTATTTTGATGTAATGGGACAAAATCTAATGATCTCCCTATACTTTCAATGCTAAATTTGGTTCAAAAACCTAACATTAAAAAATACGAGTTTCAATTAGTTTTTTTTAGAAAATAACGCACTCTTCTTTTGACATGAAACTATTTAGGAAGATTTTGGAAGTACCTATAACATAATTTGCTAGACACCAAGTTAAAATTAAATGACCCATATACTTACCCAAGCATTTTTCGATAATTTATATTTGAATTATTATAGGAAAATATTATCTTGTTTTCTCTTCTAAACTCATCTTTTCAAATTTAAGAAAGTTTTTTGATATTAAGTTTACATTGAAAAAAGTTACTCAATTTGATATTTGTTTATTTGTATGGTCAGTCCACTTTTTTGATTCCAATAAAAACTGAAATAAACTTCGCGATTTTACATTGTTCTTTTCCCACCTTCAAATATTAATATTTTTAAATAGTTTTCCTATACTTTAAGCTAAAAATTCCTAAATCTTATAATTTTAATTTCTACCTATTTAATGATTAGAGTGCCCAATGAATTTTTTAACAAAATATCCAATTTTGTTGAAATTATTTTGCAATACGACTCATATGCTCTAACGAAGTTAATATTGATTTTTACAACACGCTAAACCTTGACGCGTGTTTACCAATGATATTTATTATTGATGTATATCATCGATGCATACGCAAATCCTTGATCTTGAATTATTGGCATTCAAGGTGTAATGGGCGTATCGCTAAACCACTTCAATGAAAAAGATTACAGCTTGCGTTAATCTATCTTTGTATGAGTTGTCTTTATCGGGTTAAACATGCAATGATTCAAGTGTTAAGCTGTTTCACTCAAATTAAGTCGAAACATGGCGTGTAATTCGTCAAATAAGGGCAAATTTTATACTGAATTTAAATATACAGTCCCTTTTTTGATAAATATTCATTAAAAATTTTGTTAGTATTCATTTTATTTAATTCTGTTCATCATCAATCATTCATTGAAAATTAATTTACAAGAGTTTCAAAATCAAAAGACAACCTTTTCTTTTTCACTATTCTACTTTTAGTTGCGTTTAATATTTTTATGCCACTCATCAGACGCTTTCTGTTCACACACAACCCGCTTTCAGTTCACTCATCGTATCCATAAGAACCAAGATAGATCAATGAATGCTCTTAATTTTGATTTTATGCACATTAAATGCCACTTCATAAATTCGCTCTGAAGTCTTTTTTCCCAATATTTTCAAAACCAAATTCCGTGGTTAACTATCTCAAAACACTTAAACGTCATCTAATCCATTCATGTATAATGAAGCATTTACCTTTGACTACCTTATATTTATTGAAAAATTTTATGCTTTTCACCTCCTTTAAGGATTTTTTATGTTCAAAACTTTATTAGAGGATACGCATGTTTCAAACTTTACTTGAAGATGTTGATTCGGAATTTTTAGACGTGCCTTATTAACAGGGCGAGGAAAAATTGACCCAAAAAAATGGAAAAAATTGACTTTTACTCAGAAAAAATTGACTTTATTGACTTTTTAAAGTTTCATTGAATTGAACAACTATGAACACTTTAGAAAAACTATTGAAAATTATTTCAAAGAATCCATGACTTTGTAATACAACAACATATAATTAATGACATTTTCTGATTTAAAATTCGATCATTTTTTAGCAGTTTTTCCAGTTTAGAAAAAGATCTTTCTACTTCTAAAGTTAAACAATTTTGTAATTTGGGATAAGTACTGCGAGAGATTTGAGAGTTTCCATATTCATGATTTTATTGATTTCATTTTATTTGAATCTATTTTCAAGATAACTTTTAACGCCACATTCGTCTTAAATGAAATAATGTTGAAGAAACAAGTAAAGGCATCCTCGAGTGAAAAAGTCTCTATGTTGACTTTTTCCGACTAAATCAATGAATTGTGAATATTCTCTAATTATTGTTAGCAAGTTTTGACACAGATTTTCTTTTTTTTTTTAACAATTTCTTGATATTTGGCAATAAAATTCCATCATCTTCATCATTAATTTCTTCACTGCTGGAAGATTTTAATGAAAATATTTTGCTGCTTGCAACCAATTTGTCAATTTTGTTACAATTGGAACTGAAGTGTTGCCGATAAGTTTGAAAAGAGAACGTCTTTTTCTATTACTAATCTTGAATGATTTAACGCCGGTATTCTACAATTTTGCAGGATAACTTAACTTTTTATCTAAACTTGTGTAAATGATGTGAAAAACATGCAATGATAAAAAAGTTTGGGAATAAAATTCCATAACTTCTGAAGCGGGTATATCATATTTAACCGCGTTTTTCAACAAAAAAATTTGTCTTACAAAAAACTTCTTCATGTTTAACCTCAGTTAGGCAAACTTTACAGTAAAACCTTTTATTAGATGAAAAAAAGCTCAACTACTGTGGAAATGTTGATATAAAGAAGAAATCTTATATGTATCGCTTATAACAATTTTAGCACATTGAATCAAAAAGTGTTAAATATAAAAATTGACTTTATTGACCTAAACTTGAAAAATTGATTTTAATTGACTTAAAATTTTGAAATTAGTTTAAAAATTTTTAGGCTAAACAAGTAAAGATCTTCAAAGAGTTTTTGCTAAACGGAAATAAAAGTTGACTTTATTGACTTTTACTCGCCCTGCTTATTACACATCAGTATTAGGGGTAAAATTTTATTCTATTTTTTAAGCTTCGAAATGAAGTAAACTTTTTTCATACTAAAAAACAAACCTGATCCATTGATCTCTTATCGAATTTTACATTTTTAGTTGTCATTACATCTCATATGAATGAATTAAATATAAAACTTCAAGAAAAAGCGCATCTTATTTGTGATTTTAATAGACAGACATCAAAGGATCACGAAAAAAGCTATTTGAAATTCAATTAATTTTTTTTTCTTATTTTCATTATTTCAAAGAATTTGCTCTACAAATACTCAGAGTATAAATGTTGCTTAAGAGGTTATCTGAAATGTTAAAAATAAATAAAAAATGGAATTTAATTGGTGCTCACATGACACTATCTTCCAAAACTTGGAGAAATTTGCTGCTGCTGCTATTGCATCATCACTCTTTGATACAGCTTATGTTTGTGAAAAAACTAATATTTGCATTTTTTATAAAATCAAGAATAACAATTTTTTCAATCAATTTAATAATAATTGATTTATTCAAAAGAACAAAACCAAAAAATAAATGTTTATTTTTTCATGTAGTTGATGGAATTTGTCTTGCAAAAAATGGTAAAAAATGCGTCACTCTTCATCTATGAGGCAGGAATAAAAGAATTGTGAATTTTTCAACAAAACATAATCCATAAAATAAAAGAGATGGTAGATACAAAAATCCCAATTCAATAAAATTCCTGTTAGTTGTGGGGAATTGGAATTTAGATGTTAAAACTTTTTTAAACAATGCTATGAAAATTATTCTCAATAGGCTGAGAAAATTGAAGAATTGAAACTTTTTCTATATATTTGGATAAAAAGAAACTGATTTAAAACTGTAGGACTTTTGCAAAGCTTAAGCTTCAAGGTATCGATGTGGAGACTTGTCTCCAAAAAACTGATTGAAGTTAGAGTATCATGACGAAACTGACTCTAATTTAACTAAAAATATGTTTTTTGTATTTTGCATTCCGTCGGTATTCCAAAAATCTCATTTTTTCCTATATCCGTAACGTAACACAAATTTAGAAGCGATTCATTCGCGCAAATTCTCAAAATTTTTAATTTTTTTTCAGCGTTAAAATTTTTTCCAAAGAATGTAAAAACGAATTGCACCAAAAGAAATGTTAAAAACTAAGTCAAAATGCACTATTATTAACTTTTTATGAAAAAATTTTATTCACGAAAAACCTTACACGTGCTCTAAATCGCTTTTAAATGTTCTCATTGTGCGTTTTTCAGATGAATGAAAAGTTGAAAATAATTGTTTGCTAGAGGAAAAATAACGCTAAATTGAAATTCAGAACATCAAAATTAGTTAAAAAAAAGTTATTAATCAATGCAATAAGTTATTTGTTACGTTGTGTGATCAATGATGAAAATAATATTAAAGTAAGAACTTGATTTCTTTAATATTTTAATGAATATCTATTAAAAAATAGTTTACATATTCAAATTCAGTAAACAAATTACAACGTTTTGATGAGTTATTTGACGTGTTTCGACCTAACATTAGGGAAACAGTTCATTTCAACTAAAAACATTTAAAGCAATTATTATTAATTATCCTATGAAAAATGCGTCCCTTAATTTTATATCATTTCATCAAAATAAATAGAAATAACCATTTAAAATATTTATCACTAAAAATATAATACGATAAAAACGGGACTAAAATGAACTTGCTTGAAATTTAATTGCATAAAAATATAATGACCACTTAATGCCTCCAAACATTCACCTTTTTTAAGAGGGTATGTATACAATATTATTTACTGTAAAGTCAATTCTTATCTTTTTCGTTATGAGTGGTTTTAACGATGAACGAATGATGCATATGATGTCAATAAAGCAATATGTAATGGAAAGTTTATAGCTAGAATAAAATATGGCTTTTTGACTTTGAAAAGGTTGGAAACAAATTTTTAATCAATAAATCATGCTGAAATTAGGATTTAATAAATGATTAACTTAATTTTAAATCAATATCCATCAAAAATCGTTTACATATTCAAATTCAGTATAAAATTTGCTACATTTTGACGTATTTCACATCACGATTTGACTTTACCCTTAAAATATTTTACATGCTATAATTGAGTAAAAAGGTAGGTAAAGACAAACTATAATCCTTTTCATCGTGAGGATTCGTTGTGAAGCCTTGTAATTGAAAATGTAATTGTAATTGAAAAGATAATTGCCAATTTTTTGGTTCTAGGAGAATCATCGGCAATCCTAGCACACTTTAATCAATCTTATAGATCAGCGTTTTTCAAACTTTTTATACTGCGACCCATAGCAAGAACCACAGTTTGCATCGCGACCCATAATACTTAGGTGTAATAAGACAAACTCTGTTCAATATACGTTCATTTATTCAGCATATTTTTTTTCATGCGACCCACTGAAGGGTCGGGGCCCACAGTTTGAAAAACGCTGTTATAGATGACAGTCATGAAGGTTTATCCTCTCTCTCGCGATCACTAACTCTTTGAGCTTACCGCTCTTTGCTTTTTTCATGTGATACAAATAAATTTCCGCATCACTGTTTACTCAACAGCTACGACTCAAATGCTTCCTTTCGCTACCTTCATATTCATCAATTCCTATCTATATAGAGCACCGGTTCCCAAACGGGGGGAAATTTGGGTGTTTCAAGGGGGAAATTCTAATCTGGAATTAAAATTCTGGAAATTATCAGAAAATAATTTCCGGTAAGCCCTCTGTTCTCTTCTCAGGAGTACCGGTTTCCTGAACTTTACCCGCTTTCATTTTTATGTTTTATTTTCTTCTTTTTTAGTTTGTTTTTTTCTATTACATGCCTTTCTCTCTTGTTCTTTTCAGGTCCGCAAGTGATCATGTCGAAAAAACGGATATATTCAGAAGCATATCTAGACTTCTGTTTTACATTCGTTGTGAATAACAGGGAACATCTGCCACAATGTGTCACCTGCACAAAGACCTTGGAGAATGGTAGCATGAAGCCATTCCAGATGAAGCAACACCTTCAAGGATGCCATCCCGAACTACAGAACAAGGATCGTGAATACTTCAAGCTGAAACAAAATTATCTGAAGAAGACGAGACTGGACTCAACTGGAACGTTTCGTCAGCAAAGGAACGCTATTGTGAAAGCGTCATATGAAGTCTCGTACAAGATTGCGAGGGAGAAGAAACTACACACATTTGGTGAAACATTGGTGAAGCCCTGTATGCTGCAGTACGTGAAGTTGGTCCTTGGTGAGGCTGACCACAACAAGATAACCCAGATTTCTCTTTCAAACATGGCCATTCGGTCACGGATCAATGATATGGCTGGGAGGATCAAGAACCAAGTTGTTCAGAATGTTCAAGGGTCACCGTTTTTTTCGATTCGAATCGACAGATGTTGCGAATCTGTCCCAACTCTTGGTTTTTGTTCGTTACACCACCGAAAAAGGAATTGCAGAAGAATTCCTCTTCTGCAAACCTCTCCACGCAACAACCAAAGGACAGGATGTGATGGACCTTATCAATGACTTTTTCGAAGACAGCAACATCAGCTGGGAGTCTCTGGTTGGGGTGTGCACGGATGGTGTCCCAGCCATGCTTGGCTCTCGATCGGGGTTCGTCGGGAAGTGGAATGGACACACTGTCTTATCCACAAAGAGGCGCTTGCTTCGAGAACTCTCCCCAAGAACTTCAAGCAGCATCTTGAGACTGTAATCAAAGTCGTCAACTTTATCAAGGGTTTCGCTCTGAACACTCGGCTCTTCCGTCGGCTCTGTGAACGCATGGAAGCCGACCACGAATCGTTGCTGTTTCATACTCAGGTGAGACTCTCGAAGGGAAACATATTGCAGTGAGTCCTGGAATTGTTTGATGAGGTGGTAGCTTTCCTTCTGGCCCAAGAGAAAGTTGTACTTATGGAGGCGTTGAAGGGTGAGTTTTTCCGTGTGCGCCTGTCTTACTTGTCCGATATTTTAAGTGCATTGAACGAGCTCAACAGGAAACTGCAGGGCAAAGGGACCAACATTCTTTTTCAGTCGGACAAGATAAGAGCTTTCATGGCTAAACTGGAAATGTGAAAGAAAAGAGCAGGGAGTGGAAGTTTTTCCTCATTCCTCGCTCTGAACGAATGTGTGGAGGATATGGAAGATGGTCTGCCTGATCCAATAGCTGAGGATATCAAACAACACCTCGAAGGCTTGGAGGAAGAATTCAAGTATTACTTCCCGGGGATCACAAACGAGAGCAGCGAGAACAATTTTATCAGAGACCCATTTCAGAGGAACGTTGATGATGTGCCAGAAGCGTGGCAGGAAGATTCTGGACTTGAAAAACGACTCTGCAGTGAAGGAAGTGTTTAGAATATGGAACTGGAAGAGTTTTGGACCCAAGTCCGAGGAACCTACCCGCTTCTTACGACCAATGCTCTGCAGATATTGGTCCAGTTTTCTTCCACCTACCTGTATGAGACTGGATTTTCGGCACTGGTACACCTCAAAACAAAGGCACGCAACAAGTTGGAGGTGGAGGCGAATCTTCGATGTGCGCTCTCCATATTCCCCCAGACATTGAGGAACTTGTCGACGGAAAACAACAGAAGTCACTCTAAAATGCTCTGTTAGTGTTATTGTTCTTATTCAATACAATTTAATTTTAACAGTGTTAGTGCATTTGAAAAATAAATTAGTAAATAGACTCAGTGTGTTTTAACTGTTCTTTCTCTCATACACATGAAGGGGGAAATCTGGATGGTTGAATTGGGTGCAGGGGGAAATGACAGAAAAAAGGTTGGTAACCACTGATATAGAGCAATTATTATTCAGATAATTTTCGCATATTCCTGAGATATTGGTAAAAAATCACACTCCTTTTCATTGTTTCAATATTCTTTCCTATATTTCCACACATGACTTCCATGTGGTGATGATAAGAAAAATTTGTATTACTACTACACGCTTAGTTGTGAAGAAGCGGTAAGTTCATAGAGATAGAGAAAACAACAATTCTTCACAGTTGTCATATAAAGTGGTACGATTGTCGCACTAGCCATTCGGTACCCGAGTATCCTTGCATCTTCTGCTCCTGTGGAACGCCTTTTCTCACTTGCTGGCAAAATTATCAGGCCAAGCCGATGCCGTCTGACCGATTCCAGATTTGAGAAATTAATGTTCTCAGGTATAATTCACAGCTGGAGTGATTTTAAATTTTAATAAAACTTTCATGAAAAAGTGTTCATTTGTTTTTCATTTATTTAAAATAACCTCAGGAGGGGTTGGCAGTTGGATGGGTGACTCGCGAGGTGCCTCAAGTGTTGCAGGACATATCAGTGAGCCCTACTTATCAAAGGCTGGGTAGCGTACATTGTCGAAATTGGCTTGTGCACCTTAAAGATCCCTACGGAATATTCGAAAGAGTAGGGGAATTTCCCTGTTCTCAGGTTTCCTTCCATTGGTCCCCATCGCGATAGACATAAGCCTCCGTTGGGTTGCCTAGCCCTAGGGCTGAAGCGAATGGATAATAAAATTGTAATTGTAATTGAGGAGAAAATCAATTATATAATTGAAATTGAAAAAAAGACGACATAATCGCAATTATAATTGTAATTTGAGCCTTGTAATTGAAAATGTAATTGTAATTGAAATTTATAATTGACCCCCACCCTGGCGCTAATATTACTTTGAATGTTAAGAATGCATTCAGTGCATCATTGATACACATCAATAAATACCAATTGTAAACGCACACTAGGATTAATTTTTGACAAAATCTTTTCGCATTTATTTTCAAGAAGCGCAAATCTCTTGGGACAAAGTTTCATCGAAGGTTAGGTTTTAAAAGAACATAACATCATCGAGAGGCACTTTTTATAAACTTTAATCGCTTCCTTAGTTAACTTTTTTGTGAAAGCATTTCTTTTCATCGAATTCTTCATTTGCGTCACGTACGAAAATGTGGGTTCACAAGGGGGTAATGTAGAAGAAACAGAAAATAAAAGACGGGGATACAATTTTCTCTCTCGTTAAACCGAGATTTTGGTGCATTATCAGACATCTTTTTGTAAGTTGCCTTGTAAGTATAATATATATATCAAATGCCGTATAGCGCCGGTAAACTTACTTTTTCCTATACACATGCCGGTTCGGGAAATTGCCCTGTTTACTTAGTAAATCTTTGAACATCGGAAAACTCTGATTTTGGCTCAATAAATGACCTACTTCCTTCACTATTTTAACATTTTCTCTCTCCTACGAAAGATAATTCTTCTGTTGGATTCAATACCCACAATAAAAGAATCTAAAATTTAGGCATTTTTCTGAAAAGGATCAGCGATAAAAAACACATAAGAGATATACCCAAAGATATTTCCAAATGCATACACAAAAATACACACAGACAGATATAGATTTATACCAACATGGGTTTATGTGAGAAGTTGGTATTGGGGACAGTGGGGGATCCAGAAATCTTTTGTGGGGGAAGGGGGGGGTATACTAATATTATCAAAATATTTTACACATTTTATTAGGGAAGAAATTTGAAAACGTATGTAAAATAAATGATTAAAATTATATTACAAAGTCTTTTCTTCTTTCTTTTTGCTTTGAAAATCGATCAATGACTTCATCAATTTTGATTTCTATTTTAGGGTGGACTCCAACCTTAATTTTTCTTGAATAGATTGCTGGTGGGGGGTATGCATCCCCCTATCCCTCCTCTCGGTCCATCCCTGGATTGGGGACCTATATTAGTTTTTTTTGCATTGGGCCGCATCCTTAAGCCGACCCTGCTAGCCCACAAAAGTTGTAAGCTTTGTCGAAAATGATTCATAAAATAAGGAAAGATCTTGGCATTTTACTCAACTGAAATAAATAAATGCCTCATTGATATTCTTGCTTTCTTCAGATAAAATGCCTAAGATTAAATAGATCTTGCCCAGGTAATTAATAAAATTGGTCTTTTGAGCAGTTTTCACGTTGTTTTACATGAATTCTGTAACACAGATTCTCCTCATTCATTTTCAAGGAAACTTTGCATTGTTATCATTCTCTATTATTTTCATCACATGTGTATAATAATAATAATAATATCTTTATTGCGTTATGATGCATCAATATGCCGCAATATAATCGATTTTCTCCTCTAAACGTTGTTTCAAATTTAATAAATGAGGCGTGATTTACATATCTTCGTACTTTTCCAACTTTCAAATCTCCTCTCACGCACGGTAAAATATTTAGATAATAACACTTAGTTTTGATAAGGGATTATTTTTAAATCTAAGACTATTTTTTCAAATGCCCAAAATCGAAACATAAACTAAAAAATGTTTTGTTCCTAACTTTAATTTTAAATTATCACCTGTAACATTAATTTTAGTACTGTAAAAGTGTAGCTTTACTATGAAGATTATATTGGATGATTGATTTCTATCTTAGTAATCTGATTTGCTAACATTTCGTTGCTAAACTAAATTATAAGTTTAATTTTAAGTGCCAAAGTGCCTCTCAGTACAGAGTAAATTTATTTAATATGAACCAAACCTGTTGTCAATTCACGAGAAGAAAGGTCGAAAAAATACTCTTGGTAAATCTTTGGGGAACGGAATTCTTGGTCGAGCCTATTGAGTATATGGTGTTCGAAGGTCAAAAATATCTGTCTTATTTTTATGACACACACATTTAACATTAGGAAAGCCAATTTTTGTACCCATTAGAGATATTGGGCTATATACGATACTACCCTAGATAGGAAGGACAAAAATAAAATAATTTAAAAAGTTTGTAGAAAATAGAGCCAAAACCAGTGGAACCATTGAGGTAAAATTGAATGATCTCAACGTTCCCTTAGAAACATATTTCAAGAAAACACCTCAATGTTACCTAGATTAATTCTGATATATTTTACTTTAACATTATCTATTCGCTTTCTTTCCCTACTTAAAATTTTATTTACAATACTAAATCAGTTTTTCTAAAATTTTATTTACAATACAAAATCAGTTTTTCTACCATGCATTCTGCTTCAAATCTGTGGGAAAGATTTTAGTCGATTTCGAGTAGTCGGAAGAGAACTTGATCTTTTTTGATATCCAAAATGTATGGATACTTTTACAAATTATTTTGCTGGATATTACTATCATATAAATTATGCAAAATATTTCCTTGTTGCAATCAAGAAAAAATGTAATGTTATTTGAATGAAGTGAGCAGAGTTTTAATTTCAGCAAAGTGTAGCCGTTTAATTCCCTATTTTAGCGTTCTTTGCGGCGAAATGGGGTGTGCGCATGCGCATTTACTCCTATATTCTGATGTTCGTGCTTATCTTCTTACTCGTGCATTTGAGTTGCGATAGGAATCACCAAATTTTCTCAATACTATGGCAAGCTAAAAGTTTCATTCTTTTTCATTGTTAACTTTGTGTGATTATTATCATCATTTCTCTCCAGGAGGAGAACACGGTCTTATATCCCGGCTAGCCAGGGTCGACCTTTTTCATTTTTTGCAGCGTCGTCTCCATTGTTTTCTCAGTTGTGCATCTTTCAGAGAGAGTTCCCCTTTTCTCCATATCAGCTTTCACCACCTCTTCCCATGATTTCTTGGGGAGCCCCATCACAACTTCGTCTCTCACCTTCCTAAGCAAACTTTGTTCATCTATTCTCTCAAGATGGCCCAGCCAACGCAGTCTTTGCTCCTTGAGATATCCATTTATGTCTTCAACTTCTGTCATTTTCCTGAGAACAGCATTTGGGACTTTGTCTAAGAGCGATTTTCCACAAATCATTCGCAACATTCTCATTGCATACGCCTGATATCTGTTTTTTTCATTGCCCAACATTCACACCCATAACTCATAACACTTCTCACACATGCTTTGTACACTGTACAGTCTTCCTTTTAGCTTCAAAGGTTTCTTACACAATACCACAGATGTGTCGTTGAAATTTTCCCAAGCGAGTCTTATCCGTGATTTTACATCTCCATCTCTGCTAAGTACTTCTCCTAAGTAACGAAATTCTTTTACAACATTAATTTTGTCTCCTCCAAATATGACCGTATTTTCATTTTCTTCATCAATTTTCTTTTTTGCAACTACAACAAACAAAAATTGTAACCTTTATAAGCACACGACGCACACCTGAACATCTTTTATGGAACCACATCTTCCATAAACTACACTGAATGGCATTTCTCATAACTCTTTTCCCGCATTTGCACATGGATCGATATTACTAATAACTTCATCTAAATAGAAAGGTTTATCTTCAACCTTTTGCTACTCAGTGCTTCTCTCCAACTAACATATCTTTTTCCAACGTCGTACCAACTGCTTCCAACAATCACCAAATCATCTGCATAGAGAAACTCTCTCTTACACTTTTCAACATCATCAGAAAGTACATCCATAACAATTGCAAAAAGTATCGGGCTAAGCACAGATCCCTCATGAACACCGATTTCAACTTTGAACCACTCTGATATTTGTCCTTCAACTTGCACTACAGTTTTTGCATCGCTATACATTTCCATTTTTGCTTTTACTTCCTTCTCTGGCACATCTTTTTTTCTCAGAGCCCGCCAAATTACTTCTCTTGGAATGCAATCAAAAGCTTTCTCAAGGTCAACAAATACAGCATACAATTCCCTATCCACTTTTTTGTGTTTTTCAATCATTTGTCTTACTGCAAAAATTGCATCGATCGTGCTTTTACCGGGCATGAGACCCATTTGGATTTCATTTATCTCAACACGTTTCCTAATTCTTTTTTCAAAAACTCTCTCCAATACCTTCATCGCATGTTCAAGAAACTTTATACTTCTATAGTTAGAACATTCTTTTGAGTCGCCTTTGCCTTTATAAAGAGGTAACAAAACACTATTCCTCCAGTTTTCTGGCATCTTTCTCCCCATCATTATATCATTTCCTATTTTTGGCAAAGAACCCTCAAGTCCACAAACTTGTATTACTTCTATAGGCACACCGCTTGGACCAGCTGCTTTATTAGTTTTCATCTGTATCATCGCTTGATTCACCCCTTCTCTTGAAATTTCAGGCACAGGGCACTCGTTTGGCAGAACTTCTAAATTCCTATTCCAGATATTCTCTCTATTCAAAGATTTGCGACAGTGATCCTTCCAGAGTTCTAATCTTTCTTCTAGCTTCAACTTCAGAATCTCCATTTTTGTCTCTCATACACGGATTTCCAATAATATCTTGTTTGTTTTTCTTGCTTCTCTTGGCCATACGAAAGATGCTTTTTGCTTTTAAACTTCTTTCTTTTCTCCACATTTTATAGTTATTTTTTTTATACTCTTTTATATTCCACATTCTTCTTTCATTATTTTAGACAATTTTGTAACAATTTTATCCCATTCTGCATCTTTATCGATTGAATCTGCTTTTTCCATGATTGCTTTCTGAAAACAAAATGTTTATAGGCCAAAGCTTTTGTCAATTTTTCAATGTCAGCGCTTTTTAATTATTAAGAAAAAACAATGCAACGAAATTTTTATAGTCCAATGTTATTATTTGGTTTTTTGAAATTTTTATAGCTTGCATCAAAATTTCGTTTGTTTAGATTTAGAACACGTTATTCAATATTCCTCTGGATTTCAATATATTTTTCAATATCCTCATTTCGAATATTATCTTCTTATGCCCACAAAGGGCAAATAAGCTTTCGTGTATTAAATTGAATAAGACTACATTTTAGTTGTCTTCAATTACATTCTTAATATTTTTTTTTCAATGATAAATATCATTTTTTGAAACAAACCCGTGTATTTATATTTTATCTGAAAGTTGATTTTAGTGTTGTATTTTTCACAGTGTGAATTTCCTTTTTATTAAAAGTAAACAAATCTTGATTTTATTTTTAACAAATAATATCATATTTATAGGCAGACTTGCTCGCTTGTCAAATGTTGTTCTCGCTACTTTTTATGCCAGATGCGCACGCCTTTTTTCCTTCACCATTCTTAATACTAAGCCCTTTATCATGACGATACTTTTATATTTTAAGACATTTCATAAATTATATAAAAATGAATACATTGATGTCGAATTGCCCCTGCTACCTACCCCTATCTGACTAAGATTCAAACATCAATTTCATTTATGAAGTCTATAAAAAAAGTATTGGGAAAGGTTGATGATGATTCATTAATTTCATCCAACTTTTA
This sequence comes from Nectonema munidae, assembly GCA_030549495.1. Lineage (NCBI taxonomy): Eukaryota > Metazoa > Nematomorpha > Nectonematoida > Nectonematidae > Nectonema > Nectonema munidae. The sequence goes on along the minus strand of JAUIRK010000007.1, from coordinate 647,577 downwards.
TGCTGGTAAATTTTTACAATTAGTTATAACATTTCTTTAAATTTCCTCATGAGAAATAAAGTTAATTAATATTTTTTAACTCTTCTTTTTGAGTTTTAATTGAAAACATATTTTGCTCAATTTGAAAGTGTGAACCTTTGAAACTTTTGAAATGAATATACCCTTTACATAGAACTTGGAATGGAATTGATATATTTCTCTTAATACCCAAATACAATGAATGAAAAAAAAGGCAACGTTTCTTTTCAAATTTCTGAGCCATTTGAATCGCCTCCCACCGATCCCAATGAAGCAATGACTACGACAAGAACAAGCGAATCTACAGAGCCGCAATCTTCTCCTCTGTTCAACGAGCCCATCATCGACAAAGGCTCCTTTCACGCACACCCTCTCTATGATGATTCGGACCTTCAACAGAGTAAGTGTTGTTACTACGACTCGATAGAACGTTTTACCTTTTAGCGGTTTGTGAAAATATTCAAAATTAGCTTTATCGATTCCCTTTTATCATCTTTTTTGAAAATTTAAAAAACTTCCAATCTGAAAGACATCTCATGAAAGAATCTGAATTAATCGTATGCAGGAAGTGAATAAAGATAATAAAGAATCAAAAAAGATAAAATAAAATAGAATAGCAAATATGAAAATTCATTCAAAATGAAAAGCATACGATTAATTTTTGAACTTTTTCCAAAACCAACCCTTGATGCTGTTAAATTTTACACGATATTTTTGGAACTAAAAATTTGCCTGGCTTTCGAGCCCTATCTTTTGGACGGCATTTCTTGGCAGGCTTTGTTATCAATGCAGCCTTCTATTTCAGCTCATCGTGCCATGTATCTACGCGCTCCTCCCAAACACTCACGAGGACATCGCAATAGACGCAAGTCAACCTCCTCTATTTTACTGCAATACGATGAAAGCCAGCCCATGACAAACAGAAGTCGTAACGATGAAAGCGTTTCTCGTATGTTTTGTTCTGCACTTTTACATTTCTTACTGACTTGCCTCGCCCAAAGAAGATAGCGGTTCAGGGTTGTGACTTAAACAATTCTTATGTTGGTGTTGTAAAGATGTGTAGTGAATGGTGTTAGTAGTTATCTTGCTCCTCTAATGACACTTCAAATGCCGAAAACGAAATAATACCGGAAACTAACTTTGCATCTAAAATAAGTATATTTTTCGTGTTTACATGAATTCCATAATATTAAAAAAATAATCGCGTGCCTATTTTTGCTGTCTGATTTAGTTTTGATATGATGGTTAACATTTTTGGATATTAAAATTTTTGAAATTTAAAAGATTTGAAAGATCGTTAAAGTTAAAGATTTCGATAGTGAGGTATCCCTTTAAAACAAAATTTTCTTGCTAAACTTAGGGATAATAAAGAAATAAAAAATCTTCTTAGAATTGTAATACTTACTTCTTCGACTGTACTTCTAGATTGGAGAAAATGCTAATCCTTTATGATATTTTTCATTAGCAGTAGTGAACTTTGCTCTACAACAGTAAAAGGGGCAGAGATTAGCGAACAACTAAGAACTCAGCTATAAAGCTCATACCTTCCCCATCGAGGCAACACAATTCGATGGCGATTCGCCTAAACCAGGGGTAGAGCAGATATTTTTTTCTTTCAGCCAAAACTCGAGGAGTGCCTGAGCCAACATTTATCTGCATATTTCAGGGAATCATGCATCAGTGCATATCATGATCCACTATGCTACTGCAAACTAAAGTAATCCATGTTTCCACAACTTGCTTTACTAGCTTGTAAATATCTACAAATTTGTTTTTTTACCAATCAGAGTCACAATTAGAATCACATTTTGAGAATCAGAATTTTTGAAATGAAAAATCACAATCAAAATTGTAATTAAAAAATTCATAATCATAATCTAGAATCGACGTCAACCCTCTACCTATAATTCATATAAAATGTATACGTTTAACTACTTTTTGAGGATTTTTTTTAAATAATTTAAAAAAATAGAGGTTGCTCAAACCCGAAAACTTTTTCAAAAATTTAAAAATAATGCGATGTATTTCAATGTTTTTAAAGGTTTGGAATGAAAAATAAAAAAAATTAATTTTACTCATTTATTATAAGTTAAAAAGCAGAAATTTTTAATTCTTACAACTTTTTGATGTCCTAATTTTTTCGATGAAATAAAAAATAATTCGGTATATTCAAATTTTTGGAATTGTTTGGTTTGAAAAAGAATTTTTTTAATTTTTATTTGGAATGAAACATTGAAATCTTTCGCATTATTTATGCTTTGTTCCAAAAAAGTTTGAGATTTGGATTTATTTTTGTAAAAAGTCAAACTAAATAAACAACTAGCTACTTTTATTTTTAATAGCTGCCCACTGATTGCAATCCTTTGAAAAATTATAATAAATTTTTATCCTATTTATTGGCTTCTCAAACTTTTTTACCATAAGGCGCAACTATGAAATAACTGAAACTTTGGGGCGCACCATTGAATTTGATATGGAAAAATCGGTCATCAAATTTTAAAATAAAAAATATAAAAAAGTATCATGAAATAACCATTTATTTTTTAGAGACTAATTTTTTGTATACACATTGTGTTGTATGATAACACAAATAATTTACGGGCGAATAATGCAGAAGTAATAGTAGTATAAATTGAATAATATATAATCAGACAAATAAGTGAGTTTGTCTACTACTACTACTACTACATATGTTGTCCACTATTTGGTCGTTACTCGCACCCCTTGTTAAGAATCGTCGATCTAGATCGAATTTTAGCGTTCACACGGCTACATTTCATGGCGCACTTGGCTATCTTCAAGGGCGCACCCGTGCGCGGCGGCTCACCCTTTGAGAAGCACTATAATTGTTTTACTAATCATTTATTTTTTTATTTTTAAACATAATTTTTGAGCAATTTTACGTTATGCCAATATTTTGTGTAATGAAATTTTTTAATCGGTCGTATTTATTCCCATTTTCTTACACCTTTTAATAAATTACCTATTTTTAGTAAATCTGTATCCAACGATGCAATTTTGAAAGTTTAAAACTTTTCTTTTGTTATTTTTTACAAATACATAGCTTGCTTATATCCCCTTAAAGAACGACTAATAGTGTTTATGACATATAGTTGAGTAGAGACTCCTCCCGAAACATTCTCTAAACTTTGTGCTATAATTTTTTGGGAAGTTTACAGGGTTGTAACAACCTTCTATTTAATTTCCTCACTTACAGATAGGAGATCTTGACGAAGAACTTCCCTATCGTGAGTGTGGTCGTGTTTTTGGCCGGTTATTTCTTTTCCACACAAAAGAATTTTTGCCTTACAGTTATTATGTCGACGCCTTTCACATTCGTAGGATGCATTTCGAGATGAATGACCAGTCCTTGTTCTTAGCGTAAACGTAACCATTATAGCAGAGCCTCGACTTTTCACGTTAAGTTTTAACGAAACGCATGGTGGCTAGCAATTGTATATAAAATAAAATGAAAAAGTTTCACAAGCTTTACTTCTATAAAGATGCTAGTACTCTCTACACTCGGTGTTATATACTTCAACAAACTAAGAAATAATAAAAATTCTAAGTACAACTAGATTCGCCCAAATGACAGATAAAATGGAAGTGTTCCAAAAAGAGAGAGAATTAAAGGATACACAACAATGTAACTTAAGTCAAGGAATAAGTATATTACCATGCATGAAGTAATAAAGGATAATGCAAAAAGGCAAGAATAACGATTTATTATAAGTAGCATCTGTTCAGAAATTAGACTGTATTCTAACTACAAAGACTATCTGCCTGAATTGAAACAGTTGATCTCTTTATAAACATAATACACATATTACATTCCTTTTTGAATATAAAAAAATTGATATATACATATCGGACATTTTTTCTTCTTGATGTTGTTTGTGTCGGGCAGTTATCGGGCAGTTATCCATCACGAAAATGACAGTTGAGCTCTTGTCCTGATACCACTCCAATGTCCCATTTAACTCTGTTACAAAATTGTGAGTGTGTTATATAAATGAGGATTAAAGTTTTTCCCACTAATTTTTGCTTCAAAAGACACATGTGCAGTGCGTATTATTACATTGGCTATTTACGGCAAGGCGTTGAAATAGTAATTTAAATCCTAGGTTTTGCGATTTTCCTCAATGTCAGTGAGAAAGTAGTTGTTAAGAAAGAGGGAAAAGTTATATTTCAAGTTTCAAAGAGTAAAACTTACTATGCGTCAGGGAACTGTGTGTGCAGAGAAATTTTTTGTGTGTTACATTTTTGAAGTTTAAATATGTAAATGATCACTTGAGGGCATCTTGAATGCGAAGTTTTACATTGAAATTATGCAATAATTCATGTCTCTTACCTTACCTTCTCACGACAACTACTTTTGCCTTGCTCACGCCAAGAAATCTTAAATCACTTTTGAAAGAATTCCTTTCTTTTTACTCTTTTTATCCAAGATTTCTTTTTGCGCAACTTATCGCATGTAATCGCTTAGTTAAAATTTCGACTTTTTATGGTTTATCTAGAAGAGTATTTGCTTACGAAAGGATGTTACGATTGTCATAGCTCTTCTTATGGTAAATTCTATTGGCTTTCAATCCTTATTCTTTTTGTTAAGGCAATTTTTGACGAAAACAAAGCTTTCGAGTTGAGAGTCAAAGAGTGTAATTTTTGATTTAGTAGCATTTTTTCCCTCTTTTGCAAGGCTTCTTAATATTTTGAAATGGCAGTCGATATTTGTGGCTTTAATGCACCTAAACTTTCTACATTCAAGAATTTTCTTAATTTAAAACAATTTTAGATGATAAGTATCAAATTTTTAATGCAAAAATTCTCAACTTAAATTTGCATTTCTCTTTTTAATAAAGTTTTAATCTATTTTTAATTTGATACATTCCCTCCTTTTTTAAATATAATTTAATTTCTTTGGCTTTACGCGCTCTTTCAAAACTTATTTTTAAAAGCGTATTGTATCACTATATTTTTATAAATGATATAATTTTTCTGAACTGGGTGCTGAAGTTTCATTCTGCAAAACAAGGAATGTGAGTAAAGAAAGTTAGGGAGCGTAAATGAGCACAAAACATTTTTGTTAGCAATAATTCGGTATTGTGAATTAAAAAATTAATGCTGCATAAGAGTAGGAGATACATTTCCATTAGCAGCCTCGTGCTAGGAGCAGTTGGAGCCGGCACTCCTGCCATAAAGACTCGAAGTCCCTTCCCATCCACAACTGTTAGTTTTCTTGAAAATAATAGTAACGGAAAATGGTCAGTGTAACGGAGACACACCCATACATACATTAGCATTATACATACATTATATATGTTAACATGCACACATAATACGTATAAACACCTACATAGATCACAGAATTTTGGAAAATATCGAGGATTAGCTTACTTGAAAAAAGGTATTCCTAGTGTTGTTCACCATCGACAACATCTCGTTGCTAAACATCTAGCTGGTCGTTCGAATGAGGCACTCATTCAATCTATAAAAGTTGTCAATTTGATTAAAAAGTGCACTGCAAGATCGACTTTTCCAACAATTAGTATTATTATTATTATATGAAAACGATGACGAGGAGTTTCAGCTGCTTATTTTGCATGCTGTAGTCAGAGGTTGTCCCAGGGTAAATATTTGCATCGCTTCCTTGCACTTTGGGACATTGTTTTATCTTTTTTTTTTATTAGAAAAACAGAACTTGGAAAGAAACTTATTGATGCAAAAAATGATATTTCGTGTCCGGACATTTGGCCGACAGACATCTGACCGAATGGACATTTAGCCGACGTACATTTGGCCGAACCGACATTTGACCGAACAGACATTTGACTGAACAGACATTTGACCGAACGGACATTTGATCGAATAAACATTTGGCCGACGGATATTTGAAATTATATTATATATGTCTACTATGTTGTTCATAGTAACTGTAAACTGTGAAATTTACACAATTTTTCAAGCTCTTTTTAAATTTAAAAGAACTATCAATTAACACGACCTTTACTGCAGATAAAATAAAAGTATTATATTAACGATGTATATATAAATATATGTGAGCTCTTTTCAAGGCACTTTTTAAATTCAAAAAGACTATTAATTTGATAGCCTTAACTACACATTAAATATAATTAATTATATGCGGCTTGTATGTATATGTAAATATGTGTGTGTTCGGACTAACACTCACACAAAAACTTTTTCTTTGTGAAAAAGAAAGTTTTGCTTTCACTTTTTTTTAGCAATTCTAAGAAAACAATAATTAAAAAGGTAAGATTTTGTTTAAAAAGTGAAAATAGTATATATTTATGTTTACTATTTACAGACTATGGAAATTATAAAAACGAAACTAGGAGGAAAAACATTATTGCTTGATGGTTGTGCCTATAATCTTGATAAAAGAAAAATCAGTGTATTATACTGGCGTTGCGAACTTAAAGGAAAATGTGGTGGAAGATTAAAAACAGAAGACAATATTGTTCAAGGAAAAGCTAGTTATCATTCACACCCGCCTGATCCCGCAGGCAACTTGTCAATAAAATTCAAGAAAAAGCAAAAGATTCGGAGGAAGCTACATCAACGATCATACAAAACTGTACTAGCGATTATCCACTTGTGCTGCAGATGCTTTTCCTAAGAAAGAAACTTTGGCAAAAATGTTGCGCTGACAACGTATGGTACCAGATGGAAATGTTTTGAATGATTATCTACGAAAAACAATTAGAGGGGAAAATTTCAAAAAACTGCCCCACAATCTTCCATTTTATGGTTGAATTTGAAAATATGCTATACTATAATATACTATACTAGCATCTACTCTAAGACTAACAGTATTCTAACTATGCTAAATCTAACTCTAAAACTAACAATATTCTAACTATACTAACACTAACAATATTCTAACTATGCTAACACTAACAATATTCTAACTATGCTAACACAAACGTTAAAACAATATTTTAACTATACTAACACCAACTCTAAGACTAACATTATTCTAACTATACTAAAACCAACTCTAACAATATTCTAACTATATTAGCACTAACAATATACTAACTATACAAACACCAACTCTAAGACAACATAACTATACTAACCACTAACAATATTCTAACTATACTAACACTAACAATATTCTAACTATGGTAACACTAACTCTAAAACTAAGAATATTCTAACTCTAACAATATTCTAACTATACTAACACTAACAATATTCTAACTATGCTAACACTAACGGTAAAACTAACAATATTTTAACTATACTAACACCAACTCTAAGACTAACAATATTCTAACTATACTAAAACTAACAATATTCTAACTATGCTAACACTAACGGTAAAACTAAGAATATTTTAACACTAAAACTAACACTAACAATATTCTAACTATGCTAATACTAACGTTAAAACTAACAATATTCTAACTATGCTAACACTAACGGTAACAATATTTTAACTATACTAACACCAACTCTAAGACTAACAATATTCTAACTATGCTAACACTAACTCTAAAACTAAGAATATTCTAACACTAAAACTAACTCTAACAATATTCTAACTATACTAACACTAACAATATTCTAACTATGCTAACACTAACGATAAAACTAACAATATTTTAACTATACTAACACCAACTCTAAGACTAACATTATTCTAACTATACTAAAACCAACTCTAATATTCTAACTATATTAGCACTAACAATATACTAACTATACAAACACCAACTCTAAGACAACATAACTATACTAACCACTAACAATATTCTAACTATACTAACACTAACAATATTCTAACTATGGTAACACTAACTCTAAAACTAAGAATATTCTAACTCTAACAATATTCTAACTATACTAACACTAACAATATTCTAACTATGCTAACACTAACGGTAAAACTAACAATATTTTACCTATACTAACACCAACTCTAAGACTAACAATATTCTAACTATACTAAAACTAACAATATTCTAACTATGCTAACACTAACGGTAAAACTAAGAATATTTTAACACTAAAACTAACACTAACAATATTCTAACTATGCTAATACTAACGTTAAAACTAACAATATTCTAACTATGCTAACACTAACGGTAACAATATTTTAACTATACTAACACCAACTCTAAGACTAACAATATTCTAACTATGCTAACACTAACTCTAAAACTAAGAATATTCTAACACTAAAACTAACTCTAACAATATTCTAACTATACTAACACTAACAATATTCTAACTATGCTAACACTAACGGTAAAACTAACAATATTTTAACTATACTAATACCAACTCTAAGACTAACAATATTCTAACTATGCTAACACTAACTCTAAAACTAAGAATATTCTAACACTAAAACTAACTCTAACAATATTCTAACTATACTAACACTAACAATATTCTAACTATGCTAATACTAACGTTAAAACTAACAATATTCTAACTATGCTAACACTAACGGTAACAATATTTTAACTATACTAACACCAACTCTAAGACTAACAATATTCTAACTATGCTAACACTAACTCTAAAACTAAGAATATTCTAACAATATTTTAACTATACTAAGACTAACAATTTTTTATCTATGCTAACACTAACTTTAAAACTATACAATATTCTAACTATACTAACACTAACAATATTCTAACTATGCTAACAATAACGTTAACACTAACAATATTCTAACTATGCTAAAACTAACGTTAATACTAACAATATTTTAACTATACTAAGACTAACAATTTTTTATCTATGCTAACACTAACTTTAAAACTATACAATATTCTAACTATACTAACACTAACAATATTCTAACTATGCTAACAATAACGTTAACACTAACAATATTCTAACTATGCTAAAACTAACGTTAATACTAACAATATTTTAACTATACTAAGACTAACAATATTTTAACTATGCTAACACTAACTTTAAAACTAACAATATTCTAACTATACTAAAACTAACTCTAAGACTAACAATATTTTAACTATGCTAACACTAACTTTAAAACTAACAATATTCTAACTATACTAAAACTAACTCTAACAATATTCTAACTATACTAAATGTTTATTCTTCTAAATTCTAAAATCTATTCTAAATGTTTATTCGATCAAATGTCCGTTGGGTCAAATGTCTGTTTATGTCGGTTCGGTCAAATGTCTGTTCGGCTAAATGTCCATTCGGTCAGATGTCTGTCGGCCAAATGTTCGGACACGCATATCTGCGTAACTTATTGATGATGACTTACTTGCTTATGTTAATGATCTAAAGAAGTTGCATAATTAAATGGAAAATCGTTTTTTATTTAATCCAAATGGATATACCTCTTTCGTTTGTTGATCCATTCATTGTTGAGGCATCCGAAGTAGATATTGATATACAAGAAACTTTATTGAACTTCAGAACAACATAGTAGCAAACTCAAGATTTATGTATGGAGAATAGAAGAAGCCTTGGATGAATGATGAAATATCAGTCACATCCACCACTGTGCAAAAAAGTTAAATTGCTTTTCATTGCCTTTCCCACATCGTATTTAGTAAAATCAGGGTTCAATCGAGTGATGCATCTTCTATAAAAAAAGTAGAAATCACCTTCATGTAGAAAAAAAGGCGATTTACGTCTTTCCCCAACAACTTTAACACCAAACATTTACAAATTGGTTGTCCTGGAATCAAAAGGATCACATTGAAATTGTGTAATTATTTTATTATCCTATATATACCAATAAAGAATGCAACGACTATTTATCCACAAATGTAACATAAGGCTTTATAGAAGGTTTTAGATAATTAGTTTTAAGAAAAAAATTTGAGCATATGGATATCTTTAATTTTTCCCCTACATCTATACCGATTTGGATAAAGTGAAGTGTCTTTCACTTTGGATATGAAAAAATATCACGTTATTTTTGCAAAATTTTAAAATTTGACATATTTTGTTTAATTTGTAATATGATGTAGGTCTTTAGTTTCTTTACAAAATAAATTCAAATTTAAAAACAACATGAATGATCAAGGATCGAGCTTGAAGTAAAATTTATGCCTCAATTATTTTAATAACATATAATCATCTCAATTGTGCTTCAATGATAAGTTGAGTTAATAATAACATGGTATACTTTTTGGTGTTAAATTATCATTTTCAATATTTATGTTTCTTTAGGTGTAATAAATTTAGAGGCACAGTAAAAAACGGCTAATAAAATGAAAAATTCCTATGGGGGCGCACTAAAAGAGGGCCATGATAAAAAAAAGGCTGAGAACCCATGCTATATATTATACTTTTGCATAAATATGTATTATGGGTGTAATATAATCAGTTGGAACGTGGTATGATGAAATGAGTAAAAACTCGTGAACTCTGCAAAGTGGTATGATGAGTGAATTAAAAAAATGTAAGTGTTTTTAAAAACTTAGCCTATCATCACCGTCTTAACTAAATCTCCTAGAGCTATTTTGTAAATTAGAAAAAAAATTAATTTTCATCTAGTTATGCTCAATACAAAAAAGTTGCTTCCTCGAAATTATTTGGGGGGGGGCGGAATTTTTTTGTTGCAATTTTCAAAATTAGTGGTCTGGAAATACCACGGGAGACCAAATATTCAAGCAATTTTTTAAAATAGAGTGTATTCAGCGCATACCTAAAGTCCTAAATTTATAAGAGATTCATAAGAGATGTTCCGGTTTACTCGTTTCATTGAGCAGAGCGAAAAATCTCATATGTCGCAGTTGCAAGATAGATCAAGAAATTGTTGAAGATGAAGTCTTTGTTAAACTCGGTGGTGATCAATTTGAAGTAGTAAAGGAGGTTTGTTATTTGGGTGATGTTCTAAATAGAGATTGCGAAAGTAAAAAAGCGGTGATAGCAAGAATGAGAGCTGGTTGGAAAAAGTTTAATGATATTGCTGGCGTATTGTGTGGGACCCACAAGGACTGACGAAGAGATTACGAAATGAAAGCATCAATAAACAAGCGAAGAGAGGTAGGCCGAAAAAAAGATAGGAGGATGCCATTAAAGAGGACATGAAGAAAAGGAAGATGGAGAAGTCGTTACAAATAATGGTCAATCTTGGCTCGCCAGGACAAAGACCTGCTCCTTTTCAGAGCGAATGAATGATGACATTGTCACCGACGTCAGTTGACTCAATCAACTGCAAGCTGAATTTTCAGCTCTCCTTGATAGCATCTACTACCTGTTCTTGTTCTGCGAAATCTCTTGAATTCTTTTTTTGATCTTGTTATTTAACAGCGAAATGGCTTCAATTTTTTCACTGCAGCATCTCCAAGGATGATGGTACAAACCATAACAAGGGCTGCTTGCTTTACTAACTTTTCTCCAAATGTGTGTTGCTGCATACGCTTAGCAATTTTTTGCAGTGCATAGAGTTATCTAACCGCTAACGTTCCAGTTCTTCTTCTTTCCCCTTTGAATACTCAAGACCTTTCTCTGCCAGAGTTGGGTGTTTTCCCAGAAGATGGCGCTTGAGATTATTTTCTTTAAGCGACTTGTGGCTGACCCCTTCCCAAGATACAACGCATTGTGGTTTTTCGGTTGCATCATCGATGAGATACTTAAATCCAGTGCTAAGAAATTCTTCTTTGTACACTCTTTTCTGGACATGACTAAAGAATCTGAAATGAAATATAAATTAAATTACTAGCCCACCCTTTTTCGCACCAAATTCCCATCCATGAGATTGGGTGTGCATGCAAACTCATACACACACATCGACAAATTGTATAATAGATATTAAAAAAATTGCCCAAAATTACAATGAAGAAAAGATGGAATTCATTTAAAAATTAAAATAGCGTATATACTACTTGTTAAGATCGTAGGAGAAAAGCACGAAGATAATAAATAATTGTTTATTTGACCGCTTTCTTCTCTCTCTATATCTTTCCTTAAAAGATATGAAAATTAAAATTGGATTATCATACTATAAAGTGTTATGTGTTCAAAACTGTATATATTTATAATTTTTCAAACGAGTATATAATATAGAACCAAGGTTATGTGCTTAACTAGAGATACTGTCAGAATTTTGCTGAAAAAGTTTAACTTTTGATTTTGATTGACAGATTTAGACATGAAAATGTGATTCAATTGCCATGAAAATGGTATCAAAAGATGCAGCTATCAATTTTAGGAAATGTCACGAAGTATGGTAGCAAAAGATGTAGTCAATTTGGCACAAGAGAAATTTTAGTTGAGGGGGGGGGGGCTAAAATAGCCCCTTCATCACTGATAGGGTTAAAAACTTAATCAGGGTGATTCAGATTTTTCAATATAAGCCTATTTTTTTGTGCCCCCCCCCCCCCCCCCCCCCCCTCCCATGTACTTCGCTCTGGCTACGCCACTGTATTGATGTGATGCTTGCCTCAGATCTTGTTGAATATCCTACTCTACCCGCTGTTGCAATCTGGGTGTGATAAAGGGCTTTATTCTCTGAACTCAGCCAAAAACCGTCAGCTTTAGTCATATCAAACAAACTTTTCATCTCCTCCTCCAATTTTTCAGTCTTTCTTTTCCTGTACTTTTCATACAAATCAATAACTTTTCCAACTTTCAACACCACTTGCTGATTCGAAATTTTTGGAAAGAACTCATTCCATAGTTGACTTAATTCTTCTGCTAAAATTTTGATCCTTGCTTTCTTACTCTTCTGGCTCTCGAACAAGTTTAAATACCTTCCAATGATTTGTTTATTGGTTGGCATTTTTCAGAAACCAGATGTAGTTACAAGAGGAATTTCTGGCCTTCCCTTGACACAATTTTTATTACTCATTTAATTAAAATAAATTGTTTTATTAATCTGAAAAAAACATCCAAATTTTATGAAAAAGATTAAAAATATGATTATGAAGAGAAAAAAACATTACGTGAAAAAAAAAGACAAAAACGAATGAATCAATATAATTAAATAAGAGAAGTAATGGATGAATATTCAAACAGCGATGCGCGCCACCTTTTTGTCGCTAAAATTATCAAAAATGACATTTTTGTGAACCAAATGGAATGTTTCATCATATGGTGTGACAGGGTTTTTGATTTAGAAAAAAAAGTCAAAAAGTTATATCCCTAGTATACAGTATAACATTCACCCTAGTGACTCAACCCAATAGTTTTCCTATAAAGAGATTGTATTGAGGCCTAGAATAAAGACGTTGAATTTAGAAATGAATTGAGACTTTTAAAAAGCATTCATTCTTTATATCTGTTTACCAATGGGCGGAAAGGGGGTATATTATATATTAGTTGGCTGGCAAGCCAACGGAGAGACAAAAAATAAACCGAAAACCTTGCCACTTGATAAAAGTACAGGTAGTTATGATACTACATTTTGTGCTATTCTTATTCGTAGTGTTGATCAAAACATCAAAGTAACTGAAGAATTACTTGATTCAATTCCACTAAAAGACATGGCAACAGATAAGCCTACAAAGCTTTAGAAAATATTATTGTTAGTGCCGGTTTAAAATGAAAAAATCGTATATCTATAGCTACTTATGCTGCACCTTCTATGTACTCTGAAAAGTGCTGCAAAATTGGCTTAGTGAAAGCAAAACAGCTTGAGCTTGGTTTCAATCCAAGCATTCCTGTTCACTTCTTGATTCGTCAAGAAGCACTTTGTGAGAAAGTTGTGAAATTGAGAAGTGTAATAGGTACTGCAGTTGAAAGCATCAATGTCATAAGAATAACGAAACTGATACATTGTTAGTTCAAGAGTTTTTAAAAAGAAATTATTAGTTAGTATGGAGAAATCCTCTATCACACCAAAATACGATGGCTTAGTCGAGTTGATGTTTTAGAAATATTTTTCGCTCTTAGAAAAGAGATTGGAATGTTTTTAGCTTCAAAGCAGAAAAATTCTTTTGAATTAGATGATTGTTGCTTCACTTTTCTAGGCGGCATAACAAAGCAGTTGATTAAGCTTAATTTGAAACCTCACGATGGACTGCACGATTATAAAGATGAATAATAACATTTCTGCATTTAAAATTATATTAAAGTTGTGGGAGGATTTGGAGAAATAAAAAACTAGAAGCAGAACTCCATTTGTATTTTTTAATCCTTTTGTTGTCAGTGTTGAGAATCTTCCTTCCTATATTCAAAGTGAATTCTAAGATGATGGAGTTCTTCAGTTTTACATTTATGTTGATTATCCTCAATACCCAAACATTACCACTTTAGTTAAAAAAAATTGTGCATCTTTGGAAGCACCTATTTGTGTGAAAAACTTTTTCAATTTTGAAGTTAAATAAGAACTATTTGGGTTCTATGTTATGATAGATGAACAACTGAAGTCATTTTTAGGATTTGCAAACGTCACAACGAAAACACCTTTTTTAACTTCATTGAATCTTTCAGCTAAAACGTGATCTTTTTAACCTTGATATTTTTAATAAAATATATATTAACTGAAAAATCTTTCAATGTATACTTTAACAAAAAAAATTGTTCAAAAACAAAAGTTTAAATTGGTTAAAAATAAATGTTTGAACAGTCTTCAATAATTTATTGGTTCTAAAAACAATTATTGAACAAACATAATGGACATCTCAAAAGTAAGGACAATTCATTGAGGACCGTTTTTTATATAATGGTTTTTATATGTAAATACCCTTCAATATTAGGGACAACCTCAATATTCGCAATCAAGGACACTTATGCTTTATCATTGACAATCGAAAAAGGACATACCTTCGACCATCATTTCAAGAAATAAAAAAACTATGGTGTTGGTATTGTCATTGTAGAAACATCAATGTGCCCGTAACCGGACCTCTGTTGCAAGAGCAAGGGCGAAAAATAGCAGAAGCTAAAAATGTTAAGTCATTCAAAGCTTCAAATGGTTGGCTTCATAATTTTAAAGTTTTTCGCAATCTACATTGTGCCATGATCTCTGGTGAAACAGGAGGCGTTAGAGACGGTATACTTTCTAACTTCAAGTCTTTTTAATCAGTATATAATGGAATGTTTTTAGCATATCCCTTTTTATGGAATCTTTAAAACATTTCATTTTATGTTAAAAAATCATGAAGACCAGTAACATTTCCCTCCGAAAAGGGTAAATATAAAGTTGATTTTTCAGGTCATTATTTCCTTGCGCATACGCAACTCTACCTTTTTATTGAATAAAAACTTTGCTTAAATAATTATTTTTTTGTCTACGACTTTTATTTCATAAAAAATCTGTAAACTCTTATTTATAAAATATTTTTTAAATAAGAACTACTATGTCTCGTTTTATTGAAAAATTTAGTTGAAAAAAATTTATTGAATTTTGAGATTTTTTTTATACAAACCATTAAGTATAAACTAATAAAGTTTAGACAAGTAACGTCTGATAAAAATTTTCTAAGGCTTTTAAAATCTAATACTAATTCAGCATTCTCTGAAACGTTGTGATGCTTTTTCCGATCGAGACATCGTTGCTTTAGCTCCATTTTATTTTGCATAATAAACTTTTTTAATATTTCATACTTCATATCCCGATAAGTAACTAAAATTCCTATTATCTTATCTTCATATTAACAAGTCGTAATCAAAATTTTAATTTAAAATTAATTTGTAAAAAAATATTGTGTGACATGAAAAATTCTCATGAAAACTTAATTCGGAGGGAGATGGTTAAAGAACTAAGTGTTTTTTTAGTATACAGGTTTAATGATGAGAACATTTACCAACCATAGATGTATTGGTTTTTAAAAGACGTAAAGCAATTGAAAGAAAGGTTGCCTCAAATTATTCAGGATTACTCACCTAAAAATATATATAACATGGACGGGACTGCTCTTTTTTCCGATCTTTACCAATTCGTACGTTATCTGTTCGTGGGGAAGAATGCACTGGAGGTAAACGAAACAAAGAGCGTTAGGCTGTCGCATTGCTTACAAATAGGACTGGCGAAATTGAAAAGGCAATTGTAATCGGAAAAATTAACATTTCTTCTCTCCCTGTTCAATATCACCACAACTCAAAAGCATGGGCAACAAATAAAATTTTCCTCAACGTTTTAGAAATTTTTAACCAAAAGTTAATAAAGGAAAAACGTGAAACTTTTATTTGTTGATAACGCACCGAGCCACGTGATAAAAGTTAGTTTTTCGAACATAAAAATTTGTTTCATGCATCCTAACACTACATCTGTTCTGCAACCTCTTAATAATGGCGTTATAGCAAACTTCAAAAGCAATTATAAAAAAAACTTTAGTTACGCTCTGTTCTTTGCCTAATTGAGAATGATTCCATCAAAGAAATAGTGACTCCTATACAGGCAATAATGTGGATCAGTCAAGTTGTTCGTCAGATTAAAGCATCCACATTGAAAAATGCTTCATAAAATGCGGATTCACGATGCCGTCCTCCAATGACGATACCTTGGCTTGGAGAATGACATTTCAGAAGAAACAGATAATATTTTGCTTAATAATCTTATTGTTGAAACTGCAAGAAAGCTGTATTTCCTATGTCGGTAGATGAATTCATTTCAATAGATGAGCATGTTCAAACTTGCGAAACATTTAACATTGCCTTCGAAGAGAGATTGGACAAAGAGGACCGAAGTTCGGAAGCTACTCCGCTTGAAGAAGAAAGGGAGAATTCTGAAGTATCTGAATCTCCAATTAAAAACATCAATATGGCTTTAAAGGCAGTTTCAGATCTTCAATCTTTTCCCTTCAAAAAGACATTGGAGAAGTCTTCAATTCGCTTTCCAAAGTTAAAATAAGATCGGAACAAATAGCAAGCAATGGGAAGTTCCAAAAGCAAACTTCTATACAGAACTTTTTTGAAAAGAAAAACTAATTAAATAAAAATTCTACTTTAATTATTATTAATAGACAAGTTTATCAATTCAAAATTTTTCTGTATTTCTACTCTTTATACTACGATACTAGTTACCTTCATACTAGGACAACCTTGATATAAGGGACAGTTGTTATGGGACCGTGAATGTCGTTAATATCAAGGTTCCACTGTAGTTAATTATAAAGAGCTATTTTTTCAGAAAATTAAAACTAAGTTTAATTCAAGTATACATTGATGGGCTCAAAAAAGCATAAGCAAAGGCCCTCTCGCCTAAATCCGCTAATCCAGTGGAATCATCTTGCATGCGCTAGTTGATAGATTAAACATCGGTGAATTCGAGAAAAATCTGGTTGTGTAGACTTGGCTTTCAAGTTCTTCAACTCCAGGTTCATAGCTAAATATTTTTATGGAAAATAATTAAAAAAATACGACAAAAAGCTTCAAAATGTAAAGAATTATGGTTCAATTTTTATGTAGAATGGATAAAATATTTTTGAAATATATACAATTATAAAATGCTTTCATTTTTTTGCGATATTTTAATATGAAAGCTTTACGCTTAGTATAGCTTAAAGTAGTACCGTCAAAACTTTAGCACAAAGGTGGTGAAACAAAGGGTTCAAGCGTCAGTATTTGTGATCCCCCTGCTAACCTTGATTTAGGGACTCCAAAATTGACATTTGTTCTAGGTACGCCGCGCAGTACGCTTTAAGATACCTGAATAAAATCAGTTGTCTTGTAATATTTTAAAATCCTAATTTTTTTGATATCTTTCCTATTTCTACATATTATTTGCTTGTAAAATAAAGTGATGCTGAAAACTTCTTAGAAATGTTTTTTGAAAAGTGGGGATGTACTTATGATCGTAATTTAATTTTGATAGTTGATCCATCGGAGCGTGTTCAATTTATCCTTTCGCAATGCGAAGAAGATGCCGACATGCCGAGACTCTTGATCCAGATGGACCAACTAAAAAAGCACGAAGATGACGCTCTCTACTGGGAACAAGTTTCTAGGTTACTTCACTCATAAATGTGTTGAAGCGAGTTTAATCCTTTATTATTTAGGTGGATCAAGTTTGAAGAGGATGTTGAACCTGGGAGCGATAGGTGGTGCAAGCCGCGAGTCGCAACGCTTTCCTTGCACTCCTTGTTGGAGCTGAGGACGTGCATCTTGAATGGCTTGACCATACTCGACATGGAGGCCACCAGTATCTTTGATGTCATCGGTAGATCAATATTTTTCAGCCTCATCTAATTTGGGACGACGACAAATTTCCCGAAATCAATTGCTCCAAAATATTATCGCAAAATGCAAAAAATGCTTGAATGAGAATATACAAAATAACATAAAAGAAACATCATTTTACTTCGATTCTGTCTATAACCTGCTAACTTGATGCTTACTTATCCTGCTTACGCGTCAAACAATTTCAAACAATTAACTTTCGAGCTACTGAAAGATTTTCTGAATCAATTTTTTTCGCGGATTCATTTCTGCGAAAAAAAATTAATTTAGTCCATAGATCGCTTGAATTCGTTACCATTATTTAAATAGGGTCTTTGTTGAAGATTTTTGTTAACATTTTCCAATACCAACTATACTGGGTTTAGTGATCTAAATCCCATTTTGACAAAACAAAGAAATCAGTTGAATATAGGATTTAACAATACAAGCTTGTCCCTTCATTTAATGTACCTCCAAAAAATAGGGCTGGACTTCTCTATATTAAAGAGCCTTAGACACTCCATAAGAGTGTTCATTATAAATTTTCACTCTATTTTTCCCTTCAAATATATTGAATGTTCTCTGACTCCCCGCTTATTTGTTTAAATAACGTAAATCTAAATCCATCATAACTTGTATTTGTATATTTAGCTCCTGCAAAATCAACTTTTTTAAAATATTTTTTTCTAAGTATTTGGAGTTCGATTTTTTAAGTACCTCAGTCGGAGTTTTTCCAATTATGTGAGGCTTTTTTTGCTTTGCTATTTAAAGAGAATGCCACTATGGTGCTTCTAGCACACTCAAAGCTTGCACAACTTTTTGTTTACTCAACTTCTTCCCACAACGTTTGAAAGAATACACGAAATTGTTGGTACATTGGCATTAAATGAATTTTCAACTTACCTGTTTGCAAAGAATCATTTTTCAGCACTGTCAAGCATAACATACACTGAGGTTTTTCAATAACATTAGCAAAATTTTTGTAAATCCATACTTAATATATTCATCGCGCTATACTATCTTTTTTGAAAGTTATGCAAATAATTTTGAAATAAGAAACAAAATATGTAATCATATATTGAAATGTTGTCCCATAATAAATCTATGTAAAATGATTTTATAAAAAGCAGAAAATATATTTCAAGATTTATATATTCTTTACAAAATGATAAAAGATTAATTCGAAAAACTTTTTTTTAACTAGTAAACTTTATTTATTATTCCAAGATCATATGACCATTAGGAATGTAAGTTATACGACATATTATAAGGAAAATATTGAAACAAATCATTATTTTGGTGAATAGCAAGATATGTAGTTTTGATAAGTGAATCAATGCCTAATCAATAAATAAAAACATTTTATATTCTTTGAAATATGAGTTATTTGATTTATGGATCTTTAGATTCTGGACCTTAGATAAGGGGGAGGCGGCTTTTCGAAATTATTTTGCTAGCCCACGTAACTTCCTTGATATGTATAGATGTGTACACTTTCTTATAGTGCAGGTACTTTGAACCAGCTTTCGGCCTTGTGTTTAGAGTCGGGCAACATCGCTGGTCCATGAATGCACTTGAGACATCGTTAAAACGAACATTATGTTTATTACCTGAAGCTATTTCAATCATAAGCCAAAAAGAAATATTTGCTTATTTGTTGAACGAAAAGCAAAAGTTCATGTAAATGTTAGTTAATCATAACATGTATAATTATTTTGGTCTTCTAAGATATCATTATCGATCATTTAAATTAATATCATCACTACAGTAAATTAGTGAATAATTTCAAAGTCTCAATGCGTTCTTGTAAACTCATGTAACCTCTACCTCCATGTATATCCACCGCTTTTATTGAGTGCCTATAGTGTCAAATATTGGGCGGTTTCGCTGGATATCTACAAAATAATACCTTATTAATTTTGAAATAAAATGTGAAATAACTTCAGATATAGTCTACTTTGGAGAGCGCTACTCTAATAACACATTCTCGTATTGTGTTAATGTTTTGTTCCTTTCTAGAAAACCTCACTCGTAGTTTGGTAAACGCAAACCAGAGATTAGATAAAGAGTTCGTATCCAAATTTCTCACAAACTTCCTCACGCTTCCTCACATACCTCAATACCTGAAGAGTTCAAGGCTACGTCAAGTGGCTTCGAATCAACTGCACCATATTGCCACGCTTTCCAAAAGTGATTTATTATCCCTTACACTTTATTTGTGTATCGCTTATTTTTAGTTAGAAGTGCTCAAAACTTTTCTTCTATGGAGCCTTCAAGTCATTCTAAAAGTGGGAACAACTTGGCGCAGCAAGAAAGCGAACGAGAAATATCTGATCTCACCCCTCACACAGATGAGCAGAACAAGGTTCTTTTCCGTTTATCATTTTCTTATTCAGTGTATGGGTGCGATCCAAAAGTGCTAAGTACAAAACAGCTCCAACCCGACAAAATGGCCAGTACCAAAATCGCTATTGTGATAAAAGAACTAGCGGTGCATTTGAGCTTGTTCAAAAAGAGCTGTTAACCAAATTAGCTAGTTTCAGGCAAATGTAATGTTTCTTAAAATGTGTGTTTGTGCGTGAAAAATTATATATCAGATTCTAATCAATAATTTTATAAAACATTATTGTATAGCAGTAATAGTTTTAATGAACACACTTTATTATAGAAACAGATAAAAAAACAAATTGAGTAGAAAAATAACTAAAAATGCTAAAAAGCGACAAATTTAACACGCCATGTTATAGCTGATTCCTTATAAAAAAAATCCTTAGTAGATATATCATTATTTATATGCTTGTTAATCAAGTTTTTGAGCCTATCGTTGATTTTCTTAGTCTTTTTTTTAACAGGTAGTTGCTTTCCACTGATATACGCATTTATATTGCTTCTCTGAAGTGCTTTCTCTTCTTTAATTCCTTCAAGAAAGCGCCATACGGTTGGATGAGCAGTGTTATATATTCCTTGAATAGCACGATGCCATCCCTCTAGCTTGTCATTTGTCCTTGTTCTATCATTTTCAAATCGATAGGAAATGAAGCTTATTATCTCCCTCCTCTTCTTTGTCGTTTACCAATGTATGTGTCTTCAAATATTTGCAATTTTTCATCCAATTGTAGACGTTCGAGGTCTTCATTCAGCTCTTCAAATGTATCTTTCACTTCATCTGGTGGATCTAGAAACCCCAAAGCAGCCAACATATTGCAATAAAGACGGCAGTTGGCAACAGATATATAGATATTTGATAATCCAGTGATTTGTATTTTCCTCCATATTGGCTGTGATGGTGAAAGAAACATCCATTTACGTTTGCATTAGGAAACACTGTCATGAATGCATTAATAACAGACCTTTTGAAGTCTAAGGTTACGTTTTCAGGATGACAGTTTGAGCGCTTGTCTCTCAAAATCCGAAATGTTCGTTCATATGTTGACTGAGTTTTATCTGGCATCATAACAAAACACATGGAAAGAGAAAATCTTCTCTAACAACATGCATTGTATAGATAAAATATTCTAGCAACAATTTTGAAAGTGTCATCACACATCCATATTTTCGAATTGGCAAGTTGATCGAGCATAAGCTGACTTGGGTATATGATTATTTCAAATATTTTTCTCTCTTTTTTTATTCGCTTTGAATCTTTTTGTTACATCACTCAGTAAAAAGGGTTTGTTTAAATTCTTCTGGAATTTGCAATTCGCTAATTGATATAGGTTCAGGAAAATGGTCGTCAACCTTACGTCTGCGTTGAATACGTTTTTGGAGCGCTCTTTTTATGGACGTTGGCCATTGCTTCATTGTCTAGCCCTTGTACTATACTGGCAATAACTCTTCGTGGTGGTACACTTTATTTTTTGAGGCTTATTCATTTTACTTAAAGCAACTCTAACATTTTCTCTTGCCTGGGGCATGATTATGTTCTTGTCCACTTTTTACTTCACAATTTCCTTTGTAGTTCAGCACAGTTTTCAGTGTTCCCCTACAACCCTTCATTACACATCTCCAGTTCTGGTTGGTTTAGTTTGTTGTATTTTCTCGGTACAAAAATCCATCGTAGCTGAGCAAATCTTTTCCTTTCTCCAACTTGATAATTTCGATGATGATGTGTGGAATACTACTAATTTAATTCTTAAATAAGAAAAATTTTTAATGAAAACTGAATGCTACATTTTAAAGGCTAATCAAGTCTATATTTTAAAGGCTAATCAAGGCTACATTTTCAATGCTCATCAAGTCTACATTTTTTTGAATTAGCTATTTTGGTTAACATCTTTTTTATAGCTTAAATGCACTGCTAGCTCTTTTATCATAAAAGCGGTTTTGGTACTAGCTTTTTTGGAACTAGCTCTTTTGGGCCTAGCTATAATGTCGCAGCTTCGGATCGATTGAGACTACTTATTTTTTAGATGCTAATTAATGTATTAATACACATCCTTACCTATATACGTACTGAATTTTGTCTCACAAATTATTTTATCAAAAAGCAAATAATTTCAACTTTTTGACGTAGATGAAAATTTATCAGAAATTACCAATTTATTTGTAATTCAACACACCTGTATTAAGAGACCACTTGCACTTTCAAGGATCAAAAATGGATAAGATTAATTGTAAAAATTGAAACTCAGCGTTCAGTCGTTAAAGTTAGGCTTCACTGAAGTACTGCTATGAAGTATTCAAATTTTAAACATGAATAACGAATGCATGGATACATTTTTCCATCCAAACATTTCTTCCAAGTTTTGTTTTTCATTCAAATGTCACAATTGATTCTTTTATTTTGGGGTAACTGTCTTTCTTCCATCTTCGATTTAGAGCTTATGAATCCAATCCCTTTTTTTTTAAATTTCTTTCCGAAAAACATTTCATGAAGCAATGCTTGCAAACTTTTTTCTGCACGTTCTTATTTTGGCTAAAAAACATCCATCTCTTATTAGATAAAAAAACAACATTTTGCATTTTTACTTGAATAATAAATTTTAACCAGAAAATTTAATCACCTTAATTTTGTAAATTTGTTACTTTTTGCACAAGAATCATTTGAATTTTCTACTAAAAATAAGTTGAATATGTTTTTGTTTTTAATACTCTTAAGAAGACTACCTGTTTTTTCGTTTAGCGTCTTTTTCTTGCTTACCTATGCCCCCTTCGAGTGCCTTCCACAGTTTAACTTACATCTTAAAACTATTAAATTTAATTGAAAAGAAAGTAGAGCATTAGTCTTCAGCGTTCTAGTGCTCAAATGACTAAGAGCACTTCGAGAAAACTGTCTTCCAGATATGACAGTTTATTTTTTTGTTTTTTATGGAATGTGCCAATTGATCCACTTTGTAGTTGTAAGTATATGAAATCACGCCATCTGTAGGGTTAGCGTATAGCGCAGTCATTCCTAAACTTTTACATTCACTGCCGAAATTTAATTTTGATAAGTCAATTACACTCCCTTTTTTAGTGTTTCCATAAAGTTAATTCCTATTTCACTGCATATTAAATCTTAAAACTATATGTCTATGCTTTTTACAACCTTCTTCTCACCCCTGGGCGGACGTTTTAGCCTCGATATTTTTGTCCGAGCGGTTCGGCCACAGAAGCTTTGGCCGACTTTTTGACCAATTATGGTTTTGAACAAGTGTTTAATTAAGTTTAATACATAGATTTTTTAATATAGAAATAATTTAGACATGTGTTTAATAGGTACACTGTGGATGTTAAAAATTGACTTCCTTCATACTTTAATGATTGGTTAACCCATTAATTCCATTAATTTGTACCACTGGCTTAAAACCGTCGAAAGATATAGTTTTTAAATTTGTTAACAACACTCAACTAAAATTATTAAAAATTCCTGGTTGCCTCTATGATTTCCTATTTCTCCTAGCAACAGCGGCCTTGTGTTTCTAGGGAATTGCTCAGGATACAAAGTTTGCTACCTAAACCTGCATGTGGGTTATCTCTACGACTGTGAAGTATATATCAAGGCAAAGGCTCGAAAAATGAATACAGTGATACGTTTGGTGGGACCAAGTGTTGTTCTGGGCTTGCATAAATCATTGACAAATGGAAACTTTGCCGTATACATTGACAACTACTTTAACTCTATACCGCTTACGAAGCACTTTAAAAGCAAAGATATCGGATGCACAAGAACAATGAAACCCAACTTTAATGCAGGGTTAGGATTAAACATACGTGTCGTGCGCAGCATCAGGCCCCAAGAACGGCAATGTTGCCCGGCCAGTTATTTTAACAAAATTTTAAATCATTTAAAACTTAAGATTTCCATTTTTACATCTTCTTTTATAGTCAATTCATTAGAATTAGTCTGATAACCTTTCAAATATTGGCTTACAATGTGACTAAAAATCTTTTTTACAACCAAATTCATTGATTTTGATTAAAATCTTGTATATATAGGCTATATCTTTGCGACCAAATTTTCCGCTGGTGAATATGAATGTCAAATCTCATAACAAGAATTACAATGGATCATATGAATGCTACTTTGACAAATTCGTCTACTAAGAATTCAATTCCTGATTTTAATGAAATTTTGGTGACCCTGATAAGTTGATTCCCAGTATTGTTAATTCCCGGAAATTTAATTTCGAACTGCCTATATCTATTCGGCTAAATAAGTCCAAAAACTAATTATTTCCAAAACAGGGTATTTCTTTAAAATAATTAGACTGTAGTCATGGTATTTCAGAGAAACAAAAGTACAAGAACTTGAACGAGACAGTGAAAAATATTGTTTTATTTTAATGGTTTTATTGAAATTATTAACAATAAACTCCTATTTGGATAAATGAGCCAATAGACCAGTTAACCCATTAAACCCCAAGACCCTTTATATTTCAAAATATTTGACAAAAATATAAATTTATTTTATTTTTTAAAAAAAAAAATTAAAAAAAAAAAAAAAACAAAAAAAAAAATACCATCTTATCTAAATTAACTTTTCCCCTTTTTATAAAAAATGATTGAGAATATATTTTTTTTTTTATAAAAAAAAATATAACTCTCTATTTATTTAAATAATAAACAAAAAAACAAAGATTATACAACCGTTCTTCCCACACCCCACTCCCCCCTTTCATTTTTTTTAAAACCCCCTCCCCCCCCCCAGATTTTTGTTTTTTTGAAAAAAAAGAGAGTTTGCCAAAATTTTTACCCTTTTACCAAAAGGCCCCCCTCTTTCTACTGATCTTGGGTTTTTGATCAGACTTAAAACAATTGATCTTGTAAACTCTAATTGATCCATTTTGCCACCAGTTGCTCGATGAACTTTCCATGAAGCTATTCTCATTATCGAAAAGCAATTTATGATCAACGATCCGTACCACTTTTTCCAAGATATATTTGGACGGTAGCATCCTACTGCTCGATCTAAGAGATCTACACCTCCCATATGGCGATTATAAGAATTGATCAAGTATGGCTGTTGGACATATACTTTCTTTTTGTCTTCTTTAGACCATCTCAACACATTGCACAAAGGCTCAATATTTTCAAAGTTCGTTGCCAAATTCACATCTTTATTGTCCTTCCATTTTACTATCAACACATCGCCATCGTAAGATGCTATAAAATCCCCTCTTTTTGATTTTCCCAAAGTATTTTCACTAAAGTTGCAATTATTCATTCTATTCTCTCTTATTGTGCCAGTTGCTCTTATCTTTTTACTTTTCAAATTATTCAATAAAGAGTAAGAAGTAAAAAAATTATCAAAGTAAAAACAATGTTTTGATGGATCAATGTATACTTTTTTTATCAAGTCGGTAATAACACTCACCCCCAAACCACCGGTTTTTTTCTTACCATCAGCGCCACTATATAACTCAACTCTAATTGGAAAACCTGATGATGTTGCCATAACCCAATTTTTAAATCCAAATCTTATAGGTTTTCCTCTTATAAACATCTTGCAAGAGTGACGCCCAAAATAAGGAACCATCTGTTCGTCAATTGATATCTCTTTTTCCATACTTCCAAAAAAACAAAACACTATTTATATGAGAATACAAAGGCGCAATTTTAGCAATTTTATTTCCAGCTTCTATGCAACAGTTGTTTTTCAAATGAAAATATTTTTTAATTTGTTCAAATCTATTTCTAGAAATAGAGTTAGAAACTTCAAGATCTTGTTGTTTCGACCAATACAATTTTTGTCGTCAAATCATTATGATAGTCTGATAAAATTTTATACCTAAAAAATTCCGCTTCCACTCTATTCAAAATTTTGATCATTGTTTTGCATAAAATATCTTTTAGTTTCAACCAAATTCATTGATTTTGTTGAAAATCTTGTATATATAGGCGATATCTTTGCGACCAAATTTTCCGCTTGGCTGAATATGAATGTCAATTCTCAACAAGAATTTACAATGGATCATATAAATGCTACTTTCACAGAAAATTCGTCTACTAAGAATTCAATTCCTGATTTTAATGAAATTTTGGTGACTTTGATAAGTTGGATTCCCAGTATTGTTAAAAATCATCTCCGGAAATTTGATTTCGAACTTCCCATATCTATTCGGAACTAAATAAGGCCAAAAAAATATTTATTTCCAAAATCTTGGTCGTCATCTTTTTCAACATAATTTGACTTTAGTCATGGTATTTCAGAGAAACAAAAGTACAAGAACTTGAACGAGACACTGAAAAATATTGTTTTATTTTAATGGTTTTATTGAAATGATTAACAATAAACACCTATTTGGATAAATGAGCCAATAGACCAGTTATTTACAAAATAAGTTTACAAGGGATAGGTCCTAAAAAAATTACAAGAAGCTCATTATTTCTTCGTTAATAAGTTGTAATCAAAGAATCTGGAATCAAACAATCCAGAATGAACATTACTGGGAGGCAATTTACCGGGAATTAACATTCCTAGACTCGAAATTGTAAAGGAGAAGAAATGTCAGGTTTATGAAAAATTGGAAAAGACAATCTTTTAAATTTGATTTTAATCGTGATCCTGCGTGTATTTTGAACCCGTGGGTGTTTTATCCCCTTCCCCCTTTCTTAAGCCCTGTAAATTTTCTAAGTTCTGCCCAACATTGATTTGAGTATAAGACCCCTGGGTTAATGTATATACTTATAAGGAGTATGCTTTCGAGTAAAAAGCATGACTTGGAAAATACGATATCCCATCAATCATTTTTAGGGAAATGTTCACTTATTCAAAAAGCTACCTCCTGGAACAGAAGCTGCTAATGTTTTGGTTGCTGAATCGAAAGAACTTTCATCACCCATTATTGCTCTGATACGCTTTAATCATCCCATCATTTTTCCAGAAATGACTGAAGTTCCTATACCTAGTCGGTTCGTTTAAAGTTTGTATTTAATTCTTCCGTCTACTTACTTTAGTATTTTTCATTAGATATTTCTTCTTACTCTTTGGTCCTTCCGGCCATCTTGAAAGGTATTACGAAATAGGCAGATGTGTAGGCACTCTTTTCTCTGATGAGGTACGTGAATTTAACTTTTATTTCTAACTCTTTATTGACATAGAACGCGATAATCATTTATTTGTTTCCTTTCATGACTGACTTAATTGATTCATACTCTTTTTATTTTATTGTGAAGAAACCTTATAACGAAGAACTTGTGAGCAAAATTAGCAAAGCTTGCTTATTATAGAACGACGTGCATAAGCCATGCCTGTCTCACTTTGTTTAATTTTAGCGATCTTGTAAAATTTTAATTCTGCCATTACCCTTGAACTTGGCAAAATTTTGATATTTTTTAATCCCGAACTGTTTAGTTGATAAATTTTTTTAGTTTACTAACATCATTTATTAATATTTTTGTGTTTAGCTAATATAATTATTTTTAAGATTATAAATAGTTGAGAGGACACACCGAAACCTTTATTTATCAGGTCCTTTCGAAACTAAGTTTCCTTATCGCGATAAAATAATAAGTGGTAAGAAAGAAGTTAGAGTGGTAGCCGGCCAAATTCAGCACTGGACATTTTCAGCATTCAGATTCTATGCGAGCTCTCTCTCTCTCTCTGTTTCTCACTGTCTTACTGAATACTCCAATGCACAAGCACACCCACACACACAGATATTTACTAGTTTTTAGACAAGTGTAGACTTTCAATTTAATTTTAAAGTAAGTTTAATAATTATAATGTTTGTTTACCCTATTAGTTCTGGGGGATAGTGGCACGGGCGTTTTACTCCCATTCCCCACAAAATTATGTAAGTATAAAGACAATTTATAGACAAACATCGGTTGAAGTAAACCATCATGAAGGATTAAGGCTTAACCTTTAAAATTACCAAGTAAAAGTTTCTTTTTTAACATAAATTAAAAGGGATTTAAGTCATTAACGACTACGACAATGAGTTAGCTTCAAACTCATTGTTTAATCAAATAATTTTTGTAAAAATATATATAATGAAAAACGTTAAATTGAAACCAAAAAATTTTAAGTTTTGAATAAAAAATGTAAATCAACAATAGTTATTAAATATGTTACAATATTAAAACTTGTCTACTATTTATAAATACCATGGCAAGTTCTTATTGCACTGTAATACAACTTGCTAATTGAAGTTTCTTTCTTCAGGTAATATTTAAAAGCTTCTAGTTCAATTGAAAAAACATTTGAGAATATCAAACGAGTATAATAAGGAGGAGAAGATTGCAAATGGGCACAAAGTATTGATGCTGCTATCAAGATCTACGAAGTCATAGGCCTATTCAACTGGTAAACATTAGTGCGGTGCGTATGTGTGTGCGCGCATTGAAGTATTCGGTAAGAAGAAGTAAAAGAAAGAAAGCTCTCATCGAAGGGCGGCAGCGCTTCTGCTAACATCTCATTCTACACAAGAGAAATAAAATCATGTGAGATAATATCTGAGTGCTACAAATGTCCGCGAACCGTTTCAATAAAGCGATGTGTTGATATATGTTCACAGATTTAAATGATTTAACGATAAAACAATAATAATATATCAACATAATTATGAATGGAATAAAACACAAATTTACATATCAGTTTGTATATGCATGGATACATTGATTGTATGGAGTATGGATAAAATACAGCACAGCGTTAACCCTATTAGTGCTGGGGGCGTAAAACGCCCTTCCCCCTTCACTAAAAAATTAATTGTACAAAATTGTCTGAATCATATCCCTTAAAAATTCGTGACTTTTTCTAAGATTTCTAGCTACATCTTTCAATACCATTTTCATCTCAAAAACTGTGAATCAAAATCTACTTTTTTCAATTTATACACTGTTTATGATTTTTAAAGTTTATATCGGAATCGGTATTGGTAATTGTAAAAAACAAAACTCGGTATCGGAATAGACCAAAATAATGAAATGTGTAAAAAATGTTGCTTAATCTTTCCTTCCTCACTCGTTAAATTTGTCATAATTGCTGTTACTACAATACCTTAGACCAGTTGCAGTAAACTTATTTTTAGCTATAAATTAACGTTGAAAACAAGTTGCTTTCGTTCGATTGTCAATCATTTTTGCGAAGACCGATTTCTTTCCTTCATATGCATTTAGGTTAATGCAATTTATAAAATTGCTTTTCTAAAAAATATTTTCTAAATTTTTCTGCCATTTTTTTTATTTCTTTATATCTCCTTTGTTTAAGATTTTTTTGGACGTCGCAAATCAATCAAAATCAGTAAAAGACATTTTGGCAGGCGTCGATGAATTTTTGGATCAGGTTATAGTTCTTCCACCTGGTGAATGGGATCCTAATATTAGAATTCAGCCGCCACAGAATATTCCTGAAGAGGTATCCGTTTTTTACATGTGAATAAAGCCCCTTTGATATCTTGTTTACAGAACAGTAGAAAGAAGAAGCACAATAAAAAGTTTGAAGATGTCGATAATGCAAAAGAAGATCACTCAGATGCACATTTGAGAAGCACGGGAAGGTATTTTAAAATGATATATTAGTTGATTAGCAAGTTAGCGGGAAGACAAAAAATACACAGAAAAAACCTTGCTCAACTACTTATATATGTGAATGTTGAAAATTTTACGTGTGAAAAAATGCCATAGCAGTCATCAACAAGGTGAATTTTGACAAGCTAAGATAGAATTATGTTTTTAGCTAACACAAAAAATTCAAGTAAATTGGAACTTTGAAAAACGATGTTTTGGAATGAACATCTATCAGACTTCTGGCAAGACCTCCAGGGAGACAAATTGCCAGACCTTATTATATGTTTAAATATAAAAATGGTAAAATACTGAAAAAACATATTTAAAATAAAAATTTTCACACACTATTTCACCGAAACATTAAAGCACCATTTCAAAAATTCTGTACAAAAGTTGAAAACTTAGCAATTGCCGTTTTATTTCATGGGAACAATATGATTGGTTGTAATGGCCCATTAAATTAGTGATAAAATAAAGAGGTGAACACTAAAATAAATTTGTTTATTACCACTGTTTCCTCATTTTCCAATTTCAATTCCCTTTAACACAATAGTATATTTAATCAAAAATGTTCTACAATAACATATTTTTAAACATTTTTGTCTGCCCTTAGTTCAACTTTAAAAAGGTTTCGGAAGTTTTTAAGTATCTAAATGTAAGACTTTGAAAACAATTTATTTCACTGAATTGTCATAAATTTTGTAAACACTATTTTTTTGTCAACGCAATCATGTTTTATTTTCTGAAAGATTTTGTGGCGGAATC
The DNA here is from genome assembly GCA_030549495.1 of Nectonema munidae. Taxonomy (NCBI): domain Eukaryota; kingdom Metazoa; phylum Nematomorpha; class Nectonematoida; family Nectonematidae; genus Nectonema; species Nectonema munidae. The sequence goes on along the minus strand of JAUIRK010000007.1, from coordinate 616,779 downwards.
ATCGAAGATATTAAACGAAAGCTTCCCTGGTACTTTTGTAGTGACTTTATCGATGGCCTTTGCTCACAGTCTTTGGCCTCTTTTTTCTTCTTATACTTCGCATGTCTTGCTCCGATTGTCACCTTTGGAGGTCTTCTTGGAGATGCAACGAACTATAATTTGGTTTGTCCTTGATGCTGACTTCTTTGGCGCTTCGTTTTATAACGTTTCTTTCTTTTTAGGCAACAATTGAAAGTTTAGTTTCTGGAGCTTTGTGTGGCATTGTTTTTAGTTTATTTTCTGGACAACCGCTTATAATATTGGGCAGTACAGGGCCTATCCTGATATTTGAAAAGATTCTGTATCAGTTTTCAGAGTACGCTTCTGATAATTTCTTATCGTCAAACTTCGTTAAAATTTGATAATTGATGTTTGCTAACTATTTTTACTCAGATAACGAGCCAAATTCGAAGCCATTTTCATTCATGTACTTATAATAATTCTTCATGATTTTTGTCTCTTCATTTTCTATCGGAATTAAACATGCTATCAATATGTTCTTTTATGGGTGCGTGTTATCATTTTGCGGATATGGGCGGAAGTGAGTAGAAAAAATTTGCCCCGGCACCTCTCTTATACACAAAATTTATATGAAAAATTTTACCCTTTTGATTGAATTTATTACACATTACTTTATACACACGACTAAAATCAACAACTTTTGCTAGCTTGTGTACTTCTGATAACTTAAAATATTTATCTAAATCTCAGAGTTATAAGTATAAGATTCTTGTCGGGGTTGTCAAAAAATTATAGTGGTGTTAATGATAAGCCATTTATAAAAGAATGCCCATGTCATATTAGGAACACTGGCTAGCTACGATCTCTCAAATTTAGATTCAAATTGCTCTGCATTATATAGAAAAGTTAGCAAACATATTTTCCATTTCTTATAAATGCTTATGCCCGTTTTTTGCAGAGATCACAACATAAATTATCTGAGTTTCCGCTGTTGTATCGGACTTTGGACGTTTTTCATACTTTTTTTATTGGCCGTTTTTGATGCCAGCTGCTTAGTGAAATACGTGACGCGCTTTACCGAAGAGGTTTTCGCTTCTCTCATCTCCCTCATCTTCATCTATCAAGTAGATCTTTTTCTTCCTTCCATCTTCTGTAACATTATCTCTTTTAGGCCATTCAAAAACTCTTGCACGTGGCAGACCATTACCCGTTGCAGATAAAAGTGCCGATTAATAGCAGTAGTGTTGATGAAAGTGACATTCATAAGATTGGCAGGGGCAGTTTTCCTCCTGTTCCAGATGTTTTTCTATTCTCTATCATTCTCTTTATCTCCACCTTCACACTCGCTATTTTTTTAAAAAGTTTAAAACCCGCTCCTTATTTCCCATCTTGGGTAATTTTATCTTTTTTAACATGACATTGTTATATGGGGTATAGGACAATTCGTCAGATAAACAAATTCTTAAAAAAATTTCAAAAAATTATAAAATAGTATTAATATGACTAACAAGCTAACCATAGTTTATAACTTTGAAACTAAAACACTTAATTTCAGATTTAAAAAACAACAATTAAAATAACCTCAAATTAAAGAAATAAACTTCAAATTAAGATAGCTGAACTTTAACTTAATTTTAATCATGCATTTCTAATGTGTAGTACTTTCAACACGTATACATTGTACTTCATTTTTTTCGAATGTATGCCTCTCAACATGGTTGTGTTTTAAGTTACGGGAGTACACAATTTAACATTTTTCCCATGATTGATCTTATAAAAGCGAATTAGAAGAAAATTTTGATATTAAAAACTTAATTTTATAAAAATATAAAGGTATGACAGTGTTCCAGAAAAACATGATAAAAATTTGAAAATAATATAAATTAATAGAACTTTAGAAAGAAAGAAGAAAAAAAAATTTAGCTCCTATTTTATTGATTGAATTTAGATTTTTAAATTTAATTTCATTTTTTTAATTTGTAATCCATTTTTTTTATTTCAAGTCATTTAATTTAGTTTGACTTTATAATATTTTGTTTAATTTTAGTTATTTAATATTTTATTTTACGACAAAAAATTTATGACGAATTTTCCATGCTGCCATATGTCTTTACCGTTCATCAAATTATTGGAGCAATATTTACTTTGGCCTCATTTTCTACTTAGGTTCGACAAGTTATCAGCGATTTTGCCATTTCGATTTCAATCATCTGCATGGTATTGGTTGATATGTCTATAGGAATTCAAACACCCAAACTACTTGTTCCTTCTAAATTTCAAGTTTTTTAGCGATCTTTTTACCCTACAAAGCTTACATTTTGATAAAATTTAGCCTACTAAAGGAGACCGAGAGTGGTTCATTAGTCCTATAGGAAGCAACCCGTGGTGGACTTTACCGATGTCTTTAATACCGGCATTACTTGCTAGCATCCTACTCTTTCTGGATCAGCAAATAACTGCCGTCATAATCAATAGAAAGGAAAATAAGTTGAAGGTTTCGTATTTGATCAACTTTTCTGTCATTTACTAACCCCAATTTTTTACGATGATAGAAAGGCTGTGGTTATCATCTAGATCTGGTGATCGTTTCCATTTTGATTGGTCTGTGCAGTATGTTTGGCATACCTTGGTTCATTGCCGCTACTGTTCTCTCACTGACCCACGTAAACAGCTTGAGAAAAGAGTCTACTTCCACTGCTCCAGGCGAATTGCCTAAATTCCTGGGTATCCGGTAAGCATTAGTTGTGTACTTTGTGCTTGAAGTTTTTAGGCTCCATACTGCACAGATGCCAGTGTTCGAGCATCTGTTATGATCGTTAGCCATTCTGCTTTTACTCACTTTTTTCATCATTGATATCGGAGAATAACTCACCGCGATACCTTTCGCGCGTCTATTGCATCGTTTACACCAGTGGTTCCCAACCTTTTTTGACTTAACAAAAAAAACATATATATTCTGAATACATAAAAACAGTAATTTTAATTATTAAATAAATTTTTATGCAAAAAATTGCCTTTACTGCCCCTGGAATATAAAACAATGGAATTACAATTTTTTATGATATTAAAATCTATAGCAAATTATATTTATCAAAAAAAAGGGTAAAATTTTTATTACTAAAAACAAAAAAATACTGTAAAAAATTAACCAAGAGTATATATATTTTTCTAACTTGATGATTCTTCATAATTTCCTTTAAGTCCGGTTTTATTTTATTTCAACTTGTTCTCCTGCTACAAAGGAGCACAAAATTCTGCGTGGGTGTATGTGTGGAAAAATAATTGGTGAAAGAAATGAGGCAGAAACAGTTTTATGTTTTTGTCTTCAAAAATGCAAATATTTTTTTTTGGTGATTCAATTTTTTCAAATGTAAGTTTCTTTTCACGACTCTAAAGATAAAAAATCCGAAAGTCTATATAATAATAAGTTATCTGAAGAGTCGCTTATGAAAGTCAATCTAGTTCAGAAGTGTCTGCCATTATGATTGTTTTCTACTTCAAATTAGTCAAACAAAAATTTACAAGTGTCCCTGGAGACGTTTTAATTTTCTAAAGTATAATTTATATGAATCTCAAAAATATCCTTAGTCTCTCCCCTTATCATTTTTTTAACCAATAAAATGTCATAGGAAACTCTACTTTTAAAGTAAGAAATTTTCGTTAGAAGTTTAATTCCGCGAAATTATTAAACTCTGCAAACTTTCAGACAAAATTCCAGAGTTTCAAGTTCCTTTATATGAATTTTTAGAAAAAAATATTTGCAAAACAAAACCAAAATTTTTGATAATATTATTTTTAAAAAGAAATGCAAAAAATAAATGAGATAGATTTGCAAAATATTTAAAATATTAGAAATGTATATTTGCTGTTTTGAACCATAAATATACAATGTATTGGAAAGTCTGTCTTTTGTATGTTCCATATAAATTTCGTTTTTTCTTGTATCCCTCCTATCCTGGATCTTGTTAGACCACTATTTTAGTTATCCGTATTGCATCTAACTTTGAACAATAATAAACCTCCAATAAGTGGACAGATAGCGATTTAACGATAGGGAATAGAACCGAGAATCAATTGATGAAGACATACGCTTCCACCACTGCACCATCTGCCTACAGATGATCTAATCTAAAGACTAAAACCAATCTATTTTTTAATACTATTTCAACCATAATTAGGCAGAAATATAATCACAATAAATTTCGAGATGAGAACCTTCTGAATATCTAAATTGTTTCTTCCAAAAAAGTAAAGATAAACTCGAAATAGTTTGGATAAAGTAAAACATTTTATTAACTTTTTCTAAGACCACCTTTTGCATCTTACCACATCTTTTGTCTTACTCAAGCCCCTTAGATTTTTGCAGCGGCCATTTTGCAAACTACAGTTAAACTTTTACCCTTTTCTTCCTAATGAATCCTGATTGAGTTTATTCGACTAAAAGATAATAACCTGCCCAGAAACAACACTCTTGATGGTTTCCTATAGGCGGTCGGATATATGTTTGACCGTAGTTCCACAAATCAAAAGAAAAAGATTGGGAAAAGCATGTAAATAAAGTATTCTCTCAAAGAAAAACAAATAGCTCATTACAAAATATTTCAAAATTTACCTACCAAAATTCCAACACTAACTTTATCTTTTTTCTTTTCTGGCCCTACCGATTTAACAAATGTACTTGCTGTACTGAACGAGAAGTTTTGGACAAAATAGTTCGCTAACTTGTAATGTAATATTTTTTCATACTATATTTTTTTTATTGAAAAGTTATTTTTGATTATACATTAATGTTGGTGGAAATTTTTTTTTTAGAGAACAGCGCTTAACTGGTCTACTTGTATTTATTTTCATTGGCCTTTCAGTACTCATGACTAATGTTTTAACGGTAGGAAGATTTCATATTTGCAATTTTTAATTATGTTCTTCATCTTTATTCATTTCAAGTTGATCCCTATGCCTGTTCTCTATGGCGTTTTTCTTTACATGGGGGTATCATCTTTGCATGGGGTTCAGGTAAACATTTTATAATCTTCCATCTTACAAATTGATTTTACAAATTCTATTCATGGCAAGATGAGACTCGTAAAACCAGTACTAAAAAATTCTTCTTTGTAAACCCGCTTTCTGGAAATCACTAAAGAATCTGAAATGAAATATAAATTAAATTACCAGCCTCACTCACACACACACACACACACACACACACACACACACACACACACACACACACACACACACACACACACACACACACACACACACACACACACACACACACACACACACACACACACACACACACACACACACACACACACACACACACACACACACACACACACACACACACACACACACACACACACACACACACACACACACACACACACACACACACACACACACACACACACACACACACACACACACACACACACACACACACACACACACACGAGAGAGAGAGATAAATCAGACCATCTGTTCACACTGATAAAACTTATCGCTGAGCTTATTATTTGTATCTGTAATATTTACTACAAAAATATTTTTTCTGCAAAGAAAAATGTAGAGCTGAACGTATAATAATAAGTTTTTATTTTTACTAGTACTAATACATATATATGAAACTAGGGCCAAAACTACGATCTCTTTGGTAGAAAGATGAAAATAGAGCCAAGGAAGGGGAAAGGCTCCTGCCCCTAATAGTACATTATAAAGAGTCTTCTCACAATTTTGGGTCATTTGTCTAATAAGTGATACTATATTTATATGGAAGTGATGCTCTGACTAACTTAGCGTAAGATCAAATGACTATGCTCTTTCATGATCACCAACATTTTTCTATTTCGTATTTCTATCATTATCCGCACAAGCCATGAAGAATAAAAAATGCATAGTAGCATGTTTCCTTGAGTAGTGAAAGTTTCACCACTTTAAGTCTGAATCAGTACTAGTTTCTTATATGAATAAAGTGTGTATTTGTGTTACAAATTGCCTTTTTAAAGTTTATAGATCGAATTATGATCATGCTGATGCCGCAAAAGTATCAACCAGACTACGTATTTCTACGAAGCGTCAAAACTTACCGCGTTCACCTCTTCACCACCATCCAAATCGTTTCTTTGTCGCTCCTTTGGTTCATCAAGTCGAACAAAAAGATATCTATCACTTTTCCATTAATGGTTTTCTTCTCTCTCCATTCACCCCTTTCTCTACTGCATGGCATTTCGTCTCTGTTTAGGTGTGTGCCGTCATTTTCATTCGCTTCTACGTCCTTGACAAGATTTTCACACAACGAGAGTTGAAAGTGTTGGACGATGTCATGCCCGACGCAGACAAGAAGAAGAAGATAAAGGAAGCAGAGGAAAAGGGTTTAATTCTAGAAGATGACGCGCTCATCACTGATCTTGTAATTCCGTATTTTTGCCTCTTAATAATCGCATTTTCAGTTTCTTCAATTTCTTTTATTACTTTTTGTGATGCAAGGGTTCACTACTCCTTTTATCATTTTAAAACTTTTATTTCAAGAAAGTAATTCGTCTACGCCAGTGGTTCCCACACTTCTTTGAAGAACGCCTCCTTTTTGCTAATTAAAAAATCTTGCCCCTCCTTTAAAAATAAATAATAATTAATATTATTTCTTTATGATTGCACTTCACTTTTTAGTTTGCATACCTAAACGTAAATTACAACTTTTATGAAAAAATATTATTGAAGGAAAATTAAATGTTTTTAAGACTTAAATTACTATATGACAAGAGTGTGATGGGTGTTGTTGTTTAGTTTTCACAAGATTGACAATTCTAGGCCTCGAGGAAGAAAGTGGACAACGCAAATCGCTTTGGAGATCACGTCATTTTCGTTGTTTTGTTTTTAATACAACAAAGCTGCAAAACCTACCTCACAAAGATAGATAGGTCGACAAAAATGAATGATCAATCGGAGTGCCTTTTCTCTAAATTTTGGGTAAATAGAATGCATCAACATCAATATTGAACACTTTTAGTACCAGTTTCGAAGTAATGTATGCATTGAAACATGTGGAATACATTGTAAAAATTCTTCATAAAACGAATCCATATATTACTACATTTCTTTCTTTATATTTCCACTATATTGTCCTAAATTATTAACTTCTTTCAAGTTTTCAACTGGGACTTTCCTTTCTCTAGGGTTAATTTTTTCAACAAAAGTGCGGATCCAATTCTAGTGTGCAATACTGCTTGCATTTCTGTCTTGAAGTTTTAAATTACGAATGTTAATTGCTTTAAAAAATCGTCAAAATAGCTAATCTATGTTGACATTTTTTTTATAAAAGCATCATATAAATTTTCCTTTTTTTATATTGCAAAAAGATTTATTTCAACTTCGAATTCATACAAACATTTCAGCATATTCCCATTATCAATTTAAGTTACTAGGCTGTTTATTCTTTGGTGATGGACAACTTCCATCTTACACGTCTCTCAAGTCGGGATAAGAGAACTGTTTCGAATAAAAATAATTTGTCGATCAAACAAATGAAAAGGATTGATAACCACCCTGTCTATCTATGCCGTCAAAAAACGTGTCACAGTGTTAAATACATTTTCATTTATATATGTAAATTATATATCTACATAAAAAAGCAAACTAAGTTTAAACATTTTTTATCGACTCAAAAAAAGATAAAATTTATATCAAATAGGATTTTATGGGAAATATTTAATTTGCTGTCTGTTTGACAGCTGATGTACACAGATAATGTATATCGTCTATTGGATTGTGCCTGTTGTAAGCAATTGATCCTTGTACCTGGAATAAATAATATTTTTATATAAAACATTTTTTAAAGAAAAATAATGAAACACACGCACACAGACGTAAAGATTTTTAGGGGTTTATGCATAGAATTTTCAGCAAAAGCCCCCAAACTTGTTGACTTTGACAAATTTTTTGATTTATCTATATTTGATTAAAAATATAAAAAATTATTAATTAATCATTATAATACTTTTGTAATTTTTTCCTAGAGACGATAATAAGGGTTATCGGTACTTAGTTTATAAGTATATTCTATTGTGTAATGGATTTTAGTTAGAAGTTTATTGTAGTACATATTAGTCCTAATATTACCAACATATTTTATTGTTTTCACTTCATGCAAAGTTGTGAAAATAGCGATATTTTCATTAATTTTTCGTACTCGATAAACTAAATATTTTTTACATTGAGGAAAACGATAACGAAGAGTATTTTTGAAGGCGTGTGTTCGATTATATTTCGTTAGTTATCGAAAAATGATTAATTACTGTAACAAAATGTAAAGCAAAGTATTTATTGAAGGGATGAGTATCGCGGATCTCAATTGCGCCAGCAACCAACTCTAGATGTATTATAAAGCCATCTTTTCTTGTTCGTCAATAGATAATATATATTGTGTAAATGTGTTGCGGTGACAGGTAATTGAACATTAGTTGAGCTTTAAAGCGTTTATTTCATATGCACGTAATTGTTGTAAATATATGTGATATTTGGTGATGTGTAAATGGTGTGATTGAGACATTGGATTTGAATTTGTTGGTGTCTGTAATTTAAATAAAGTGTCAAAATTTTAGGTCATTATATATTACATGTAGCTTTAACATTTTAATGTTACAATTATGTCTTGCACTTCACGAGCAAATTGAGTTTTTATTATGAGTTCTTTAATAAAAATAAAAATGCCTCTTGCGTATTCTCACTACACAAATATAATGGGACAGTATCTCTCTATAATATGGCGCACAAATCCTATAATTCAATATCCTTCAATATAATGCTTTTACGGCGTTGTTAAATCGTGTTAGAAGACGAAAATTGGAACAAGATATCTTTCGAAAAATTTTATGTTATGCGAGCTAATACTAAAAACTATTTCCAAATTAATTTTATTATAAATTTGTGTTGGAATTCATTTTTCAATTTTTTTATTTACCAAAAAATTTAAAATATAATGATGGAAGAAAAATATTAATAAGATTTATTTTTTGTAAAAATTTTCCTACATAAATATGAAGCATGTTTCAAAGTTGTTTCACACTTTGTAGTTTCGATATTTTAAAAATTAAATATGTGTTTAATTTTTTTTAGCAAAATGATAACGAAAATGATTGAAAAATTCTAAAATTAACGATAACGTTAAAGAAACAGTGTAATTATAGTAGAGTAGGGTGCTTGCATTCAACTTAGAGTTAAAATGACGATCTTTTGGTTCATTTTTCGTTATCGTCATCGTTTGTACTATTACCAAAAAAAAATTTACATTAATGATAACGATAACGAAGTGCTTTAAAAGCGGCAACGATACAACTCAACTATAGGGCCGCATAGGTTAAGGGGTGATATATAAGCATATTCTGTGCATAGTACAGGTTATATGTTTTTATCACTATGTATACATTATATCCATGACGTTAAACAATTACTTCTATCTGTATCAATTTTCTACATCATTTCGCTAACTCGGCGATTACTGATTTTTAAGTTTTTTTAAGAATTTGAATGCTCTAATCTAGGTAGGTTTCATTGACATCTAGTTATATAATTGTGGAATTTTTGAGTTGATATTGAATTTTACAAGTTTTATTTTTTTTTAGTTTTTTTCGTGAAAAATTGATTTTAGTAGGAAATTTTTGTCGATTTCATTTTCTAAAGATGTGTATTTTTTACCAAATCAATTTGTAACCTTATTTCTTTGAATATATAGATTTATAATTATTGAATATTTTGCGGAATAATAAGTCAGGAGAAGTTCAAATAAAGTTCTTTTTTATGCAAGGTAATTTAGTTTAATGCATTTTAGTTTGAAAAGCTCAGTGGTTGTTTTTCTATTTTAGTTTTTATCTATTTAGTGAGTATACGACATGTGTACATTATATAATATCTTCTTTCTTTTTGAGTAGGAAACAGCCAAGTTGAATAAGAGCTTTGATGAAAATAAGGCACCAGATGGAATGAACATTAATAAGAAAAGTGCCCGCTCCTTCACTATGTCCAATATATCTAAAAATCTTGAAAACACTGGCATATGGCATTCATTGACCAAAGAAAAGTTTTTACAGACTAGTAAAAAGCTTCGCTCCAAATCTCTTTCTGCCGCCATTAAAAAACGCCAAAAAAGGTAAGATAAGCTTTAATGATATTCTGTCGTATCTTCATATTTTCGCTATATCACGCGATAGGCATTTCATCACAGCAAAGGGAAATTGCCTCTTTTCCACATAAATCTCTTTACCCTTTTAAACTAGATAGATCGTACTTCCACTTATATTTTTGAAACTCCAGAATACTCAAAAATGAATTTTTACAAATTTAGGGTATACGCAGAAAAAAAGAGTTGTTGTGCCAGGACAAACAAAATTCAATAAAATAATTATTTTCTGGAAACACAAAAGGCCTCTAATGTCAATCAATTTTCGCTATTTTTTCTTTTTTTGTCAAATTATTATTAAGCTCCGTCGTTCGCTGCCTACAATGGGCACAACCAGTTAAGGAGCTCCCACAATCCTAAATTGAAAGAACGCGCAGCATAGGAAAAGGTATTTAGAGAACCGCAATCTCTATGTCTAGATGGAAGATTGCAAATCCTGGGCGGATGAAGTGGATGCTTCCCATCCGTTGAGTAAGGCGGGTATAGCGGAATAACGGCGTCCTGTTTTACCGCTGATGTCGACCAGGGTGGCCGAATCACTAGTGGAGGATAGGGGAAGGATCGTGATAGGAATTTTCATGTTGTTTGACGATATAACTGATTAGATCTCAAAATTAATGGGATAATTAAAATTATGTTGAGGATTTCTGTATAGTTTACAAATAGTTACATCTTTTCCCTTTGAAGTTTTAATTGTAAAACAAAATAATTGAAAATTAAGATCAATCAAATTAATTTCGTTAACTTAAAAAGAAAGATTTTTGGCGATAAAAAAACACGAACCTCTATGTGTAGTAAAACAGGATGGATGGCTTACGAATAAAAGAAAAACTTTGGGGAGCAATGATTTTGTCATTTACTTTGAGCCAAATTTCCTGAATACAAAAAACAAACAGATCTCAATTTGCAATTTAAATCAGAGATAAACAAAACAAATCAATCGTATTTAGATTTTAAAGAACATGCATTCAAGCTTAAAACATTCAAAGGATATCAGACATTAAATTAGTATCTAAGATACCAGAACTCAGCATACCTAAGTTTTCCTCGTCACCCATTGAATGAGAATTAATAAGTTTAGGTAATGTAAAAATAATTAGAAATGATAGCGTTTGCTATTCGATTACAAAGTATTGAGTTGCCTTTTATTTATCTCTTATAACTGTGCTTCAAATTCTGAAATGAAGTAGAGTTAGAATCAAATCGTTTATTTGAACAATTCAAACATAGGTGATTCTCTTTGTTGATTCAATTATTTGAGGGATGTTCATTACTACAAAATTTACAAGTTGGTTTGGATCGCTTACCTCTTTATCAAAATGATTATAACCTTTGCAATTATAACTAACCGTTATCTAATATGTTTATGTTGGTACAAAGATTTAACAATGTCAGGATTAAATTTTATACCAATTTTATTTCCATTCTTTTGACAAATTTTGGACTTTGTTTCATCTATATAGAAATTGTGTAACAATGATAAGGAAGCATCTATATTCTTTAAAAAAAATAAGGACTCATTGGCTTCAGTGGCTCCTAATTTATCCCAAAAAATATAATAAAGCTTAAAATTTTCAAAATTTGTTTCAGTCGCAGTTTCCATAATTAAGCATTAGTTTTCACCTTTTAAATTCATTTAAAGCATAATTTGTTTTTACTTGGCTTAATTCTAGATTCTATCAAGGTTGCAATATCTTTACCAGTTTCATTTTTAAAAATTCGGGAATGAGTAGGGATGATTTGGAATTAAAGAATTTATTTCATGGACCACTTTACCTGTGAAAGCATCAGCGTAAGAAGTTCAGTGAAGTTCAAAGGAACCATAACTAGGATCTTTTTGGAGTAAGAAGATTGAAAGTTGAGAGAGAAAGCGCATTGAGTTTATCAAGATTAGTACTACGTTCCTTTTTGAAAATAGTGAAATCCTTTTGTAAAAGATCAATTTTCTTTGAAGTAGTAATATTCAGGCTTTTGGCAACAATTTTTTTATTGCGTTCTTCAACTAAGAATGACAAAGCTTTTCAAATACTTTCTTTATTGAATTCTCCAGATAGCAGAGATTTCAAACCACCAGTAGAAGGAGCATCCAAGATAACACGAACACTATTATTCATGTTTAAAGGAGAAAAAATATATCTTTTCATCGTATTTTAGATTTTTAAACAATGATCCTTTCATGTCATAGCATTCGTATTTTGTTCTGCATTGTGTTTCTATTTAAAACGAACTGTAGCAAGTCAACAACGACTCCCGCTAAACTCTCCAAGGATGATCCTTCAATGGAGGAGGGGAATCACGACGCAGTTTTTAATGAAAGCCAGCCCGTGGATGCTTCAAGTTCCCAAAGAAACCCAGAGACAGATGCCAGGAATCAAAGCAACAATAAGTTTAACAGGCCTGTCTTCCTTCCTGACAATGAGGACAACGCTTAAAACGCCTTTCTGGTAAATTGCGCATTCTTCAGCTCCGACATATCCCGCTCTATCTTACTTTATTATAGGTTGTGCAAAATGTTGCTTTCGTTTTCTCTCTAACTTTTCTGTGAGTAACAACCGGCTAAAATTAAGAAAAGTCTTTTTCTAGGCTACAAACTTCATCCTATTTCTTTGATTACACAATCTTTCCTACGCAGTTTCGCAAAGCGGACCTTTTACAAGCACATTTTAACCTTTTTATTAAGTTATTCTATATCGTATGGAGATTTGTTTTCATTTTCCCATGTCTTTAATTTAAAATGCATTGTAGTCGAGGAGAAAAGGAGCTTACTTTTAAACATAACATATTCATGGCATTCAATTAGTTGCAAGTATTTTTACTCCACACTGTGCTCTTGTGACATGTTTTATTGATGATAACGCGTATACCCGATTTTATATCAGAGCTCTTTCTTTTTACTCATTTTGCCTTCTTTTCTCCTCATGCTTTTTCTCTTTAAACACACACACCCCCCGTTTCTCGAGATTATGGAAAAAGTGACGGTGGCTATTCCTTCAAGTGCTAATACAAATAATATATCTGGTGCATATCATTAACTTTTTATATAACTCATCTCCATTTCATGTTCAGCTATCTTCACAATTAAATTGTGTTTTATATCATTTAATAGCTTCTCGTCTTTTTCATTTCATGTAATGATAAATCTTTGCATAAATAAACGTTCTTGTTGTTTAATTTAAATGTTTCGCCTTCCGTCAACTCTGCCTATTATTATTATTAAGAGTCAGTTATCATATGAGCAGTGACAGTGACGTTTAAGTAAGTTATCTTAAAGCATTTTGTACATTTTATTCACCTTTACGAGTTATTTGTTACTGGCTTCTCTCGAAGCAGGGCATAATTTAGCGTTTATTCGTGGAAGGAAGCGCATTTTGTACTGCAAATGCATGACGCTGCGAAATCAATGTAAAGCTGCACTCTCCTCCAAAATTTGATCAGCGCCGCCTGTCTCGACTACACACCACGGCCATTGTTGTCCTGAAGCTGCTCTTTACTCCACTTCAAAATATATAAACTAAATATACTTTTTTCTCACAGTAAAACTTCTTGATACGCTCATCAATGGGATTCAGTAAAAGTGTCCTTATTAGGAAGGAAGGATTTATTCAAAAAAGTGAACAAACCAAGATAGGTGTCGTCACATGATTGAATAATTAAAGACAACTGATTTGAGTATAAACAGTTTGATGGTGTAAGATATAACATTTGATTTGGATGCAGGAAGACGTCGATGTCAGAAAATTCATTTTTGTAAATATCAGTGTTGGCTTGGAAAGTAAGCGCATTGGAGTGGAATAAGAAGAGTCGAGAGGGTGTGTGAATATGTAAGATGAGCAATTGAGAGCTGTTGGCAGGGATTGAAGTAGATGCAAATCAGGTATCCTCAAAATTATTGGGGGGGCGAAATTTTTTTATTGCAATTTTCAAAATTAGTGGTCTAGAAATACCATGGGAGATCAAATATTCAAGCAATCCTTTAAAATAGAGCGTATTCAGCCCATACCTAAAGTCATAAATTTATAAGACTACTTTATATTTTTTTTTACAAAATTGGTGAATTTAAATACTATACTTCCAGCGAAAATATTTTAATTAAATTTGCATATCGAATATGCGCGCAGAAAAAATGCCCCCAATTAAAAAGTGGGAAAAAATGCCCCCGAAAAAATGGCCCAATTTAAAATTTGGAAAAAATGCCCCAACACAAAAAATTTCAAGAAATTATTAATTAAAATTTTTAAAAAAGATACGTCAAATAAAGATTTTTTGTAAAAAAAAAGTTAACTTTTCATCTAAAACATTTAAAATTTAATTAAAGTACTAAAAAAACTCAGCATACGACAATTTTTTAAATACAAAATTTTTTTTTATAAAACAGCAAATATTTTTGGACTTTGTGTGTATCAGAACACTTTCTAAATATAATTTGTATTTTAACTGATTTTAAGAACACATTCCCACAAATCTGCACTTTTGCTATTGTTTTCAAGAACTTTATAAAGAAAAAAGTCTATAGATTAAGAAATTTTAGAAATTTAGCTTTCAAAACGGTACCAAATAAAAATATTTATATAATTAAAAAAAATCCTGAAAATCAAAAATTAGGGGGTATTTTTTCCTACTTTTTAATTGGGGCATTTATTTCTAGGGCATTTTTACCTACAACCATCGAATATACACTAGTTTAAAAAAATCCAAAAATGTTAGGGGGTGGAATAGGCTTTTCATTTGAAAAATGAAGTAGTCTACCAGGCACATTACAGAAATTGATGAAAGGATATTTGATTCATAGATAAAACAAATAGCTGAAGGTTGGATAGTTTTATATGAGTGAATGTAGTCTAAAGGCAAAGAGTCTACTAGACACCTTGCGATGTTTATATGAAAAAATGTGATTGATTCAGGGGCAAGGGTATAAAACGAAGTTATAATTGTGCAAACAAAAATAAAACAAAAAATTAAGATCGCATTATTTTATTTTACTCAGCATCATTCAAAAATAGTTTAAAAACTAAATTGATACAAGCTACAAAAATCTACAAAAAGTAAAATAACTGTTAACATTTTGCAATGATTTGTTTTTTATAATAACTTTTAAGGAAAAAAAGTCTATCAGAAAAAGTTATAGAGCTTCAACAAAAACTAAAAAATTTTAGAGCATAACTTAAGTTTTTTGAAAACTAATTTGATGTATCCCCAAAACATGCGGCCCATTACAAGCAGATTTGCGACCCACACAGATTACAGTATTATTAATTATAATTTTATGTATAAGTGTAGATTTAGACTTCTCAGAGAACTAGGTTGACTGATTTTCACTTATCATCTCTTATAAAAGTTAGCACTGCACAGAAATTTCAGCCAGACATAGCAAAGATTATCAATAAGAAGAGGTGTCAAGCCTTGGGACAAGAACTTGTAAAGTATTTGAATAATTAATAATAAATGTTTATTTTGAACTATTGTGATTTATGTGCATTTCATTTGTAGTTCATTCAAATACATGTGGGCCATGCTGAATCCATGAGTGCTTTGCATGCTGGGAAATGACAAATGTTTTTCTCAGAGAGCTGGCTTTTCCATAACACAAGTTTTGTAGCCGTTACATTGTCATAGGTAGCACTGATAAGTTATCCTTGGCCTTGTAACTTCTTGTTTAATGCATTCAGTTCTTGAGTAATGTCAACAAGAAAAGCTAAGTCCATGAGCCAGTTTGGATCATTTAGCACAGAAAGAGCTTTGCCATCATTCTCCATGAAGGCTTTCACTTCGGCTCTCAACTTAAAAAATCTCTTCAGAGTGGTTCCTCAACTGAGCCAACGTACTTAATTAAAGTAGAGTACATCCTTATATTCTGATCCTATTTCTTCCAAATAAGTGCAAAACTGTCGGTGCTTTAAACCTCCAGATCTGATATGGTTGATACATTTCACACAATAGACATTACATTGTCAAACTTCAAACACTTGCTGCAAAGGGCCTGCTGATGATTAATGCAATGCAGAGCAATGGCCTTCTCTACACCCTCTTCTTCTAATTTTCTTTGAACAAGTGCCACGAGTCCATTTTCTTCCCTGTCATTGATGGTGCTCCGTCGGTTGATATTTCAGCAAACCTCTTCCATGATAATCCGGGGTCCACAATAGCATTGAACAACTGGCGCAATATCTCCTGAGCAGTAGTCTGCCCATGCATTGGCATAAAGCAACTCTTGAGTAACTTCAAAACTGTGATCAACACAACGGATCCACATTGCAAGCTGTGCAGTGTCAGTGATATCTGTGCTCTCATCAAGAGCGACTGAGTATGCACTGAAAAGTTTGGCCTTCTCACGCAGCTGGCTGTATATGTCACATGACATGTCACAAATTCGCTCTGCCACTGTGTTGGCTGAAAGACTGATATTGCTAAACTTACTCTCTCTTTTCTGGACAAACTATACTTTCAGCTTGTAACATGCACTTTTTGATAAATTCACCATCTGTAAATGGCTTTCCCGCCTTTGCAATCATTTCACTCACTACATAGCTTCAACTGCTGCATATTGTCTTTGCATGTTTTCTTAAAAAATATTGTTGCCGGAGTAGACATGTTTTGACTGGTGACTCTGTCCTCTCTCTCATTTCCTTTGTATTTTTCGTACACCTCAGACTGTCCAGTAGAGTAATGACATTTGATATTATATTCTTTGAACGCTGCAAGTTTGTCTGTACATAAAAACTTTCCATCCAATCATTAAAAATCGAAGCTGTAATTCACGCTTTTCTATTTCAAATCATTTTACTGGAAGTGTTGTTGTTGTGTTCATTTGTTGAAAGCAGCGTGGTTTCTAAGCTTTCCCAATGACTTAAGGAGCGTCAAACTTACTCAACATATTACAGCACAAACAAACTGCAATTCTATCTTTAGATACTTTATATCCACTGCACGCTTGTCCTTTAATATTTAAAGTCTTCAAAGGCTCGTTTCGTTGAAGTTAAAAAGATTCACTTGGAGCAAAATCCTTCAATAAATATGGCAATTTAGCTTTCCAATCTGAAAAATCGTTAGGATTAACTTCATTCCTCCCTCCACTAACAATATTAAAACTAATGTTGTTCCTTTTTCTAAATTTTTCCAACGATCCTGTAGACCAGGGGTTGCCAACCCTAGGGTCTTCAAGCATTTTCTTGGGGTCGCCAAGACATCAAAATAAAAACATTGTCAACTCTTAATTCTAAGAGTTTTTAAGGATATTACACTCACATATTGGTTGAGGGATAGTGGATAATTTTTTATCTATTTTTAACAAAGATGAATGAATAAAAGTTAGTCAATTTTAATTTTCATATCTTTTAAAAAAAGACATAGAGAGATAAGAAAAATTCTGCCAAACAACCATTGATTTGTTATCTTCGTGCTTTTCTCCTACAATCTCAACAAATAGTATATAAGCTATTCTCATTTTTAAATGAATTCCACATTTTCTTCGTTGTAATTTTTCGTAAGTTTTTTTAATATCTTTTATTTAATTTGTCTACGTGTGCGTATTAATTTGCTATTCACACCCAGCCTCATAGAAAAGAGTGTACAAAGAAGAATTTCTTAGCACTGGATTTAAGTATCATATTGCCACGAGTCGCTTAAAGAAAAGAATCTCAAGCGCCATCTCTTGGAAAAACACGCAACTCTGACAGAGAAAGATCATGAGTATTCAAAGGGGAAAGAAGAAGAACTGAAACGTCAGCTGTTAGAGAACTCTATGCATAAAACCTTTTTTCTCTTCAACAACCAACACGTGGGTCCTATCTTGTTGCAAAAAAATTGCTAAGTGTATGCAGCCACACACAATTGGAGAAAAGTTGGTAAAGCACTCAGCCCTTGTTATGGTTTGTACCATCATCCTTGGAGATGCTGCAGTGAAAAAATTGAAGCTATTCCGCAACACGATCAAAAGAAGAATTCAAGAGATTTCGCAAAGAACAGGTAGTGGCTGCCATCAAGGAGAGCTTAGAATTGAGCTTGCAGTTTGCTGAGTCAACTGACGTCTGTGACGATGCTGAGGTCTTGGTATATGCGTGGTATCAAGGGAAGAGTACATTGAAGAAAACTTTCTGTTCTGTAAATCACTAGAGACGACAACAACAACAGGTGAAGATCTTTTCAAGTTGGTTGGTAGTTTCATCAAATAAAATGGGATTAGTGGAACAGTGTGTGTTCTGATGGAGCACCCGAAATGTTAAGTGCACGCCAGGATTCCACTGCCAGAGTAAAACAAGCCAATCGCACAGTGATAGCTACTCATTCCCTGTGTCACCCAGAAAACCTTGCTTATCGATAAATGTCACTTGAGCTTAACACTGTTATAGAAGATGTTATTCAAATAGTAAATTTTATTAAATGATTAGCATTGAATTCAAGGCTATTATTCAAAAGTTCTCTTATGTAGGATCCGAATATGAACATCCGCTCTACTACTCTTCTCTCTGGAGGCAATGACGAGGAAAAGTACTTCAGAGAGTGCTTTATATGCGTGAAAAGGCTGACATCTTCCTAAATGAGAAGAAGCATGTACTGACATCCAGGCTTACAGAATCAAAGTGGTTGCTTAACTGGCATATCTGACAGACATATTTTCAAAGTTGAATTTGCTGAATATGAGCTCTGTCAGCAACCAAAACATGATTCGAGGGTAGCACTTTTCAAGACTGAACACGAATTCAGAAACTTAGCAAAATTTTTCAAGCCTCCAATTAAAATTAATTTACCGTTTCACACCTTTAACTTGTTTTTAAAGAATGTGACAGAATATTATTCCAGAAGTGGTTGTTTTAATTAATGTCAAGTTTTAAAATTCATAATGCTATGAATAAAATAAAAGTGAATGATGTTAATTTTGTCTTCACAACGTTAAAGTACTTCTTTTCCAGATATATTCTTTGCAGTTATCGTCCCTTACTTTTACAACCAGATAATCATTTATAGTTTTAATAAAGTATACGCAACTAAATTAGTGGGGTAGCGTCATATTTTGATAAATATAATTGGGCTCGCCTAAAAAAAAAATTTTGAACCACTGCTGTAGACGCTTTGAAATCTGGTAAATTGAATTTCTCAGCTGTCATTTTGGCTATTTCTTGTAACATTGGGCTTGAGATTGGTATGTTTAAAGATCTACATTTTTGAAACCAAGCCCAAGGAGATTTTTAAAGTCTTCACTTTTCAAGTGTGCACAAACTGGTTTTCTATTTGACAGAATGTTATTTTCGTGAGCAGCTTTGTATTCTTCTTTTCCCTTTATAGTTTGTTGAATTTGAGTCTTTCCAACGTTAAAAGCTTTGGCTAATTCTCGATAGCGGCTATTCTGTACTTAATTCATTGCGTTGTGTATCTTTCATCAGCATTTCTATAATAGCTTGACCGTCCTTATCTAAGAAAAAGTATAAAAAGCACAGAAGCTCTCGGTCCTTAAATCGCATAGTAGAAGTGATCGTATTCAAGAAACTATTATCTATTAGAATAACAATGTCTCATTTGAAAAGGCTACGGATTAGAAAGGTGTCCGCGAAGAGAAGTTTTACTGTATATTTAGTAAGCTATATATAAACTAGAAACAAATATATATTTATCAATGTAAATGGATATTTTTCTAATTACAAGTAATACAACAGCACATAATTAAATGTAAGGGGTCAGGCTACACGTGCACTTGATGGCGATTCGAGAAAAATGACATCGTTATAAAAATCTTTGTGTTTTTGAAAAAGGATGGAAATAACATTTTTTTTATGATTTTAATTTTTTGATATCTTTGCGCAAATGTGGGTGCTTATTAGGACAGGTCACTCCACCAAAGTCTGGTCCCAAGTCCAGAGTGAAAAAGGAGGAGTATTTTGCGTCAGGAAGGGCAACCGGCATGTAAAAATTCAACCAAATTTTGCAACTATGAATACAAAAACAACCGGCTAGACCTTAGCCTGCTGGGAAAGTAGCCGTAAAACGGATTTATTATTATTATTGGACAGATCGATTTTCACAAAATTTCAGATGTCATTTTTGGACAATTTTAGATAGTTTCTAAACATATAATGAATAATCATGAGAAATTTGAAAGTTATATCTTTTAAAAAAAATTGAGGAAATTGTTTTTATTTTGTTTGATTTTTTACTTTTGAAAAATTCAAAAAGGGTTTATTAAGACGAGTGTAATACAAAAAATTATAAATATTTTTATGTGTCGAAAAATTAGACACTTCATTTTTCATAATGTCCTTTAGAAACAAAAACAGATCTCAGTTGTCTGCTCATTTGTTTGGTAAGTATACTAAGCTAGAAGTCACGCTTGTCAGTTTCACAACTCTTTCAACACTTTGAGAATGTGAAGGTAAGTCTGAAAGTTCAAATTTACTTTCAAGAATTAAAACATTTTTAAGATATTGAGTAGAGATATTTTCTGTGAAAGCATACTCACATTTACTATCTTGCGAGAAATCAATTAATTCTCACTATTTAACAAGTCTTTTTTCATTATATTTTATGTTTCAATAATTTGAAAACTTAAAAAGCTTACCTCATTACTAGAATTTTTTTAATTGCCCTCGTTCTAACTTCTAATTCATCAGTGCAAAAGCATTAAATTATTTTAAATTTTTATTAGACATTTCTTGCATTTCTTTTGACAGCTTCTTGGTTCTGTTTATCATGTTAAAGATGTGTCATTGTTAATTATTATTATGGAACTCGTTATCTTTTTTTTTATCTCAAACCAACTAACTGCATAAACATGAACAATAAATGCAAGAATAAAAAGTTATCTGGAACGATTTATTTGTCCAATTTTCCAGGCATCAAATCTTTCTGTCACATGTCCTCGTGAAATTCTCAAAGCATACTCAAGTAAATGTCTTTTGTCAGGGCTCAAATCTTTCAGAATTTTTTCCTGAAAAAGCAAACTATCCAAATCTCCACCTATTCTAAAAAATAAAATTTGCGGTAGCGCTTGAATGGCTTTCTGACAAAGTTTCCTTAATGGTCCTGAAAACATTGCTGGACTTGTTGTTTTTCAATCAAAATGTTTGAATATTGCTCTGAACGGAAGTTCGTTTTGATGCAAAGAACAGCCAATTGTATGTATTTTGTGTCCCACCATTTGTTCAAGAAGGGTAACAAGACCACTTACATCCTGTGTTAACACTTGTGTTGTCAAGAAGTATTGCTCTGAACGCCGTTGAAGTCTTTTAGAAGAGAGAAGACTTCTTTGGCAATGTAGCTTGTTCCAGTTGATCTTTTAATTGGAGTATTTGTGTGTGTTGACTAAATTCCGTTTTTTCTTCTTCATCTACGGTAAAAGTTAAGTGATGTTAAACTTTTTTTCTTTTTTAATTACTATCTCTCCATTTGGATTCAGAACTTCTGTGTATGAAAAAGTTTCATTAACTCTCCTTCCATCAACTCCAATGCATATCAAACTTTTCAAATCTACTTAATGTTTTTTCCAGTTTTTTGATTTTATCCTTGTTTTTTCAATGTCTATTTTAGATTTATCAAGTAAAATTTCATTAACATTAACACTTTTTTCAAGAAAATTCATTGCTTTCAAATCAAGCAAAAGAGTTTTTTTTCAAAGAGCTGATGAGTGATGTAATACTTCAAAAGATAATTAGTATTCCATTTTAGAAGCCAAAAGAAAAGAAGATAACATTTTCTGATCTGACACTTGATGAAATTTGTTGGCTAGTGTTTTGAAAGGCAGAGATGAACCGCTTCGGAATTTTTAGAGTAAGAATCTCTTACATGATTCAGAAGCTTATGGAAATTGTGAAAAAAATAAAACCAAAACTAGATTTAGCAAGTGTGTGAATTTAGTATGTTGAACTTCTTCTAAAAATATATGTTCTAACTGGTATAAATAAAAGTTATTTTTTTAGTTTATAATATTTTCTATGTTTATAAAAATTAGTTTGAGTCAACGTGATAGTTCAGTGAGGTGTTAGTTTCAGTGATGGAA
Source organism: Nectonema munidae (assembly GCA_030549495.1). Lineage (NCBI taxonomy): Eukaryota > Metazoa > Nematomorpha > Nectonematoida > Nectonematidae > Nectonema > Nectonema munidae. The sequence continues at coordinate 594,622 of JAUIRK010000007.1, read as the reverse complement.
GGAAAATCATGATAACAGGGTATTTATTTATAACGAATGGATACTTATAAGACAATTCATTTAATTTTTTTAAGACTGAGCATTCATTATATACATAAAAATAAGTAATTATATTAAAAAATAAAATATTATCGTCAATTGACCCTTTTAGTCGTTAAAATGTGAGAAAAAATATAACTTTGAATCAAATTAAAATAGAATTTCCTCAAAAAGTTACTGAATATTTTGACATACAAATTTGTAAGTGCTTTATTTTTATAATATTTCACTCATCTAGACTTGTCCAAAGTGACAGTTGCATAATCGACCAACCCTGGCTTACGTACGATTGTTAATTCTCCATCCTGTCATACTTGAAACATTGTTGGCATTGATCATAAATTGGCGTGTTGTGGAAACCACTCATGATGAAAAAAATTTGGTTCTTCTTTTTTAGTTCGATTTTGCAAAGTAAAAGAATTCAACGAACCACGTTTAAAATCCAAACCTCGTCATCGGTCATCTCAACCCGCATTCTGCCAACTCTACTATTCATCAAGATTTATCAATGATTATGAATCATACTGTTTCTTTTGCGAAGTATCATATTGAAATAAGAGACCCCATAAAGGGAGTCATCAACGGTGACCTGTAAACGAACAGAAACAAATAAAATTAACAAATATGCTTTGTCGCTTCGTATCCTCTCTCAATATTCGAGAAAACTCTACTCCACCGAATCCAGCCTATGGACTTTGACTTGTGCGTCGGCGTGCAGATCTCTAATGCCAAATTAAGCATCTCCTGTGGGGATACATAATATTAATTGATTTTAAAAACAAAAGTGTCAATATTTTTATATCGTAGGCATGCACAATCATAACAAATATAAAATATAAATAAAAGGCTTCAGCCCTAATGAAAACTATGTTTGCAGTCATAATGAATGTCAGGCATGTGGTAGTGTGAATCGTCGGTTTTGTAATAGCCATAGTCTTCTGGCTTGTGTCGGTAAACTTCGTGTTTGTCTTCGTGATTTTTCAGCGCATCGATTATAAATCTTACAGGGTGTCTTCTATCTTTTGATTGGCCAAAGAACGCGAACCCCATGTGACCTGTCAGAAGCATTTAAAATTTTAAAAATAAAAAAATAGCGCTATATATCGTACCGCCACCAGCGCCGTTATCGAATTGAGCATCTTGCAGCTTTAAAATTTCACTTCCTTTCGGATGCTTGAAGAATTTTGGATAAAATATCCCCACAGGAAACGATGAAATCTAAATATGAACCTTAATTTAGCTTTTTATTTTTTTCTATTTATAAATTAACATTTTTAATCGTATTCGCATAATACATACATGCTTCCTTGTTTTTGGCAAATATTCTAGAATATCATTTTTCCAATCAAATTAATCAACCATCTAACTAAGTTATAACCAGGCGAGTAGAAGTTAATGAAGTCAATTTTGTTTGCGCTTCAGAAAACACATAAGGCAGATTCTTTGCTTTAATTTCACGAGTGCTTGCTATTTTTGTAAAAAGTGAATTTTTTATTTAGTCTATAAAGTCAAAAAATTAAAATATTTTTTTAATTTGAAAAATGTTGATTTTATTTATTTTTATTTTAAATTAATTTTTCTATTTCGTGAAAAAAGAATTCAATGAATTTTCAAATTATTCTTTTTTTAAATAAATTTTATACCTTTTGATTGAACTTTTAATTATTATCAATGCAAGATCGGATTAATAAAAGGTAAACAGGTCAACTGCCCTTCCCTTTGGAAATGTTTAAATATACTCAATTTTTGTACATATTTATATTTTAAATCACACAATATACATATAAATATTTTTAAATATCTATAACTTTCAAAACAGCTGCATTTTTAAATATAATAAATGTACTTTTGACAAATTATTCAAACAAAATTTATTTGTATTCACGAGTGCAAGTTGAATATTTATACCCAAACGACCAGTAAATAAGATTTCGGATATAAAATTAATCTTTTAAAAAATTTTGAATTTCTGACTCATCTTTCAGAGGCTTCCTGGTCTACGCGTTCATAAACCAATTAGTCCAAAACCAAATTTCACAAATTTTTGAATAATAATTCTTCAATACTAACTCTAAAACAACATTGATGCTAACTTATTTCGAACACTAGGGCTTGGGAAGTTTTGGTATTGGGCAATTTGGACCCGATAAATGAGATATGGATGTAGTGTATGTGTATTATAATATATATAAAGATACAAATAGGTTGTTTTCTTTCTCCCAAAGTCATTTTTTGCTTTAATTTTTTTATTTGATTTTCTGAGTCTTCTCTTCAAATGTACTACGCAAAACTTGATTGAGAAGTTACATTTTTTTACCCTTTTTACATATGTTTTTTTACTTTTTCATTTTAATTCAAAATCAATATCAATTTTTTAATATCGATTATAATTCATATAAATTCAAGTATGCCAAAATTTTGGTCAAGCAACATCTACAAAATTTCTTCGTTTCTGACAAAATATGCAAAAGAATTTATCTTTTATTCTTCTAAAACAGGTTTGTATTGTAAATTATATACATGATAGAAGTAAAGCATGAAAATATTTCTTTGTAGAAAACCACAAAAACCCTCATACCCCATACAAGAAAGGTGAGCAATTTAAATGAAAATGAAAGTCTCTAATCATTTGTGAATCGATAGATATGATTTTACCAAAAGATTAGTGACAAAGTTTCTAGAAGCTAACATTCCATTGCATAAATTAAATCATTCAAGTATTAAAACTTTGTTTGAAAACATGGGCAAATCTTTCAGGAAGAAGATGCAGAATGGTAGATGAATTGGCTTCAAAAAAGTTACAAGGTATTAAATTTTTCTGATGATTGATGAAATGGATATTTCTGAACAAGTATTGGTTTAGGTTTTCATAGGCAAACTTGAATATTCTCATCTCACATATTTTATCAAGGTGTGTAACTATTCCGACCATATAATTTCAGAAATGCTTTTTAGATTAGTTGATGATGTTGAAAAAGAGTTCTAAATTGAAAATGAAAATTTTTTTTTTATTTTCAGATGCAAATATCTTGCGGCATTGTGTTACTGCAAACATCTTCGAGCAGTCAAACCCAATGGGGAAGATGGAATATTACTTAGAAGGACTAAGGAAAGTATAAAAAATAGCCAGAAACTTGCTCTCAATAATGAGAGATTGTTCTCAACTTGTTCAAGTAGTTGTTGAAAGACAAAGTACTAAAGGTAAAGGAACCGTGGGGTGTTTTCATCGAGAAGGCACAATTGCGCAGCTTGTATCGAACTTTCAGGAAAATAGGCTGGATGAGGGATTGAAACTAAGATAGTTCAACTTCTACTTCAACTCTACCTTCTTATTTTATCATATTTATAAAATTCGAAATCAAATTATTGAATGGCATATATCAAAAATCTATGCAAAGCAATGTTTCGTTTTAATGAAACATTTAATACGAACATTTTTATTTAAACGAATACTTCACTTTAAAATGTTAATAAATTATTTTTATGTAAAATTAAAAGACAAATCTGAATTTTATTATAAAGAAAATGAAAATCTCCTAAAAATGTGGAATATGAGAAAAAAGTATACTATATTAAGGATTTTTCATGACAAAATTTTGTTGAAAAATAAAAGTTTTAAATTTGGTTCAAATTTTAGTACAAATTGATGAAATGCCTTTAACTACCGCTCTTCTTTAGAACGCTTTGTTGTTTGGGTTTTGGGTGCTTGAAATAGAAATATAGGAGTTTTGCCCTTAGATAAAATATATTGCGTGTCGACAAGATACGCGGCTACTTCATACTCAAAGATCTTGCTTCTGAAATCTCTGGATTTTAACTCCTTCTTCGCCCCATGCGTGCCTTCATTCAAGATAGTCTAATCTTAATTCTATAAATTTGGCTTCTTTTTATCTTCTAAATTTGCTAAATAAAATAGTGACAGCCTTAAAAAAAATCAGAATCCCATTTGCTTCACCAGTTTATCGATTATTTTTTAATAATGTCTTTATTAAAATCGAATATTTTTAGTATTTAATCTGATTTGACACACGTGCCCATTATGAAGAAGGATCTTAAAAAGGTGATATATAGTTGAGAGGACACAATAAATAGCTTTATATAGCAAGCGCTTTCGATTCGAAAATAAAGTTTCTTTACCAAGATATAAATAATAATTTAAAAGGTTTACTTTTACAGTGGAAAGAAGCTTCAGCATATATATATATATATAGCTTCTTCCACTGTTTATTGCACACTTATTATTTATATCTCTTCTATATAAAGAGACTTCCTTTCGAAAGAGCTTGATAAATAAAGATTTCAAGGTGTCCTAGTCTCAATATATAACCTTTTTACAAATATGTTTAGATTGTTTGTACTTTTCCAGATTTTATTCAATTGGAGGAAGTAGGTTACAGCTTTTTCAATTAAAAGTAGGTTACAGATAATATTAATTGCTTATTTTGAAATTTATTCTTATCTATACAAACTCTTATGAGACAAAATTTTAAAATATCATATAGTTATATTGTGTGGTAATTATAAAGACTACTACTTTTTACAATGATAAAATTTTTGATTATTTTTAATTTTTTTCTAATTAATTTTAAGTTTTTTAAAAAACTACTTGAATTAAAAACCATGAAGTTGACCCTAACTTAAAAGTAAATAATGATGATAGGCAGATTTATTTGAAATTTAAATTACTTGTGATATTTGTAGAATTGAAAAAAGTACAAAAAAGAAAGAAATTTGAGAAGGAGATGACATTTCGTAAGAGATTTTTTTACTTGCTGCAGTTATCACGGGTATAATTTGATTAGTCGTCTTTCTACAGGATAGTGGATATCAAAAGTAGGGTAAGTGGAAGAATGTGAGATATTTTTCCCCATCATCATGATGCCTGGATAAAGAAATTCAAGGTTAAACAAGCCTGTGTGTACTCACTTTGACCTAATTTTAAAATAGATTCCTTCCCATACCCATTCTCTTGGTGAAAGTTAACTTAGAAAAATGGGGCGCTGTGAAATATCCTCCTAAGCCTCAAGAGGTTACACAAAGGAGACAACCGCTCCTAGTTTTTAGTCACTTCCTTCCTCTGGCGGATCCAAAGGAGATCCTAAACATCTGCCACCTCCCTCTATTGAGTGAGGCGTCAAAAAATTTTGTTTAAATTTTCCCGGACCCTTCATTCATCAGGATTTGGATGGTATTGGGATTTCGTCTATTTGGTTTTGCAAAATTGGTTTTTGTTAAGAAATGTTGACGGAGACGATGCTGACAACGTCTGAACTTTAAAAAACCAATAAAATTAATATTTCAAATAAGCCCTGATAGAGCTTCTCTAAAGTTGATTTCTGGACCCGCCTCTGTTTTCTTCAGAATTTCAAAGTAAGAGAAATGCGACAAACTGCCATAATTACATTATAAAATACTCCCCTGCCCTAAATTATAGCGTGAATATAAAACATCATTTGCTCTGTATTTCATTTGATTAAAGAGCCGACAACGTTATTCTGTTACTTTTTGAACACAAACATTGCTCAAAGTGAGCAAATAAAGTTAAAATGTTTCCCTTTTTTTTAATATATTTCAAAAATTACACACTCTAACTCTAACCATAAGTCCTAAAAAATCTTTTTCAAATATATTATAAAAATAATATTAAGTAGCCCTAACTCTAAAAAATCTCGTATTCTTTTTGCAAAATTACATGATCTAACCCTAACTATATAGCTTAAAAATTTCTTTTTCAAATATTTTATACAAGGACATTATCTAACCCTAACCAAAAGCCTTAAAAATCTCTTATTTTTAATAGGATTAGATTATAAAATATACTATGATCCTTTTTTAACACTTCGCTATATAGTAGGAATATAAGATAGAGATGATTAAATGGCTTCTCTATCCCTTTTCAAAAACACGATGACTTTCACCCCGTTGTCTACCTATTTTTATTATATCAAATGAAATCAAAGAAGGAGCACACAGAAGTATTGATATTTAAGAGGACAGGGATCTTGCACTGTTGTCTCCTCTGTGTTAATATTATGAAATCATGCATGTATGGAGGCAATTCTATCCTAAAACAATATCAAATTGAACACTCTCAGAATTCTATGTAAATGCTAATAATATGTAATTGAGGAAAGTAATTTTGAGATTATTGGATGTGCCTTTATCCTTTTAGGTTTCGGAAGGTATTTTATTTAAACTTTTCTATTTAAATAGAATTAAAATTATAACTTCTCATGTTAAAATTCATGAATTTAATCTTCCCCCAACATCAGATCAATCGGTTTCTTTGCGGTGCAAAGACGTTTCCTCCAAAACTAAAAAGTCTTTCGCTTTCCATTGAAGAAGGGAGAGATTAAAGTAATTTGTTTGCCAGCTTCGATAATTGTGGAAATAAACATTTATTAACTTTCCAGCAAGAAATTGGGTAGCAATATTTTGATTCAAGGTCAAAGCGAAGAAAACTTTTCCACTTCTGTCTTAAATTTTGACATTAATGATGAACAAGATAAATTTCATTTTATTCTTTTTTATTTGATGTATTTTTTGATGACAATGGATCATCATAAAACAATCAAAATCAAGTGACACATTTTCTTCTTTAGGAGAGGCGTCTTCATTTCTTTCATAAATTTGAGAAATGCCTTCTTTTCTTCATATAAATCTTGTTCTCCTATTTTTCTAAATTGATGTAAAAAGTTTGAAGACAATTGTGAATGAGACAAAGCTCAGTTTTTGATTCTAATTCAGAATTTTTGAATCTTGGAACTAAAAATAAAGCTGATAATAAAAATTCATTTTTCTCATACTTTTAGAACATTTTTTAATTTACTTGCATTGATTAGCACTAAAAACATTAAACTTTGGAACTTGTTAACACTAATTTGCAATTACATTTTTGGTTCAAATAATCGTTCCAAAAATAAGTAGGTACAATTCCAGCGTGTAGATACATCTTGAATCAATTTATGTTCTGGTATTTTGTCTTTCTTTTGTAAAACTTTGAATTTCGCACAAGCTGTAGAAGAATGGTTGAAATGGCATGCTATTTTTGGGCAAATTAAAATAACATCTTTAATATTTTTTGTTCAAAAATGAAATCCTGGAAGTTGAACACTTCAACTTTCTTTTCTTCTTCTTCTAATTTCACTTGATGGTGAGTTTGAAGTTGCTTTTTGAAGTTAGTAATAGTAAAAGTTTTTTCATTTTTTTCCAGCTGAGTAGTATGTATAAAGCAGCTCAAACTTTCAAAACCAATGTTTGCCACTCCTCTAACTATGTTTGCTGCATTGTCATGAACTATCAGGTGAATTTTATGTACTGGATTTCATATTCATCTATCACTTCCTTATTTAGACATTTTAAATTGTAATAGAAGTAAAATAAAAAAATATATATATTATATTTTTATATAATTTTACCGATACCTATACAGATTTTTCAAAAAATAGGCGATACCAACGATTCCGATATCGATTCATCGGTACATCACTACTTCGTATCATGTACACTTTTCATCGCTTACCACTTTTTCCTCGGTTGGCGAATAATAGGACATTAGCAGCATCTTGAATCATTCAATAAGTGATTATTTTTTGCTGAACGCATTTGCAGTAATGTAGTAAGTCACACGCCAAGACAAATTAACTATTTTTGGAAAAGATTAGATCTTTTTATTCCTTATACCGTCCAAACACACGCAACACTTTCACCAACTACATATGCGTTGCTTGGAAGAAATTTCGTTAATCTAACGAATCAAGAATTGAAGTCTTGAATTAGACTTCAAGAACTAAAGAACACACCCATAGCATCTGAAAGAATATTGAACAACACAGTCACACTCTTCAATGACATAATTAAGCTTCATTGACATAAGTAAAGCACACATTCGCAAAGGCAGCAGGAAGGGCAAACGGAAAGTTTCCCTACATTGAAAATTTCCCTAAAGTTTAATCTTCTTATCTCGCTAGATAATCTTTAATTAACACATGCTTGAGTATGAGAAGCGACCTTACATTGAAAAGTAGCACTAGGATGATAAAATATCTTCTAAAATAAGGGCAATTTCAGACAATAGTATCTTTGCAACATTTGTGCTTTAAAAGTTTTCACCGTTGCTATTGCTGCTGGTTTCACCAATTCCTCTCCAAAGTGATAAAGTTTTGTCTTTGTCTTTCCAGTAACTGTCTCTTTTTGGATGAAACTTGCTAATTAAAAATTAATTATTTTTTAAGTAAAAATTATGTTTTTGATAAGGTTTACTACAATTAAATTTCTAATCATCTCTTTGAGTGACATTAAATTTGAAGGTTTAAATTTCTATGTGGTATTATTAAAAATATATTTTATAGATTGAATCTCATTTTCTGGCTTCTTCAATTTGATTAAAACAAGAACTTTTCCTGAGTACTTAATTTTAAATTTATTCAAATGCAACTTATACTCCACTTTTGAGAAATATGTTTTATCAAATTATTGAATTACAATGAAATGGAAAGATTTGGAAAACTTGTAGCATTGAAAATGAACGCGTCATGTATGCAGGCATAAATGAATTTTGAATTTCTGGTGTTTTCAGCAGACACCAATTACAAAATTGAAAGAGGCAATGTGTGATTGCTAAATTTATTGCATATAATATTGAATGTATCAGCAACAACATCACTATTCTCCGTGTAGAGTAGTACGTATAGAACAAATAGAATGCGCTAATAGCTAGCAACAAATTTACAAGATGTGTTTGTAGCGTTCGTTTCATTCGATGATGATTTATTGGAGGGCAATTTTATTGGAAGCTTCCAATGCTTTGGTGATGGAATTTCTGATGTAAGAAGAATATTTCAAATAGGTATTGTGTATAGCCATGACTAATTTTACACCAAAATATTGCAAATAATAAATAAATATAGAAGGATTTCTTTGGACCATTTTCTACACATCTTTAATTTTGTGGATATACGAGGGTTTTAAAGATGGGTGCATGGGTTTTGGTGCAGAACATATATAACTTTGGCGCGCCTACAAGACTCCTTTTTCAAATGACACCAAGATGAGTAAGTCTGATTGTCGCTTCCACATATACTCGCGTTGATTTGGGGACATGCAAAGTCCGAGCATCTGACACATTGCACAGAGGCGTGTCTTTCATCCTTCAAACACTTTTTACCGTTGTCGCAGGTGAAATTTTCACAGCTTTTTACATCTAAATCAAAAACATAAAGAAAGTAACAAGGATAATAGAAGTCCATGAAATAAATCCCATATGAAAAGCCCGTTCTGAAATTTACCCTTGAACCATTCCATGAAGAAAAAGATTTTGTTTTCAATTTCACTTTTAAGCATTTGTTTTTATTTAGCATGTCTGCAAACTTTAGCATAATATTTTTTAACTTTGAAATTAACCAAAAGTGGTTAAATCGTTTAGAACTATATTTCCACCAACTGCACAAAGGCAACTGGATACACAGGATTTCCTCCACATCCAAATTGAAATTTCGTCTACATCAAAACTAGATATAGCTTCCAAATTATTTGGAGGTAAATATAAATAACTTCCCAAAACCTTTTTAAGGGGGAGCTTTGAAATTGGGAACAAAAAATGTTTTAAAAAGATGATACAATTTTCAATGTTTGATAAAAACTTTATTTTTCATCTGATTTACTTGAAATTTTATGTGTTAGCAAAAAACATCATTCCCACTTTGCTTCTCCAATTTAAACTTCTTTGGTGACTGCTAAGGCATTTTTTCAAATGCAAAATTTTCAACATTCACGTATATAAGGAGTCGGGCAAGGTTTTTCCAGACCCAATAACTAATATACCTGATTCGCTTGCTATCTTTATACATTAGATTAATATAATGTAAGTTAAAATAGGCTTGGAAAACAGATTTGAACTGAATACAGGATGATAAATAATTCTATAACTTTATTATATAACAATTTTTAGATTTGGATTTTTTAATTCATCTACGAAGTATTCATATTCAATATCAAAGAATTCGTCACGAGTTTCTGTTGGGATTCGAATTAGAGAGTAAGATGTATGGCAAAGTTGATTTATTAACTTTGTTTTTATCAATTTCATTTTAGAAAATGCTCTTTCTACACATGCTACGCTCAGAGGAAATAAAACAGCTACCATTCTACAAATTCATGATAGGCACCCTAAATAGAAATTTAAATTCTGAATCTATTGTATATTTATATTTGATATTCCACATCTCTAATAGTGTTGTATAACAGATTTTATATTCTTTTTTATCACATTCGAAATCTTTTGAAAACTCAACTGAAAAAAATACATTACTCACCTCACTTAAGAAGGGACCATCTGACGGCTAGTCTACTTGAAATTTTTTATACCTGTTTTTATTTTTAATCTTTAAAATAGTCTTAAATTCTACAGGTAGTTTCTTGTTTTGTTTTTGTTTTTTTCTCTAACTGAGATGAAAAAAAGCTAAATAACTGCCATTTTTGTTTAAAAAATAGTTCTGAGATGAGTAAATGTATGTTTCTCTCTAAACTGGTATTGCTTCACTTATCAGAATGTTCTATGCTAGAATTACTCGAATAAGCGTGAGTTCAGGTATCCGTTAGTGCTGTAACTCTTGTTTCAAAAGTGATTCCAGCACGATGAGAAAATATTTAAAGCATATATCCGAAGAAATATAATCTTTTAAAAAAATCGAAGCGATTTTGAAAGTAGAACTTTCTAAAAAAAAAAGAGATTAAAAGACTGAAATTCTTGAAGAGATTAAAAGAACGATAATACCAAGGTGATTAATAAGTCTCAAGAAATTACTTTCATCCCTAATAAACAGAAAGCAGAGTTTTTCCCTTATTTTAGAAAAATTTTAAAAGAAGTCTTTGATGAAGAACGCGGTCAGGAATTGGATAAAGAAAAAGCAATCATATTATCCATGGAGTTGTTGACTATAAAGAAAGTATCGATTACATACTTTATGATTTATTCAATGGTAATCTTAATTTGAACCACATTAAAGTCAAGAACATAGTTAAATTGGGTAAAAGGTTGTATCGAAAAAACCGATCAGGGTAATTTATGATAATTTTGAGAACAAAATCTCAGTGAAAAATGCACAGTCAAGCCTAAAATACCAATGATTTTACTCCAAAAGACATCAATTTTTTTACACCCATTTTTATTGAACAACTAACTATTAGATTTTTATCTAATAAGTGAGAATACATTTTTGCTGCATATATAGAAGTCAGATGAAGTAAAATGTTCAGATGAAGTAAACAATCTCCTTACCTTAATTGACTCTAACATTTTGAAAAGCCATGTTTTGTTTTTAGTGATTTCAACTATCCTGATATGGATTGGAACTCTGATTATTGCATTTCTTATAAGCACATAATATTTTTCAAAATTTTACAATAAAAGTGTTTTTCTCAAATGCCTTGATGAACGAGACACGAAAATCTAAAGTATCTTTTGAGAAAAAACTCCTGAATTATAATCAAAACGCAAAGAAGCTTTGGTCTTATATAAATCAAAAAAAGTAAAACCAATGTTCTTACTGTGTTAATTGCTTCTAAAGAATCAATCATCAACACTAACATTGATAAAGCAAATATTCTTAGTGACTTATTTCAGTTTTCTCCAATCAGATTACTTCTCATTTTAGTCCTCATCTTTTGGACGACTTCCTTATTTCGCATATCACAGTGGAGTTTTATGAAGATACCTTTAAACTAAAATGTTTAATAAATTTTAAATTTCCTGGTATAGACAATCTTGATCCTTTAATTTTTAGTAAACTTTTAGTCACGCCTGTGAAAACTAAAGTCTTTAGAAAAAATAAATTATTATTGTATATATGTGCATTGTGCAAGTTTGCTTTAGTTGCACCCATTTATAAATCGTGTGATAGAAAATTTCCATGTAATTTTAGACTGGTAAGCGTTATATCAGTCCTGTGTAAAGTTGTCGAATCTATCCTGGGGGATAGAATCATTCATAAGACTAATCTTATAGCGTTTCAAAATGATATGGTTCAGTTACTAAAAATGAATGATAACATTGACGTGTCTTGTGTCCCGATTTTCAGAGGGCCTTGATTCCTTACCCCATGATTATTTGATACAAAAATTGAAATTTTAGGAAATTTGTGGAGATTCAATCGGATGGGTGAATAACTTTTTGAAAAACAGAAAACAGATTGCTGTTGTGAATGGTAGATATTTCAATGAAAGGCTTGTCTATAGTGGAGTTCCGTGGGGCTGTTTTAGGACCGTTGCTCTTCAACATATTATTGAATGATCTTCTGAATTATGTCAAATAATAAAGTGAAAGTATTTGCTGACGATATTAAAATTTCAAATAAGGTTATTGGCCCCATTTTACAGCTTGACTTGATCAAGATCTTTCGCTGATATAGGACATGGGGAATGAAGCTCAATTTAGAAAAGGGCACTTAGAGATTGGATCTGAAAATTCGCAATCGTATTACGTTAGCGCTCATAAATTGAAGAAAGTAGATGCACAAAATGATTTAAACATCATTATTGAATCTAAACTCATCCCTGCCCAAAAATATTTCAAATAGAGTCTCTAAAGCTTTTTCAGCCTTTCATAAAATACATAGATGTTTTTCTATATTCGATAGCACTACAGCGCCACTCCTTTACAAAACCCTGATAAGACCTATCTTAGAATATGGCAACATAATAGCCTACCTGATTCATACTTATGATACCGTTAATATTGAAAGGATTCAAAGAACTATCACTAAAAAGTTTGCTGGACTCAAGGATTTGGAATACAAGCAAAGGCTTATGAAGCTGAATCTTCCATCTTTGATGTATAGATTTAAGAGAAGAGATATGATATCAGTATACAATATTATGCAAAGGAATATGAAACTTAATTCAAAAATTCCATCTGATTACTCTTCAAGATTACATAGATTGTATACTTTACAATTTAAAAAGATTATTGTAAAAAGTCATATCTTAGAAATTTCAGCTTTTAACGTATGATAAATGACTGGAACTCTTTGCCGACTATGTACTTCAATCTCCATCCTTGAATATCTTCAAGAATATATGCTTTCTAGAAGGATTACAACTTTCTACATGAATGAGGTTTTGTGTTTGTATAAGTGATTTTTTATTTCTATTTTTATGATGCGATATTTATAGGCTTATCCTCTGTTTCGCTAAATAATTTTATGTTATGTTAACACCCTAATAATGTTGTAAGTAAATAATTTATAATTAAGCCTGGGGTTTGAATCAAATAGCCCACTAACCTGAAAAAAAGAATTAATACCTACACATTTTAGTGAAAAAGTCATTTTCAATTTAATTCGAACGAAATGCGTCAAAAATGACCCATGCACATCTTGAGAAAAAAATTGGGAATTTTTTGTTAAAGGCAAAAATTCCTATATATATATATTTCTACCTTGACACTTTCCATCGTAGAGAATATAGAGTTTGGTGGTGTTGCTGAGACAATTGTCTTCCCTCGCAAAGCAACTGTTCTCATATGTGATTCCATTCGAAGCACAAACTTCTTTACGGCCATAATTTTTGCAATCTGTTGGGCAAGTTATGCAGTGCGCCATGTGGTTTTGGTCAAGAACACAGTGTTTATCTTTCGGACACACCACATCCTCACAAGAGTCTAAGAAATGATTAAAAAATTGTTTTAAAAAGGCAATGAAATTGAATTAAGCATCCGCCAACGCGTATTTAATTAAAATGACCCAACTTTAATGGGATTTAGAAAAGGGAAAGTTGTGTCGTCATTTTTTGAGACAAATTCAGAGAAAGACCCTATGATTATGGCTTTGATAAATAAATCGTATTTTTCTTTTACCTTTGTCCATCAGTTATTAAACACTATACTAATGAAACACTGACCACATGGATACTTTAATTTTGCTGTCTCCGGCATTAGTTGCTCACAAAATACACTGTTAAGTATACATTTGTACGAAATTGCCGTAGACAAGAAAATTAAAGTATCGATGTTTGAAAGCACATGTATAAATCTTACACCTAGCAAAAGATGAACAGAAAGCTGAATATTTTTTGATTTTTTAAGGAACATTTTCCGATTCTTTGATTACAGAATTTTATTTTGATTATTTGACAAATATATTATCTAATATCGTGAAAAAATTGCAAAAATATAGGTCATAAATGTGCATTAGAAATGGTGTTAACATGTTCATTAGAAATGGCTACAATTATTCTATGAAATGAAGCAATAAAGAAGCTTGAATTGGTAACGCCGTCAAATAATGTTATTCAGCGCCGAATTGCTGATTTGAGTTTATATATTTTGGAACAAGTTATCTCGCATATGAAGGCTACTCCCTTGGAAATCTCGCTCCAGTTAGATGAGACTACCGATAACTTATTTGACTGGTGAGTATGACCAGAACTTCTTGTTCTTTCATCAACTGAAAAGAACCACCAAACGCAAAGATGTGTTACATTTTGTGAATGACTTCTTTGCAAAACAAGAATTGGATATTCAAAGTATAGTGTATTTGGATATTAGGCGCTCCTGCTATACTCGGAAATAAATCTGGGTTTACTGCACTGGTGAAAAAGGAGGATTTATTCGAGAAACAATGAGAAAATGAAAAAAAAACTAAATTCTATCTTTGTTATATTAAACATTGAAAAAAAGAATATAAATTCATGAGGTTAATTATGGGTGCTTGGAACTAAATAAAATTTGACTGACATCACATAAAAGCAGACAGTGCAAAAATAAAAAGAAGTTCTATTGAAAATTGTTAGAATAATGTTAATTTTGTGTTACCTAAAATAAAAAACATCTTCTCCTGCTACTAAAGTTTATTATTTATTCAAGAAACATTAAGAAAAATTCCATACAAAAATATAATACTGACCTTTACTGACCCCTAAAAAGTAAAAAAATCCATTTACAGCCAATCAGATTGTTTCCATGAAATAAAACCGCAATTTCAAAGTTAAGTGTTTTAGAGTTTTGTCTGCAATTTTGAAATGGTGCTTTCAATATGTATGTGGAAATTTTTATTTTAAGTGTATTTTCATTATTTCACAAATTTTTAATAAAGTCTTGCACGTTGTCTCCCCGGAAGTCTTGACAGACCTCTGATATATATAGTGAATGAGGCTACACACTGGCGCCGTATCGACATCACTAAATATATTCCCAATGCTTGTTATATTTTTTGATGATATGGTTAAATAGGATGTTGCCTATATTACTATGTTTCAATAACATTGTGTCGTGCATGTATCAAATGTTATCAAATAAAATAAAAACTCAACGCTGCATAGCTTGTTCTTTCTCGCGCAACCTACCTTTTGCGGAACCTCGGGTTCCAGGGAACCTCGGTTGGGAAACGCGCTGATCTAGAGTGATGCAAACGTTAGCTTCAATAATTTCCTCAATATATTTGATCTACAACTGATGCCTGATATCGTTGCAGTATCACTTATTGTGTAGCCTTTCCCTACAACCAGCTTTACCAATTCTTCTTCCTTTTCTTCGAGACTTTATTTTACATGGGGTGTAGTGAGGAAAACAAAAGCAATGAGTTTCGATAGAGAAGCAATAACTATTTATAGGGAAATGCAGCAGAGCGATAATAATAATTAATAAAATCAAAATAAAACTTAAAGACTAATTTACAATCAAAAAAGAAGAAATTAACTCATTTGGGAGCAAAATATAATTTCATCTTCGTCTGCTTTTTTCAATGACTTTGAATATAAGTCGTCTGCGTTTTTTTAAATATCGTCTGATTTCTATGGTACTTGTTAAAATGAAAAAGGACGAATTTAAAATTGAAAAGGGCTAATTTAAAATGGAAATGGTATATATACATCAAAGTTCAGAGCCGTAGATATGTGTATATAAAATATATTTTGGTAGATGATTGAATGAGCAACGTAAAAAATAATATATGTAACATACAAATATGTATACAAACAAAGGAAATATTAGACAAGATTATATGAAATATATAACTACGAATTTTCATAAACATCGAATCGAATGTATATTGAGTAATTTGTAGGATATAAGAATATTTAGAAGATATAGTTATTTATATACCTACCAAATTGCCTGTTTTCCTCTATCTTTTCTATATAGATGGGAAATGATATCAGTCTGCTAGACGACTGTTTCTCAAATTTTTGCAACGGTCGACCAACAAATATTTTCTAATGCGTCGGGAACCGGTATCATAGTTGCGCACAAAGCGGTAGCGTGCGAGGCGCAAAAAGGGGCTCTAGTCCTCCCTCCCCTCCCCCCATAAAGTTTCTCAATTGATGAATTAAAAAACTTTTACACAAAATAAGAGTAATTTTGTAAATGTACACAAATTATAACGCCTCCCACAGTCTTTTTTACTGATGCCTGATCAAAGAAATATTATTAGTATAGAGATATAATAGGATATAGAGATTTGGGAACCCTGTTGGTATTATCTTGGTGTTTCCAGCCAGTGCTAAATTTTTTGAAACTACGGGTCTAATCAACATAAAATTTGTACAGATAATATTTGATCACAAAAATTAAAGATAGCCATTTTTTGAATTTCCTTCGCAAAATAATTATGCATAAGACAATTGTTTGAAGACATACCTGAGCACTTTCCGTAGTATTGGAAGTGGAGATTGCTGTTTTTCTGGCACTTGACTCTGTTTAGGTGGCAAATGCTTCTATACGTCTTCAGGGTGTTTCCACAAACTTCGCCTTTTGATTTGTCAGTGCGAGTGCAGTGTGTATTGCAGATGCATTTAGGAGTTTTGTTCTTCATGACGCAGACTTTCTGTTCTCCACAGTTCATGTTTGCGCAATTTTCTGTGTAAACAAATCTACTCATTTATCGTAGGGGGACTTTGTAATCATGTCTTTAAACGTGAAAACATTATGGGCCTAAATAGCAGTTATTCAAGAGTGCTTTTTATTTGACCATAAGCATAATAAAGATTTAGTAAAGACATGGCTTTTAGGCCAAGCAACTGGGAAGGTTTAGGACGCTACTAAAAGGTTTGGCCCGCTAGTCATGTAGTGCATAGGAGTAAAACCCCCTGAGGAATTTGCAGAGTGTGACAACGATGCAATTCTTTCTGCGGCACTAGAGGCAGTTCCCTTGCAGGGGGATAGAAAATACGAAAATCCAATTCCGAAAATGTGCTATTATTTATCAAAGAAAAACCAATTCAATACAGGAAATTCATTCACACTACGAGCACCGAGACATAGAATCTTATTAAAAATCTCATTAGAAAAATCTCTACGAAACCAGATCTACGAAAGTTAGAAGCATCACAAAAACCTCTAGCCCGTTCCAGGCCTCCTAGAAGTCCTGAAATCTGGTTAGAAGACCGAAGCAAGGCTGAAATAGTCAAACTTCTGCCACTTGGAATAACTAAACAGCCATAGAGGTGGAAGATAAATCGGCTCACTACGCTAAATATTTCGAAGATGTGTATATGACAAATTCTTGTCCGAAAATTTTTTATTTTTAAATTAAGTTTTTTTGGATGTTTACCTGCAACGAACGACATAAACTTTACTCTAGAGGACCTGGTTCAAATCAATAAAAAGCCTCAAGAGGAAGTCGGTTGGATGGGATTGGGCAAGTAATCTATTCATAAAGAATCGTCATAAAGGACGTCTTGCTGGCCACGTATAACTCTTTTATCCATGACATTGCGAAAATCGAAATGCAATTACAAAATGGATATTTTGATCATAAATGTTGCTGACCCCGGATTAAAAAAAAACATTTGGTGTTGTAAAAGTGAGAGTGTGCTTGATGTAAGTGATAATGAATTTTACTGTTTGGGAAATTGTATACAATCAGATATGAGCTCTGAAGAAATATCTTATAAATGATACAATTTATTAAGAATTATTTCGCAAATGTCTGCAATTTTACAAGTTAGCCCGTAATAACCCGTAGTACTGATATTGAAGGCTATCCCGCCTAACTTGCAAAAAATTTTAAACAAAGGATCCCCAACCCGAATTTATGTGCGGATTCCGTAAACCCGCACGTGTGGCGCATCCTGGAGCAGCCTTCTAGTGTGTATGGATAATACAGTAAACTCCCTCCAAATCGAACTTTCATTCTAGTACTAAAATTTTGTATATATTCTGAAGCATTAAATGAATGATAAGTCGATTTAGTCAAACTTTTTTGAAATATCATATGAATTGATTTTATTGAAAATATGATCTCTAAGTCGAACTACCAATAAGATTAATGATGCTTGAAAAAATTGAATGCATATCATTGAAACCATTATCACAGTAGTGAATCTGCTCTGATAACAACTGCCTGTGATGATTTTAAACCACGTAACACCCATTTATACGCTTTATTTCTGTGAAGATTGCATGGGTTTTGATATATCAATATAAGTGTAAGGAAAATCCATCTGTAATAGAAGATTGTCTCAAGTTTCAAAAAATGAATTGCCTGATTTAGCGTCACTCGTTCAAACATTCATTTTAAAAGTAAGATGATGTTATAATTTTTAAACTTCTTTAATGTTGTGGTCAGAATATCAACTAATTTGTTCGTTTCGCCCTAAATTTCTTCAAACATATAGATATTCAAGATGGCCACCAAAAGTACTTTAATTATAATTATTATACATGAACGTATAAAAACTATTTCAATTCAATTTAATATAGTAGAAAGATTTCAAGGTTTCTAAGTTTTTTGAAGTTGTCCTAGCTTCAGCGTTGATTAATATTGAAATCTCAACCAAATCAAAAGAATCCCGATTTTTTGGCGTTCTTATAGTTCACAAACACGATTTTAGAAAAGTAACGCCAGAATAGGTTTGATTTATCTCTTTTGTATGAAAGCTTTTCATTTCGCGTATTTTATTTTCCATTTTTGTAAAAACTATATTTTCTTTTTAATTTTCATTACAAGATGATTCTGGGTTGGATTCTCATTTTTCGAATAATACGAATCCAGGCATCGATGTTTTCTTTTAAATCTCATTAAATATTTCAACTGAGGTGAAAATTGAGAATCTAGAGTCAGCGTTTTCATGAATTTTGCCTTCCATTTTCACTTCTGTCGCAATTCCGTTACACCATTTCGTGATTTTGTTACATCTTTTTTAATTTTTTGCATTTTTCAAAATTTACTTGTTATTTAAAGGAAACATTAGTTATTCAAAATCAAATTATATTGAAAAAAATAGAAACAAGTAAGTGGGTTTCAATATACATTTTATTAGATATTTTCTAATTTTATTCCTCAAAAATGGGATACTTAGAAAAACTGCCTGCATTTAATAGCTAATAACAATTCAAAAAAATAAAATTATAATTTTAAATAGACAATTCCGAATTAAAAAAGATAAGAACTGAAAATAGTATACGTTTTTCCAAAAATTTGTTTGTTCAATGCATTTTAACTATTATAAGATCTTGATTTGAATTTTAAAATTAAGTATTTATCGTCTTATTATTAAAAATTACATCAAAAACTTTTTGAATCTTTTTGGAATTAAAAACTACACCAAAAACTTTTTAAGCAAAGGGGGTAAAAAATTATATAACTTAAATTATTGGGATTCATTGGCTGTTTAAAAATGAATTTCTTTTTTAAAATAATCTGTCTTTGAATGATTCAAATCTCTTCATATCTTTAAATTATAAAATGTACAAGTAAAATTTCAAAAATGCATTTTCAGACTGCAAAATAATGTAACGAAATTGCATAATGGGGTGTGGAATTGCAAAAATGTGCGACGTACCTGAAAATGGTATAATACTTTTTTTATAAATAAACATTAAATTTATTAAACTACATAGATATTGCCTCAAAATCTTCCATTAGGCCAAACACTTTGTTTGATATAATAAAAGCAAAAAAATAATTTTTGGGAAGTTTGAAAGTATGAACACAAAGAATATAAAAATGAAAGGGAGAAAGGGATAACATTTGAAAAAGTTGATACCGCTCTTCTAACATGGTTCCGCCAAAAAGTGTCGCTACCAAACGTAAGAATTGATAGCGATATTCTTTAAGAAAAATCAGAGTTTTTGGCAAAAGAATTTGTCTTTAAAAGAGAAAGCTCATAATCATGGATACATAGATAGATTTAAAGAAAGACATGGTATTAGAAAGTTCATAAAACTGGAGAATCATCTGAAATAAATTTAGAAGCTGTTATTATGTGGAATGAAATTATGTCTCCTGAATCTTTTGGATAAATTTGAGCCTCAAGATATTTTAAGTGCGACGAAACATGTTTGTTTTGCCAAATATTAACAAAAGAATCTCTCAGATTTCTAGGTAGCAAATATCATAATTCTAAACAAGCCTGAATGATTAGAGAAATTTTTGGACAGTGGTTGAAAAAACTGGAAAACAGAATGATAAGACAAGGAAGAAAAATTACTTTACTGTTAGATAATTATACAGCACAATCAATAAGTGATCTTTAAAATATCTACCTTTCTTTTCTTCCTCCAAACATAACTAATTTGACCCAGCCAAGGATAATCAAAAACTTCAAACACGATGTTCGTAATATTTTTTCTGTTCTAAGGTTAGCTCCAGCTGAAGTTAAAATAGATGATTTCAAATGGAAGGTTGTTAGATGCTGTGCAAGCTTGTAAAAATGCATGGACTAAGTTTACTCAAAAAATAATTTCCAACGGTTTCTCAAAAGTTGGGTTTGTCTCATTCTCCACAGAGGAAAATAGGGAAGATCAAGAGGTACTTGTATTACGGATTTTTAGATAAATTGAGAAAAAAAAATATAAATTTTTATATTACACTAATCAAGATACAGACTTTGAAAAAGACAATTTTAATACCATATGGAGAAAACTTTCTTTAGTGTGAATCTACCATCTTTTTCTGACTATATGTCTATAGACTCTGATGATAGAAATGTTGTTGAAATACGAAGTGATAAAGAAATTGTGTAATAAATATCTTCATCTCAATCGTGGCAAGATAACGAAAGCGAAGATGCGAACTTTGAAGAAAGTTCAATTGTTTACAGTTTCAAAAAGTTCTTTGAAACACACTTAGAAATTTCAATCTATCAGCCGAAGCTCAAGAAAATTTAAATAATTTTTTGGATAAATATGAGTGCTTTCTATTCGGAAAGTATCATGAAAAGTTTAAACAAAAACTAATTACACATTATTCAATAAAAATTAAAATTATTTTTTTGTAAACATATAGGTTTTCCATCAAAATCAAAATTTGTCTGTCTAAATTTTTTTCAATCCCGATTGTTTTGACTTAGACGGAGTTTAATGTATATGCTTAAGTGTGGAAATTTGTTGCTAGATGTTAACAACTCGAGCGTAAATACGTTGTGATAACCATTGAGTAACGTCAATCATATATGAGTGACAAGAGAAACCTTTTTGTGTTGGAAACCTTTTGGCCTAGAAGCCTTTGCAACAGCTTCAGGGTGTGTGAAATTAAGCCAAGATGTAAATTTGGACCCTTACACCAGCACTTAATCAAGGAAGTAAAATATTTTTCTAACAAATTAGAATGCCCGTATATTAATGCGTGCTGTGAATATGATTAGTAACGCTTTGATGCCCTTTCTTAATCTGTAGAGTCTTTCTTGCCTTTCCCATCTAAAGTTGCGTTCCTAAAGCACAGTCAGTGCCTGCTCCTAATGTTGTTTCTCTGTGAACAAGAAGCGTAAAGTAGGTGATACCGTGGCAAGGATAGCAATTGGGAGCGCCTTTTTCGAGGGCTTGCCATTTAAAGATGGTTCCTGCGTCCACCTCGATCTCGGTGTAGCCGAACTTCGCGGAATGCGAGGGAGAGCAGCACTCTTCCCTGCTTTGCACGTTGAGGACGAGACCTTTGCAGTGATGCTTCGCGTCTATATTCTTCCAGCAGTGTCCACCTGAAATTGTTCAAAGTATTCAAAAAATTATTCATTTCCAACTGTCTTATTTTATCCCTTATTATCGACTACCTTTTACCCTTATTTTTCAACATAGGTTCCATTGTGCACGAGATGCAAATTATTATAATTAAAATTAAAAAAATTAAAAAGAAGAAAAACATTTCGAATTAGAGCAAAATTTTATAATTTACATGCAGAGATCTGTAAAAACATTTTCTCTCAAAATAAACCACCTCGAAAAAGTTTTTTTGATGCATCCGCATGTAATTTAAATTTTGAAGTAGTGTTTACCCGTAAATAGGATTTTCAGTGCCCGAACTAACTGGCCCCAATTTTGCAGATCTGGTGTTTACCCGAAACAATTTCATTTCATCACCTCTATGAATTTATTATTATATATCTGTATGCATTTCAAACCGATATTTGTGCTTTTTCTACGTCTATTATTCTCCAAAATTACATGATGTGGTGAATTTTATTTTCAACGATTGGCACTCTTGTATACAATCTATTCATCAACATATAATACATAACAATATTTAAGAAAGGTATCATTCTAAAATAAACCAAATTTGCCCTACTCACAAGCCAAGCGTATACTACAAAAATTATCCTATCCACATTTAATCCCCAAAGAGAAACAATAGCTAAAGATAAAGATACCGCAGTGTATAAGGATGTTTGGACGATCAATAATATATTTATATTGTCTTAATCAAAGTACTACCTATCAAAGATATTCAGAAAAGTAACAATATCACTTTGACTAGTACGGTATCTCCATCTTTATTTCATGGTTTAGTTACACTCGCCTTATTATTATTTGTTAAAGAATGAATTATTAAGTTATAAGAGTAATAACCAAACTTACAAGCTAGTATTTTTACCAACAAACAAAAAAATTTATAATGCTTTATAGAATTTCAATTTCTTTTTCAAAAATTTTAATAGAAATGTTTTAATTTAACTTTTTAATAAATTTTTGTAATATTTTTAATTTATGAAAACATATAAATTAATTTTTATCTGAAAAAATATGTTTTATGATGATATTTCACATCAAAATTGCTTTCTCTCTATTTTTAAGACAGGATTTTGATAAGAAGCTGTGATAATTTCACATTTCACAGCGAAAAATATTTAAAAGGTGCAAGAAATGTCTCTGATGAACATCTAGCAAATTTCCTACCAAAATGAGCCAGTTTTCGAAACTGAATTGCCGATTCTAAATGAGATCACTGCGCGAACAAGGATGTTAAGACGAACTTTTACTTATGTTATTAAAAATTACTGTCTGGCATAGTAAACTCCAGATTTTTTAAGCGCCGATATGTAGTACGGCTAATTCTCAGAGATTCGTGCAATACTTGTAGAAAAATTTAATAGAAAAGCAAGCTACTAAAATTGACATTTTAAATAAAATAATTCACTCACCTTGAACCTTTGAACTTTTAATAAAAGATGAGAACACAATAAGGAAAGATATGAAAGGATTATTCATTTCTGATTTAAGAAATTTGAGCGTTCGATTTATCTCTTCAGTTAATATGTAAAAGTAGTCGATAAATTCAAGTACTTTTACTGTTATTAGATTTCAAGAAATTCTTGAAACGAATCAAGGGAAGTGAAAAAGTAAAAGCGGTGATGAGTTGTAATGAAAGAGTTCTCTTGTAAGAAGTGCGTATAACTTATATACTTCTTAAAAAGTTAGAGTAAGAACAAATTATGAAATACTAATAGTAGTAATGAAAAATCGTAAAAAATTTACATCGACTATAAACGTATTATATATATATAGGAGTGGAAGATAGATTAGGCATAAATTATTACGATAAATGATAATAAATATGAAGAGAGATAGATGCACTTCGGAAAAGTACACTTAATATATATTCAATCGCCTTGCTCAAAAATCACTAAATATCCTTGCTATAATAAGGTTGATAGGTTAAAAGAACTACGATGATGAAATGTATCCAATTTGTAATGAAATTTTTGACGATATCGATACTGATGGTGGTGATGAAGTGATAACTAGACGATCATGTTGATACTGATGACGCAAACAATTACTATTTCGTTCACGATGGATGATTCATTCTGGTTATGAAATAACAAAAAAACTCGGCCTAGGTTAAATATAAGAATATAATTGAATAACACCTGAACAATTCTGCCTTAAAAATTAATATTTAAAATTATATGATTCCGCTGGTTTATTTATTTAAAAATTTTGTAGCCAAACTTTCCAATTTCTTGGGTTTTAGAAAACCATGTTTTATGAATGTGACGTACTTTTGGTTAGTTTTTAAACTAGTTATCTCTTTCGTTAGTTTGTTAATTAGTAAGTTAGAAGATTCTGTAAAATTTATTACCCTTTCAATATTGGAAATAGTTTAAATTTTGAATGAATGTTGTGAACATGAAGAATTAAATCTTACCCAACGGCAAAAATTTGGGCTTGGAAAGTTTAGAATAAAATTATGTTATTCCTAGCAAAGATAATGAAAAATAGTTAGTGAGACTGCCGCGCGATATTTCGCCACGTTGCAGGAAGTCTTTATTTGCTAGTTGCAAAATTGTTTTACCTACTTTTTTGGCCCAGAGAAATACTTCTAGAGATAATATTTTTCACGACCAGACAATTTTCCGTGAAGAATGCTGAGTGCGGAATCTAACTGGTCTTTTCATCCTACTAA
Source organism: Nectonema munidae (assembly GCA_030549495.1). NCBI lineage: Eukaryota > Metazoa > Nematomorpha > Nectonematoida > Nectonematidae > Nectonema > Nectonema munidae. Next base: position 569,972 of record JAUIRK010000007.1, on the reverse strand, counting down.
AAACAATTGAATGCTAACTTTTACGTTACCGTCTTCAAGAAATAAAACAGCACAATGTCGTATTAATATGCATGCTTTGCTTTCTCATTTATTTGGACGGAATAAAGAATCATGCGAATTATAAACCGAAAATTTTGAAAAAGTTTACTTTGTATCTTTGTTTCCTTGAACGCAAAATTGTCTTTGAATTGTTCTTTGTTCCTTGAACGCAAAACAAGTTGCTATTATCGATCAACGTGTTGAATATCTAAGCCTTTTGAATTTAGAAAATTATACACGAAAATCTTGATAAGTTTGTGCTGTCTCATCTTCAATATAAATTTATGTTTGTATTTTAGTTTTAAAAATTTTTTTTAAGGCAGTAAATTCAATTTTCAAAAGTACATCACACGAACTATATTTGTATACACATTTGGAATTTAACATTTATTTATACAAAATAACAGTAACAAAAGGTTAAAGTGAATATCAAAAGATGCAGATAACGATTTTAGAAAAAGTCATAAAGTTTGAGGGCATATAATTCAGCCAAATTTGTACATTAGTAGTTTTAGTTAAGAGAGGGCGGGGGGGGGGGGGGGGGTTAAAATGCCCCCCCCCCCTCCCTCCGTTATTGATATGGTTAACAGAATGATTCTGGGGAATAAGGCTTCATTTTCTCATTGGAAATCATCTATTTTACCAAATCTAATTATAGAGCATTCACTTAAAGATGTTTTCAATCTTGACGAAACGGGAATATTTTGGAAAGTTCTACCAAACAAAACACTTGAATTCTGCAGAAAAAAATTGTATAGGAAGTAAACTCCCAATAAATTACGCTTTTAACTCAAGAGCATGGATTACAAGATAGATCTTTCTAAGTTAGATAAAAAAAAGTGAAAAAAGAAAGGCATATTATTCATGGACATGTGGGCTGCTCATACCTGCTTGAATGATAAGAAAACCGTCAACATAATTTATTTTCCACTTAATAGTAAGTCACAACTTCAACCATGCGATGCTGTTATTATAGGAAGTTTAAAAGTTTATTTACGAACAAAACTTCTGGAAAATTTTTAGTTTTTTATGAATTGAAAAAAGATTTAAAATTCAGTCTATAGGAAGCAATTTAGAAGCGGAAGTTCGCTTGGAATTTAATTAAAAATTATTTTTCCCATTGTGGGTCAACATATTCCAAGTATTCTCACAGAAAATATCACTCTCAATCGTCATGAAAATCAAATAAATAATACGCTAAACTTGTATCACTACGGTTGAATTGCTAACTTGGTCTCTTCGGATGTTAATTGCGTTGGATTTGATGAAAATACTGATTTTGACAACGATGAAGATGAAAATGATGGATTAGATGAGGGGAGAAGCAAAAATTAATGACTAAACTCAAGCAAGAAGGGCACCTGAAACAATGCATATATTTTGTTTTCAACGAGAGATTGAAGACTCCTGTACAAATTAGAAAAAATGTATTTACTACAAATTTTGAAAAACAAACAAAAATCGATCATTTCTTTTCAAAAAAAAATAAAGAAATTTATTTTAATGTTTTGAAAACAGAACACGGATTTTCCATTTTGAAATAAAATTGAAAAATATTGAGATAACACGAATAGTTTTGGAAAAGAATCTTTATTTGAACAATTAATTTCGGTGTACATCTAACACCGTTTCCAAGTTGCAAAAAAGAAATACTGAAGAAGAAAATTAATCTTCCGTATTTCTTTTTCCAACTTGAAAAGGGTGTTAGTTGTACACTGAAATTAATTGTTCAAATAAAGATTCTTTTCCAAAACTATTCTTGTTATCTCAATATTTTTCAATTATTTTAATGTGTTAAATAGATTTTAAAAGGTACATATTTTATTCCAACTATCTTTGGATACAACGAATAAATATTGAAGTACCTATAAATTTGTCATATCCTGTTTTTACTGTATAAGGACCGTAATGTTTACTAGTTATCTAATTAAGTTGAGGATAACTGTTTTCAATAACTTATAGTAAATGACTGACTACTATCGATCATAACCAAAGCCATCTCTTAGGATCAAAAATCCAAGATTCAAACCGAGTCAAGTAAAAATCCAAACTTATCATCTCTATTTATTTAGAATTTGTATTATATCTTCTCTTTCTATCAGGAAGTGCAAAATGTTGATGCCGATTTAACCCCCACTCCAGCCAGCGCCCTTTTTCTTTATCTGTTCACTCTAATGGATCATTTGATGAAATCAATAATGATTCCCAATTGCGAACTCATAATTTGAATAGTAATAAAATTTGATCAAATAGGATTTTTGAAGATAAAGCCACTATTAATACTGGCATAAGTTTCAATAAATGTAGAATACACAATTTTTCATGTACTGAGACGCTTCAAAGAGTGTCTAAAACTAAATATTCCACTATTTTGGTATGTAAGCATCAAATAGCCGCCGACTTTTTTAAATCAAATAAAACATCTTATGGGGCCTTTCTCCAATCCCCTGCATTCCTGATACACACCCTACAATTCCTTTATTATTTTTGTCAATTTTTTCAAAGGGCATACACGATTTGAGAAAGGTAGCGAAAAATAATATAGGTATTTTGTGGTATTTTGCATGATAATTTTGCATTGCAGATGATTGCATAAAAAATATTTTTATAAATCAAAATTTTTTATAAAAAAAAATGTTTATATATAACTAATTTTTATATTTTTACTTTTAATTAGTTTGTTTGTTATTTAGTATATGTGTATTATAGTTGATTTATTAATTAATTAGTCAAGTAATTAGTTTGTTCGTTACATTCGTTACTTAGTTACCCAAAATTACTAACTTATACATTTGAAATAGTTACTTGTGTTACTACAAATGTAGGAAAATTTAAATATACATAATTATTGAAAATTTAAGTTTTTAGTAAAGCATGTATATCGTGGTGATATAAATTTGAGTTTTCTATGAATATATACGGCGAAGTATCGTGTGCGGAAGTATATCAATCAGTATGCTTTTTCTGGCGTGTTAATTTGAAAAGTTGGCAACTCTCTTTCAGACACTACAAAGAAGAGATTGAAATAGTTGGCAAAGGATGGATTATGTTTTATGTGTGTTGTTCATCTTGGTTGCTTCAATATTTAGTATTCAAAATTGAATTCTTAAAGGGTTTTTGAAGAAAGTCTATGAAAGCGTCTTATAGAAAGGAGTGCACTACGAGATGAGAGTGGATGATGATGAGATGGATGCTGCAACGCCGATGATGAGGAGAAATGAAGCGTGCTGTCTTGAAATCGAAAACTCCCACTAATTTAAGACTAGACGTCTACTAGTCTGCAAAATGTTCTTTGAAGTTGTCACGATGAAAGGGAGAGCGCGATAAATTGTGTTAATAAGAAATTAAATACGCCGCATTTAGCGCACACGAGGAGACTTGATGGCAGGCAGCACAAGGTACTCCTATGACTAGGCTCACAACTAAAACTAACAACTTTTTCATCCAGTGATAAATGATGGTGGTGATGAAAATGCTCGTTGAAGTGACCAGCAGGATCAATAAGAAGCAAATGAGATTGGATGGAAAGACTGGGAGACTCAACACAGAGGCTTTCTTAGCTACTAGTCGTATCAATTAATCATCCTTGTCTGAATCTTTTCCTATTTCTAACTATTGATTCTTCTTTGTCGGCGAATCATTTCAATTCTAAGGAAAGGAGTTTTATACGTTTGTGTGCATGTTATAGAGATAGAGATGCACAAACTCTTCATCTCTTTTTCGTTTATCTCTAATCCACTTTCACGCAAATCCAACTAACTTTCCATACAACTTTTCTCTTTAAAACAAACAAGGGTTAAGTTGGAATAGCTTTATTCGACTATTCTTGGAAGAAAATTTTTTTCACTTTTCACCCCATTTGTATAATAAAAATTTTTTCCAATATTTTTAAATCGATTTTGCGCCAAAATAATTTTGACTTTAAATGATAGATAATAATTACTTGGAATTTATATATATGTTTTGAAAAATTTTAATACAAATTTTTGGCTGATATTTCTGTACTTTTTTAAAGTAGACATAAAAATGTCCCCTAAAATAACAATTGAAAATTTGCAAATACTTAAAAATAAACTTCTTTTAATTAGCGGCAACTGTAGCCATAACGCTAAAACCTTTTTAACGATTAAAATATTTAAGATTGAACAAAATCGAGTAGTAAAAGTTTCTTAGGAAATACAAATTTTGAGTGCTAAATGTTTCTTAATTTTTCAATGTTTTGTTTATATTTTTTGGATCTCATGATTATGAGCAAAAAGAAAAACAAAGATTGCACTTAAATAAAGGCTGTTTAAATCTGGCTCGGTATTATTATCACCTGAAAATAAAAAGGAACAAGAAAGCATTAAAAGTAAAAAAGATAAGTTTGGATCTCCTGAGGAATGACCACCCCAACGAACATAGGGATGGCAGTTCTTCACGAGAGGAAATTGTGGAGTGAACTTTCTTCAGGACAGTCTATGTTGTAACTTTCCTCAAGATACAGCATACTAATTGGGGGATTATTTCAATATTTATCAATGAAATAAAACGGTGATATCAAAATGGATTTCAAGTTACGCTTTAGTAAAAACGGAAAAGTAATTATCATTTTCTAAAAGTATTTTTGCGTAGATCACGAATATGGAATTTTTTTTTCTAAAACCCTCCAGTTTTTCGTTAAAAGCAAAGCATTCAAACGGTATAGAAGTTTTTTGTTTACTATTTTATATTTTTATTCGTTTTGTTTGTTGCTTTTACCGTTATTTTAATTTTTCAGATTACTAAGTGTTTTTGTAGAAGTAGAAATATTTAAAATACTGAGAGAATGCAAGAATTCGGTAGAGAAATTTTGTTATATATGTTGTTTAGTTACAGCGATGCAAATGGCACTTGACTAAATGTGTTTAGAAACTTTATGAGTTGTACTTTGGATGTAGAGTGGGTGACCAGGACAAGAGTTGGACACCTCACATATGCTGTGTCAGGTGTACAAGTTCTCTTTCTGCCTGGGTAAAAGGCAAAGGGACTGGAGGGCTGTCTTCTTTTCATATTCAAAAAAGGATTTATGTAGAACGATATGATAAAAACCTGATATAATACTTGATTACAACAAGTATAAAGGTGGAGTTTATATAATGAACCAGAGAGTCGGAAATTTTACTTGTAGAAGGAAAACTAACAGATATCCATTAGTATTTTTATCAAACATTTTGGATATTTCTACTCTCAACTCGTTTTTAATTATGAAACAAAATGGATATAAAGATTCAAGGCTAAAGTTCCTAAAAAATTGTCTCATTCATTGGCTGACAAGAGAAAAAAGATATAACAATTTCTTATTTATAATCAAAAAAAGAAACTTTTTTTGGGTTATGGTTTGTTGCCAAATGTTTCCTTCAATCATAATAATGTTAATGTGGTACAAAGAGCCAACTCACAAACAAGATGCTATGTAAAGGAATGTAGAAAAACCAAGAGATGGGAGTGTGGAAAGTGTAGTAAAAAATATGTAGTGATCATAAAATTTCATTATGTGAAAATTGTTCATAATTTCTATTTTTTAATAAAAATTTCAGTTTTACTTTTTCTTCTATTATAAAATATGAGTGATATAATAAAGACAGAAACAACCAGATGAAATTCCAGAGATGTTGAAGGTATTTTCAACAAATTAAAGTCCAGTGAGTTGCATGATACTCTGTATCTTTTAATCAAGTTATTCCATGCTCCTATAAATACAAAAAAAGCCTAAAAAAGTGTTCACCCGTTTATTCAAACTTAATTTCCAAAAAGTTTTGAATTCATATAATAATTTACTAACCGAAGAATCAAAATAATGAATGTGTAAATTTTAATTAAAAAATTTCGAAGAAATAAAAAGTTTTTATTAATAGGAAAAGAGAAAATATTTACAAACTTGTTTATTTTAACGCAATCTACACATTTTTGACGAAAAACATTCATTAAAATTTTACATGAAATATATGCTTTTATACCAAATCAAATATGCTAGCTTCATTTCTGGACTCAGATTTTGGATCTAAGGTTTAAAATATCTGACAGTATTTATATAGTATACTACTTTATATAATTATTTAAATGAAAAGCTCCTTTTTGAGATGAACTGTCATATATATCCATCATTTTTTGACAGCTTAATAGATTTTGATAAAAAAAAATGGACATCACCACTGAATTAAGCATAGTTGAAAATAGGTATGTATGTGTAAAAAACTTTATATGATTATTTAAATGAAGTTTCTTTTTGAGATGAGCTGTCATATATAAATCAATTTTTTGACAGCTTTGATTAATTTTGATTAAAAAAATAGACATCACCACTGAAATCAGCATAGTTGAAATATATATAAATATTAAAAATATTTATAAATTATTAAAAAATGGCACTTTTTTCAATTTGTTACGATTGTGTTCCGTTGGGCAGATTGTATAATGGAAATTAAGCAGTAATAGAAAAGAAAATTGAAAGAAATGCATCAGTTTTTATTTGTAGATCTAGAGAAAGTATATGATACTATTCATAGGGAAGTTATCTATTTGTGCTTGGTAAAAAGGGAATATCCTAAAAACTTGTGAGATTGGTAATGAAAGTTTTAAGCATGTCCAGATGGGTTTTATATTGCTTATAACTTTTGAATTATTCTCCCAAATTTTACGTGTAACTTATCAAATTGAAGCTTATATCAGGGGCTTCATTACCATTGAAATTACAAGTAAAATGCGAATTCTTTTATAATTTTGTATTTTTCAGTTTTCTTCGAAATTAGCAGATGAGGGGTGCATATTTTTTATATTTGGCAATTTTGAACCTCACCGCGTGCTACATTTTGAGAAATTTGCAACTTTTATATTTTTAGTCTTCGTTTTTTTATAAATTAACCTTTATTTTTGCTCTTAAAAATTCATTGTTAACACTAACATTTCAACTGTATCATTTTAACTAGCTATTTTATTTAAAAATTATAAAAAAAATTCCAAATTTAATTAAAAAATAGTTTTTGAGTGAGTAAATTTTTCATAAATAAAAAAAGTCTAATTTAATTTTTCATTGTCAATTTTAATTTTTCTTAAATTATACTAATATGATTATTTCTATTTGAAGACTATGTACTTCTTTACCGGAAAGGGTATGGATTTCGATAACTCAAGGTCTTGGGTTCGATCCCACATCAAGCCCACTTTCCTCATAGTTCGAAACAAACGGCGCAGTTGTGCCTTCTCGATGAAAACTCTCCACGGTACCTTTTCTCCACTCAAAAACCTGCCAAGCATAATGCATGTTTCTTCAATGAGATCTCAATTTTAAATAAATACTTTCAGGTTTTAAAAAATTTAGTCAGTTCATTACGACTAAAAATAGTTGCCCACATTTTATTTGCATTTTTATTTTTGAAGATAAATTGCATTTTTGTTATTGTTTACTGCTTGAAAAGTTCAATTCCTCAAAAAATATTAAAAATGTGTTTATGTTGAATTTTATTATTATCGCCCAAACTGGTTCACTAAAATGTTATTTCTAGGTAAAAATATAACAATAACAAGTATTCATTGTTTTCAGAATGGTGAATCACTTGAGAAAACACTTGAGTTGAGAAAAAAACAAGTAACAGTTTGATTCATCCAAAAACAAAAATTTTAGATTGCGCTTTCACAGAAAAATGAGAAGAGAAAAATATGTGTTTAATAGAATTTTCCAATAATTAACCTCATGAATTTATATCATATTTTTCATTAGATCCTACATTTATTTGTAGATTTTTATAAAATAATTTTAATTTTCGGTTCTCACACACACTCGCTTTTTCTGTTTTTCTTTTTTTCTGTATGAAGAGTTTTAGGAAATACTTCTCTACTATATAATGAAATATTCCTATATTTACATTGTACGATTGAACGCGTGTAGACAACTTGTTTGTCATCTTCAACCTGTTTACAACGATCGTTTACATTCCATAGTTTGATATATGCATGTTTTGATACAAATCATTAAGGAGAGACATGTCAATATTTTTGATATTTGCACAATTTTAAATAACACATTTCCCAATTAATCAAAGAATCGAAAAATATTCTTTAAAAAGTCAAAAAATATAGGAAGATAATTTGGTAAAAATTATTGGATTTTTGAAAAGGGATAGAGAACTAATTTTTTATATAACGAAGTATAAAAGTGTTTCGACTAATTCTTATCAAGCTGGCGTGAGAAGATGAAATCATAAACATCAGCATATGCACCGCAGAATGGATGCAAATAAAAGGAAAAAGAAAAGTTGATGGCTAATTTAGAAGAAATTATTGAGGAAGTGAAAGAAAATGGAAGGTTGTTAATTGGAGGTGATTTAAATTGACTCTTGGGAGAATATTGTGACGGTTTCAACGAAATACCCGGAGGACATGGGTATGGAAAAAAATGAAGATGGTGAATGAATTTTACAAATGGCAGAAAGAAATGAACTATTAGTTTGCCACACAAAATATAGAAAAAACTCGAACATCTGATTACCTACAAAAGTTGTGGTAAGAAAAGTCAAATCGATTTTATCTTGATAAGGCAAAAAGATGCAACAAAATTAAAGGATTGCAAGGCTATTCCTAAGAATAAATTTGTCAGCCAAGACAAATTGGTTGTCCTTGACTGGTATAAAAACAAAATATATAAGCAAAATATTCAAAAATGAGAAACTTAAGATTTTGAAGACCAATGTGTGAGTTTTTAGAAAGCCATAAAAAGGGTGGTTATCCAATGGAAGAAGAGTGAGCATGTAGAAGAAATGTAGGTAAAGATAAAGAAGAATTTAATTTCAGTGAGTGAAAGAGTCTTTGGACGCAATAAGTCTGGAGGAATAAAGCAAAGAGTGACATGGTAGTGAAACGAAAGTTTGAGAAGGGTGTTGAAATAGAAAAAATGGCTTTTAAGAAGTGGCAAAAAAACAAAATGGAAAGAAGACAAGGAATTATAAGGAGCAAAAAAGAAAGAAGGCAAAAGATGTGTTGTGGTTGCTAGAAATCAAGGGACATATAAACAATATGATGATTTGAGAACAAAGGAAGGAGAAAATCAGATATACAGAATTGCCAAAGCAAGACAGAAAGAAAGGGAGGAGATTGGAAACGTCGATATTTCAAAGATAAAGAAGGAAAAATTTATTTTAGACACTAAATAATTTAAGAAAAGCTGTGCAGAATATTTTGAAGAACTTTTAAATATGTGAAATAAAAAGGAAGATTGGAAGAATTTATGAAGTTTGAAGGACCAGAAAATATAATAGATATTGATGAAATATTGCAGCAAATCAGGAAGGTGAAGAATTATAAAGTAATTGGATTTAGTGAGATAACCATTGTTATGATTAAAGGAGGAGGGCATAAAACGATAACATGGATGGTAGACCTACTAAAAAGAGTTTTAATTAAAAAAAAAATCTAACAACTAGAAGAAAAGCGTACTAGTACCTATCTGGAAAAAGAAAGGTGATGTCTTAGAATGTCGTAGCTATCGTGGGGTGAAGTTACTGGAGCATGGACTGAAAATACTTGAAAGAATTTTGGACAAGCGAATTGATTCAGTGATACAGATAAACCCAAAACTGTTCGGATTTATGCTTAGAAAGAGTGTAATAGACGCGTTTTTATCACAAGACTACTAATAGAAAAGAAAATTGAAAGAGATGCATCAGTTTTTTGTGGATTTGTAGATCTAGAGAAAGTATATTATACTATTCATAGGGAAGTTATCTATTGGTGCTTGGTAAAAAGGGAATATCCAAAAAACTTGTGAGATTGGTTGAAGAAATCTACAAAAATCCAATGACATCTATTAAACGGCAGAAGGAATTTCAACAGAATTTGAAGAAAAATAGGTCTGCATCAATGTTGGGTATTGAGTTCATTATTGTTTACTTTGGTTGCTGATGTACTATTGAATCCTTTAAAAAAGGCAGACCTATGGGAACTTTTACTTGCTAACGACCAAGCGATACTGGCAGACAACAAAGAAAAACTTGGAAAGAGAATTATAAAATGGCAAGAGAGTTTGAAGAAATATGGTCTGAAGATGAATGCTGAAAACCGCAGATCATGATATGCAGATAAAATGATGATATTCAAGTGCAATTAGAAGTTAGACACGGGAATAAGCTGAAACTCGTGAAAAATTTCAAATACTGGGGAAACCAAATTATGGATAATGCAAGTTGTGAGGCGTCCAAGAAGATTAATGCCAGTTGGCGAAGATTTACACCACAATTGTTGGACCGGTCTTGGCATATGATTGTGAATGCTGGAGCTTGAAGAAATGAAAGAAACTTAATGGCCACTGAAATGAAGATACTTAGAAGGATGATGAGAGGGGGGGGGGGGGGGGGTAACTCTAAGAGACAAAAAATAAATGAGGAAATTAGAAGAAAGACGGGAGTTGAGATAAGTGTGCTGGCTGGAACAGAAAGTTATAAACTGCGATGGTACGGGCATATTTTAAGGAAAAAGCAAGAAGATGTGGTGAAAAGAAAGTGAGTGGAAAAAGAAGCACAGGAAGACAACGAAAAAGATAGAGAAATGGACTGAAGGAGCGACTACACGAGTTTGGATTCAGCGAAGATGCCCCAATGGACAGAGAGAAGTGGAGACAGCGGATCTCAGTCACAGACACACAACTTGGGGATAAGGTGCGGGCAACAAAGAAGAAGAATATCATTTTTAAAATATATTTATAACTTTTTAATTTTGTTGGCTCCAGCATTAATCCAGTAGTTGGCATTTACAGCATTAATTATACTAAATTAAAATTTTAGTATAATCGAATAAAGCTCTTCTTTGTTTTTACAAAATTGCCGGAGCCAACAAAATTTAAAAGTTTCAGTTTGTAAATATGACATTATCTTACCCTAACCCTAACCTGAATCTTTTTGCCGATATTTTCTTGTTTCTTTTTTTGTTTTTTTAGGAGAGGATTATAAATAAGTAGGAAAGGATAATCAGCAAAAAGGCTTTTATAGATATACAAGTAATCTATAATTGAAAACCTTTATTTATCTTTAGACATACGATAAATTTGTTTGCTTTAATAAAACCTAATGATGATATATAATATTGGAAATATTTTAAAATAAAATGCTTCAAATAGAGTATGACTAAATTTAGTTCCCTACTTTTTTTTATCAAGGTTCAATGGTTAGCTTATTTTAAAGTCTTGCATCATTATTCTAAAATGTAATAAACTATTTTGCTCTTCTTATTTTATTTTCTGTGCAAACCGAGACGTCGATAAAGGGTGCTGAGCTATTAATATTTAAAGAAATTATTTGGCTTGTGTGTAGACTTTCTATATAAATATTCTTCTTTTAGCCGTATTTAGATTATTAAATTTATTAAGATTTATTAAATATCAGAAATTTAAATTTTTAATCAATTACCTTCAATGGTTTTTAAGAAAATCATTTCTCTCAATTATCTTTTGAATATAAACGTATTCTTATAAAAGTTTCCGAACAAAATATATTAGTTCTATACAACATATACAGATTTCTCCATCTAGCTCTGACCACGTGAAAAGTTTTTTGTTCTTGATTATTTTCAAATATGAAAGAGATATAATTACGGTTTTTTGTAGTAATTTTAATTCCAATTAATCTTATTGCTCTCAAGTTTTACAGTATTTTTTTATCTTGCTCATTTCAAACGGTTATTACTTTGATTATTCCCTTAAATAACACAACTGTCAATAAAAACATCTTTGAAAAAATTTTATAGTAAAAAGTTTTCAACCCTAGCTTCACAAGTAGAATGGTCACTTTTTGGTGATTTTGAATCAGTTTTTGAGATGATTTGTTTTGTCGATTGACCAACATTGTCAGTGGTCTCATAGATAATTCAACAAAGATGAATACGACCTATGAAAATATATAAGTTTAAATTTAAATCTTGGTACATTACAGAGTTATTACATTTAATTAATTTTAGAGACAAAATTTCTCACAAATTCAAAACAAAACATAGAGATATTCTGAAGAATCATTTAATTGAAATATAAAATAAAAAAATTTGTAATGTGAGACAAATATATATATCTAGTCTAATGTTAATAAAGTTTTGCATGGGAGATAAATAGAAAAAAGTTGTATTGAAACAAAATTATGATTAAAACTATGAATATTCATCAATTTTAAATTTTATGTTAATATACAATCAATTTGGCATCATATATAAATTACTTGGATGAGCCTCAATGGTTGTTAGAGTGTACCTCTCAGCTTAACAGTTGAAGGTCAGGGAAGGCTCCCAACTCTAAAAACAAATTCACAAAAACTGTGATTAACCATCTTAGGCATAATGCGAGCATATAGCCTTACGGCTGAAAGTGTTTTGATATCTCAAACCACCAAACCACCACCTCATCCACGGATAATTTAAGTTTCAACATGAATCTGCATCCCCAATTTTCAAGCTTTTTTCTTTTTTCTATATACCGCAAAGTTTTTTTTTGGTTTCAAATTTTACTTTATCTAAAATTTTATGATAAATACATCTTTATGATAACATATATACATTGACATCTTCTCTCTACGTTTTTAAGACGTATAAAATTTTCATTTTCTTAGAATAGCAATTATGATTTCCTCATCTGCCTAAAAAATTAATCCCCATATCCGCATCCGTTGGGATGTCAAATTTGATATCCGTATCAACGGTTACAAAAAATGCATATATTTATATCAATTATATATAACCAAGATCTAATTTTTAGTTTAAAAATAAATGTCAAACTCATTTATGTTTTAGGATTGCATGGAAGAATCCCTGCATTTGATTGTTATGAAAGACAATTAATAATAAAGACGTATAATAATTAATTATATAGAATAATATTAAATTTATAATTTTAATCATATTAAGAGATAACTTAAATATCCATTTAAAAATATTTTGTACTCTTTACCAATGTTTTTAATAAGGGTGTTGATTGGTTGAAATTACGCTTGTAAAAAAATATATTTTTTTTTTAAATATTTGTTTCTTTAATATTGACTAATTTTTTCAATGACGGACTCTAAATATTTCAACACGCAAAAGAAAGGTTTTTTTAAACTAATTGAAATAAAATAATATTTTCCTTTAAACAACTATAATTTTTATAGAGAAATTTTATTTTTCTTACCTATTTATTAGTTTATGTATAATTTGAAGCATCTCAGTTCGGCCTCTTGACAATTCTACCTCTAGACAATTTATGTGAATATATTAATATTTCCTTGAGGCCTAACTATCTAGCCCTAGAACGACTAAATGGGTCAGTTGACCATTTTATAAAATTAAATATAAAACACTCAAATAATACTTTTTTGAAATTGACTAATTTTTATTAAGTTGTTTTTCGTACTAAATAAAATTTCCATTAACCCATTTAAGGCCAAGCAAAGCAGACGATATCTAAAAAACACAGACGATTTATATTCAAAGTCATTGAAAAAAGCAGACGAAGATAAAATTACTTATGTTCCAAAATAGGAACATTGGTCCTAAATGGGTTAAAATAAAAAAAATAATATTATTGTTAAATAATTAATGAATATACTAAGAACACTGAATAGGTCAAATCACCCGTAATCCCTTATAACTAAAAATCTTCAAAATAAAAATATTTATTTAATTTTATCCTTTGAAACATTCAAAACAAACTTGATTTGAGCAAGAGCCACACACTTCGATATTACAACCGTGACATTTTGAGCGTGTTTTATTTTTACGACATTTTTTATATAGAAGCCTTTTGTTGTTGATATCTAATGGAACTTTCCTTTTTTCAGAATTCATTGAGATATTAGACTCTTTACTCTTCAATATTTTAATTTTTGAACAAAATTCTTCACCCAAAGATAAAAACTTTATTCTGCTAGTAGTGATGGAAACTGTATTGTATATATAATATAGAAGTTGAGGCAGACTATATCAAGCAAGTTGAAAAAACGGCTAATGGCCAACGTCTTGTTCCTGTCTTTGTTGAATATTCTTTCAACATTTCATGACAGGTATCTACACCACCTTTTGTAGAGTTATTAAACTCTACTGCTTCTGGTTTTTTCTTTTCTTTTGTAGAAATCTTAAAATTATCGTGCATAGAAGGAAGCAAGTAAACGATTTTATTTTTTGGCTTTATAATTTAATAATAAAACTTCATCGTCTTTTGTGAAAGCATATTTTGAACTAAAAAGTGCTGTCTTTTTTCCAAATTTTAAATATTTTGGCATTTCTTTACGATTGGCTCTCAACGTTCTAACAAGTGTTGTCTTTCAAAAGTTATTTAGCTAAGTCTAAGCTCGTAAAGAAGTTATCAGTTGTCACATTTAAACCCATCCCAATAAAATCTTTCATCAATTTCATTACAACACTTTGTCCAAGTGAAGTTTGACGCTCTACTTTTTCAATATAAGGATAAGAATTCAAAACATATGAAGTTTTACTGTCGCAAAGCATCCAAAATTTAATGCCAAACTTACCAGGCTTGTTTGGCATATATTGTGTAAAACTACATCGACTTCTTCAAGCAAAAAGTTGCTCATCGATTGTAACGGTTGCATTTGGTAGTAAACACTTTTTGCAATTTGAAATTACAGCATCCCATACCTCGCGAATTGGAGCAAATTTATCCATCTCCTTTTCCTAGACTCTTCTTCATCAAATCTGATATATCTCAAGATCTTTTTAAATTTATCCAGTGGCATTGTATTATTGAAGATTTTTCTTCCATAATTATTTTCCCAAAAAGAGTCCAAAGGATCAGATTTACCTTTCACAACGCCACGTATGATACACAAACCTAAAAAAGCTTGCAAGTCTTCAACACATATTCTAAAATTAGATTTTTCTTTATTGGCTTTTTTGTTTGTCATATCTACAATAAATTGTAATGTTTTAGATCCTATTAACTCTAGAAAAATGTCAATTGAGTCACTAAACTTATTTCGAATAAAATTAGTTACACCACCTCTATTACGTATAATGTTTTTACAACTTGTTTTTCCTACAAATTTAGAAAAAAATAAAGTCCAAAGTACTCCGTTTTTACTTTCAAGTTCATTATCTACAATTTCTTCATCGATTTCACTTTCATCAGATGATTTATAATTGGAACATTCCATATTTACATTTTGAGTATTTGCATCTTTATATGATTCTGAACAATCGCTTGCATAAGAAACAGAATCATCATTTTCTTCACTAGGATGTAAGTTTACATCAAGCATTCTCCAAGCCATAATTGGAACAATATGAAGAGTTCAAATTTAGAAAAATAAAAAAACTTAATAGTGAATATATTTTTTAAAAACTTATACAAAATTATATAAAGGTTTTATCAAAAAAATTATTTTAAATTATTATAAAATTTTTATTTTTTTTACATTTAAAATAAATTATTTTTTTTTAATTTATAATTTTAAAATACAAAAAAAAATATAAGTTTTATTTTTCAAACCAAAAATTTAAAAGTTAATTAAAAAAATAAAATATATTTAAATTCGGAAGCAGTGTTTTTAAATTTAAAAGCAAAACTGAGTTTAGGTCAATTGACCAGTGTAGCCTTTCTAAGTATAATTTTTTTTCAGTCGTTCTAGGACTAGAGGCCGAACTATCTAGAAGCCGAACTTTCTAGAGTCCGAATTAATTCTACTAAAATTATTTATTTTATTAATATGGCCCTGATGGAGGAGGCACATCTTTAAAATTATTGGGGGGCGAAATTTTTTTGTTGCAATTTTCAAAATTAGTGGTCTGGAAATACCACGGGATACGAAATATTCAGGCAATCCTTTAAAACAGTGTATTCATCGCATACCTAAATTTATAAGACTACTTTATATTTTTTTACAAATTTGGTGAATTTAAATACTATACTTCCAGCGAAAATATTTTAATTACATTTGCATATCGCATATACACTAGTTTAAAAAAATCCAAAATTGTTGAGGGAGGGGGGCAATAAGCTTTTCATTTGAAAATGAAATAGTCTATCAGGCACATTACAGGAATTGATGAAAGGATATTTGATTGATAGAGAAAATAACTGAAGGTTGGAGAGTTTTATATGAGTGAATGTAGTCTGAAAAAAAGAGTCTAGACACCCTGCGATGTTTATATGAAAAAATGTGATTGATTCAGGAGCGCACATTCTTGAAATTATTGGGGGGGGGGGGGGGGGGGGCTTCTTTCAAAAAAGACAACAAATTTTCCTGAATTCCTACTCTTCTCTTGTCTATTCTATTTCATTCTTAATTAAGCTTAATGTAAAGTTTAACCCCCGCCCTATTAAGCTTAACGTGAACAATGAATGAGGACTTATATATAGCTCCTTCTTTCTCACTTCAAATAGATGCGCACAATCTCCAAATTATGCGTAGAAAAGGTGTAAAGATATCAATTAACAATAAAAAAATTGGAAATTTTATTGAATGGAAAAAATCATTCATTAATTTTCAGTTGTTCCTTCTTCCTAAAAAATGAAAAAAAATTTTATTGAGAAAAATAAATAAAAAAAAACACATCCAAATTACATAACCTTATTGAGGTAATTTCTATCAAAAATGTAAAACAGAGCTAAAGTTAGAAAACTTGGTATTAGAATATGTAACTTACTATTAGGCATAATGAACTGCAGATTCATCGAACTGTTATATATTTGACGAATTTAGCAAGCTTTTGATAGTTATAAATCCTACTTTTAGAGAAATGCATTTTCTAACACATTTGAAACACATTTTCTTTTTAATTTGTTTTAGCCAAACGATCAGTGTAAAAATAATAGTGAACACGAAGAATTTTTCAGTTTTTTTCTCTGACTCTCTAGACTGATTTTGTTCTCATGTTGAGCCAGAAGGTAGCGGTGATGCGGTCATAATTACAAATAACGTACTTCTAATCGATAAAATCCCTGCAGTTATCCGTAGTTTTGCTGAGATTGTGAGCTGAATGTGCATGTGTAATGTCGCATAATATTAGTAGTGTGTTCGTTTGAATTAATAAAAAGGTTCGCTCCAAAAAATGGCCCCTTAAAAATTCAAATAACATCGTCGCATTCCAGATGTGCACCGCTCTTTTAATAACGTTTAACTCAAATTAAGGTTAATTTAAGAGCTATACTTGTTTAATTTTCTAATGAGATAGCGTTATTCGTTTATTGCTATTCAACTAGTACTATGTTATCTCAAAAGATGCATTTATTTAGGCGAAATATTTGAATTGAAGAATGAGTTAAATTCCGAGAAAAAAGAAAAGAAAAAGGA
The DNA here is from genome assembly GCA_030549495.1 of Nectonema munidae. Classification (NCBI taxonomy): domain Eukaryota; kingdom Metazoa; phylum Nematomorpha; class Nectonematoida; family Nectonematidae; genus Nectonema; species Nectonema munidae. The sequence continues at coordinate 552,657 of JAUIRK010000007.1, read as the reverse complement.
AGCAATAAAAAAGGTGATTGCGTCTATGACAGTTGGCAAGGATGTATCAGCTCTTTTTCCGGACGTTGTTAATTGCATGCAAACGGATAATCTTGAACTGAAAAAACTTGTCTACTTGTACTTGATGAATTACGCTAAAAGTCAGCCTGATATGGCTATTATGGCTGTGAATACATTTGTTAAGGTTGCATTTTTTAATTCATTTTTTATTTAATCTGAAGTAGCCATTTTTAGAATCATTTTTTATCGATAATATTTTTATCAATCTCTTCTTTAGGTAGAATAAGTTGTATTTGATGATGTTCATCAGCTATGCTAAAAGAATAAGCTGTACTATCTCAACTATTAAAAAGAAGGAAAAACAACTTTTACCAGCGTCAAAGAGTGATTTAAGAAAAGCAGCATATAATATGCCAAAGAATAATAGAGCCTATTTTTATATCTGAAATCAATGATTCTTTTCACTTCAATTTACTAATTGATGAAATAACAGACATGAATGTAATTAAGTAGATGAAGAGAAGAGACTATTTCAAAAAGTCCTGAATGATTTCCTTTTTATTTTAAATGAAGGACCGAGAGAACAAGATTTTAATTTCTTAAAATAAGTAAGTAAGTTTATTATATTTATAATGATTAATTTGGGAGAAAAAATTTTAAAGCTTCACTTTGATTGAAGATTGGATAATATATAAGCAAGCAAATATACTTAGACATGAAAAATACTAGAAATATGACATGGTCAAAAAAATATGTATTAAATAAGAATAAAACAGGGAAAGAAGAACCTTGGATATAAAATCTTTGAAAACTATTTATTTTGTAATAACTACGACAATAGAAAGTGCAGTATAATAGAAGACAAAAAAACTAGTACGAACATAAATAACAATTTTTTAGGGGACAATGCTCATATTTTTTTTGTATAGGCTTGTAACTATCGATGTTGTGAAGGTTTTGTGAGTCAGGTTCTCAGTATCAAGATTTGAAACATTGTTATCGGTAATCTAAAAAATCAATGGCAAACTTTTTGGGGTTTCTAAGTTCATAATCAACTATATTATTTTTATAAACAATCCATTCATCAAAAAATATCAGGTAACAATTTATTAACAAGTTTGTATAAAAAAATAGATAAATATCATCAATTCTCAACAAATTATACTTATTATATAGGGCTGTACAACTTTTGCTATTAGAATTGAATACTTTTTGATTGCTCTATTTTGTATACACATCAGTTTTTTATGTCTCTATATCCCCAATTGATTGCTCTGTAGAAGCAGTGACGGATATAAATTAAAACAGAAATATAAAATCTAAAAAACCTTAATCAAAAGTAAATAGATCCGTTTATTTAAATTAACAATAGATTAATCTATTGAAATCCTTTAGTACAATTTAATTAATAATTCAATTTTTAAAGTAATGAAATAAAATTACAATATTTATTAAATTTAAAAAAGCAAACGTTTTCCAATATGTTAAAATATTTTCTGGTAGATTTGAATATGCTGATTTCAACGGTTCAAGAGTTTTTTTTGTGAAAAAAATAATTTCTCAATTTTATCTCAAAATTTGAGATTTTGAACTTTGACCTCAAAATTTTCCAAATAAAAAATTGTAATTTTTTTTTGTTTTTACATATTCTTGTTCAGTATAAAATTATCTACAAATTGATGCATAAAACATGGAAAAATGATAAAGATTAAAATTTTTGGAAATTTCTTTTGACACCAAAAAAGTCAAAAATTAAAAAAAAAATTTTTTTGCCTCACTATGAATGTTCAAAAAAATTGAAAACTGTAATTTTTCATTTTACACCCTAAAATATCGTCAAAATAGGAAAATCGTGCATATTGTTCAAGGGTTTTTCAAAATTATAAATTTTGATACAAAATTCAGTCAAAATGGGTAAAAGCAAAAAATATATTAAAATTAAATATTTTTTTAAAATATAGAATATTAGATTAAAATTTAAACAATTTTACATAAGAAGATGTAAAAATTTTGAAAAAAAAAATTTTGTTTTAATGTAAAATTTTTAAATCAAAACGTCAATTTTTTTTTGAAAATTCAAGTCTTTTTTTTTAAAAATTGAATTTTTTTTTGGAAATTTTCATAAACTCTTTTATTTATAAAGGTACTTTAACTCACTTGATTTTTTTTTAATTTTTAAACATCTTGCGGGAATTGAAAATATGAGAAAATTTTGAGTTCAGGACACTTATCTTCCTCTTCCCCACCAGACGTTAATGCAGTAAAACGAAATATCAAGTATGGGTCGTCATATTTCATTCTTTAGCCATTAAGAAAAAAGCATTACAAATTAGGCCTGAAAAGCAATAAAAGAAAAAAATAGCACTTAATTCAAAGACTAACTCATTTATTCTTTTTTAATGTGATTTATTGGCAAAAATGGCAAATGACCCAATATGGGTGCAATGTTTTGCGTAAAACGATTCCCTCAGTGTCCCCTTCTCGATCCCCATAGAACTTTTTCACGACACCGCGGACTCTAGTTTGAAAACCACTGCGCTAGAAGGTTGATGCAATTAGAATTACAAACAAGGGAATTTTATTTGATAAAAGTAGTCCAGTTAACGTGAAATTGAGGGCTTGCAGTGCAAGTATAATGTCGGGTAATAATAAGGGTGTGTTCATTTGACAAAAATTCTTTAATAATAAATTTTATAAATTATAAAAAAAGTTTGCCCTCCAAATTTGGTGGATCTGCTCCTTTGGTACACACGTACGTCTTCATGTATGTATACGTCAATGGAAGTGTTTTTGTGCGGTTTACTGTGTTGTGGTAGCTTTCATGTCCTGGAATAAACTTTAACCAGTCTCAGAGGCCAGATATTAATGACACTAGATCATGTTTGGTTGTTACTGAAAAGGGGTGGGAGGGGAACAGCAGCAGCAGCTATGAACAGTGTGCAGGAGTCGAAGTCGTCATCCTACGAATTCTAGGAGTCGAACCTTTAATTTCTTTATATGTATTTAAGTATTTCTCGATCTCATTAATTTGAATATAATTTCTTATGATCTCTAAAAGTGATACAATTCAGACTGTTAGATTTATTGACATTTTTTAACGATTTTGTTATCATTGACTAAATGTCATTTATCTTGTGAAGATATTCACGGAGCAATGGTCACTTGTTGGCTCTAAATCAACACCCACACAACACTCATCATTTATTTAACTGCCCACGTATTTTCACGACACTCAAACCCATTCACTTATGGTCAAAGCCATGCAAAATAGTTAATCTACTTACTTTGTGGGGAAATCGTTTAGCAGAAGCTTGGATCTAACTCATTTACATGTATTATATATCATATTATTATTATAAATAGATATATATTATTTCTAGCCATATGTAGAAGCCAGCAGTACCTTATGGTGGATGTTTGCGGGTTGGCTGAAATTACACTGGTTTATCGCTGCTGCTTCGAAAGTGTAACAAAATTTCACACTTTTCCCTGAGAGTATTTGCTTTTATTGAAATACTCTCTCAGTTTAAACAAAGCCTTGTTTTGAACTGGTAGATTATACTCATATAGAGATAGTATAATCAAGGGGCTAACAACAACAACAACAACAACTAAATGTCATTTTGAAAAATAAATTTTCAAAGATTGATAATTTTGCTTTTTGTTGCCTCTGACATAAGCAAAAAAGAAAATGAGCACTTGGAGATAAAAGAAACAATTGACAATTATTTTACATCACTGGGGTCGCTAATTTACTTAAAGGTAGTGGCAGACTTAACCGGCTTCCACACATCGAGAACTGAAATGATTGCAAAATCTTTTTTCGGTACCTAATATTATTTTCATTTCCTTTTATACATCTTTACCTAATTTTGTAAAAAGGATTGTGAAGATACGAATCCATTGATCAGAGCTTTGGCAGTCAGAACCATGGGCTGTATACGAGTTGATAAAATTACAGAATATCTTTGTGAGCCCTTACGCAAATGTCTTAAAGTGAGTTTTTTGTGTGTTCTCAAAGCAAATAATTTAAAAATGTAAAATTTAGGATGAAGACCCTTACGTTCGTAAAACTGCTGCTGTATCAGTTGCGAAATTGCACGACATCAATGCTTCATTGGTTGAAGATCAAGGATTTTTGGACATGCTTAAAGATATGATATCAGATTCCAATCCTATGGTTTCCTTCAAAATCTCAGTATACTTGTTTGAGAACTCATTTTCGTTTAGGTTGTCGCAAATGCTGTTGCAGCTCTCTCTGAAATATCACAAAATTCTTCTAATTCAAATCAAAATGCTATCTTTGAAATTTCCCCTCAAATGATTAATAAATTACTTGCTGCTTTAAATGAATGCACTGAGTAAGGAAATAGCTTTCATTTTAAAACCTCTCTAGATCTCTTCACTTTGTTCTTGATATTTTATAACCCATCTCATCCCAGAAAAAGAGATTATATACAATAATTTTATAAAAAGTACATAAAATGAAGGAATCGCAGCCGTCAGTCAATACTAACGACTGAAAGGGTTTTCTTAATATTTTTATTGTTTTCTTTTCTTTATTTCCAAGCTTCGTCGAACAAGACACTGTAATTCACATTTCATAGGGTTATAATGCAAAATATTATATAAATTATTATTTTTCCTGAGTATAAATATTTAAACTGATTCATTAAAAAGGAAGTTAGATTTTAATATATAGTCATACTATTTCTTCAAATTTATTGTACTACTCTTAAAAATTACAAAAAAAACTTTCGTGAAGTTGGATTATTGATTTTAAAACGGTATAAAAATGTTTTAAAGCAAAATAATATGGTAAACTATCGAATATAAACTCTTGGAAAATTCTTTCGATAAATTTAGTGGTCATTTAATTTTAACGCGGAAGGTAGCAAGTTATGTTATAGGTACCTAAAAACTTTCTAACAAGTCTCATATTTAAAGAAGGGTGCGTTTTTTAATAAAGCGAATCAAAACGCGTATTCTTTATTGGCATCTTTTTGAACTAGAAGTATAGCGAGTTTTATTATAGCATTTTTACTTTCAAGTTTGTCCTTTTTCACAACTTTCATTTTAAATTTATTCATCTATTTAATTAGTTTACATTTCTTATCTAAACGAATTTTCTTCATGGAACATCTTTCTCTCAATCTCACAAAAATGTTTAAGAAGGGGGGAAAATAAAAATGAATCATATGATAAAAGAAATTTAAACTGAAAAAATAATTTAATGAAGGTATATAAACGAAATGCCCGTTATGCAAATCGCCCGTTGACAGTCTGTACGGTCACGCTATTACATATATGGCATGGACTATCTCCACCTGGTGATTTCGATTCTGTATTAATCGTAACTAATTCATTTAGATGGGGTCAAATATTCATACTCGACTCAATTTCTATATACACACCAAAAGATGTTAAAGAATGTCAAAAGTACGCGTTTTCCTTCTGATGATTAAATTCTTTCTGTTTTATCCTTTAACTTTTCAGTATTTGTGAACGTATCACACCGAGACTTGCTCATGCGAATGCTGGAGTTGTCTTATCCGCTGTTAAGGTTCGCCTTTACTTTTATTTTGCAATTTCTTTTACTTTGTAATTCTCCTTAAAATATTTTCTATTAAAGTGTCACGACTAATACTAATTGAGAAAATTTTTGGTTTGTATTAGTAAATGAATCAAATTTGAAAAAGTAAATTCAATGATACTCGCTCATTTTCAATCACATAATTTTATTTCAAAATGTTTAACACAGAACTAAAAATTAGTAAACTACTAGAACTCAAAAATGGCAATAGATATTTCATATAAGCTTCCTTAAAATTTTAAATAATTCAGAGAACATAAATGTCACGAAAAACGACTAAAAATAACTTCGTTATAGTTATCGTTACTTTGAAGAAAAAACTTCTCCAAAAAATGTATTAATATTTGATAGAAAATGACAAAAAAAATTAAATTGAAATTTTATAATGTTCAAAGATGCCATTTGATTTATGAAATGTGTTTAAGTGTAAGATTAAAATTAAAAAAATCAAAATTAAACAAAAGTTTAACAGAAAGTCAAGAAATAAATAATGAAGTACAATCTTTATCTATGAAAAACAAATACATCGATTACGGTTTCAAATTTCCCCTATTTTACTCTTCCCCTAGTTTTAAACTCGTTTTTCTCGTATCGTTTTCAACTACCTCAAGTTATCTTGGGTCTTCTTTTTTATTTGCTTCTCATAAACGTTTCTAATAAACTCATCCTTTATTTACATGACCAAGCCATCTATCTCAATCTTTGATTTTCAACAGCCTTATTTATCTTATTGACTTTACAACGAATTTTTATTTCCTTATTACTACTAGCCCTACATTTTAAACTCAATTTTCACATTATTCCCAACACTCTCGTCTCACAGAAGAATTTAGTTTACATTTCCCAGCTTCTTTTAAATACAACTTTTGTATGATTTACCTCTTAAATTTATAGAATAAATACATCTTAACAAAATACTTCTTAAAGACTTAAATGTCTTCCATACCAACCTTATTCTAGACTCTATTTAATTGCTAGGATGTATTTTTGCTAGGACGTATAAAATTTTTCCTAAAAATTCTTCAAATCTAGGCTTTAGTTCAAATTTTTTACTCTAAATAAACTATCTTTAATTTTAACACATTACACAGATTCTTCTCGATAGGAATCTATCTTTTAGTGATAACAAGTGTGCTGTTTATCGAATTAAGCAACATATACATACACATACATAAAGTGACGCAAACAAATGTCAGCAACAAATACAACTGATGAATAGTTCGAAAAGTATTTTTAATGTCTTCTTTTTCAAAGCAATAACGGCGCTTTTTAACATGTTTTTATTATTATTTGCTTTAAGAATGTAGCGCTGTAGGCGTTATAAATGTGGAGCTCCAGTGCACGTCAATCTACTTTAAAAAGCAGTATAGAGATACACAAAAATCATAAGGCAATAGGAATCTTCATCACTTCTTCTTTATACAACTTGATAAAGGAACGTAGTCGTTCTGAAATATACATTGTTTGTTTTCAAATAAAGTGTTCACACAATGGAACAAGATATTACACTTACTAAATATAGAGATTGCGCTCCTATAGATGTAACACTTCACGCATGTTAGACTGTATACAAAATCACAATTTTGAGTACTCAAAAGAGATTAAATTTGCTCCTATCTAAAACCCACTTGATCGCAAAAATAGACTGCATTCAGCTTTTGACATAAAACTATCGTGAGCCTTCAAGGCCCAAGTTTTTGAAAACGAAGTGTTGTTTATTTTTTCAATGAGTTTTTATGTAGTTTGACTATTTTTAATTTATGGGACTCCGGTGAGGGGTTGAATCAAAATTTGTCTGTATGCATTTAAAAGACATTTTATTGGTTAACGATCAGCGACCTTAGCGATGCGATTTTAGCAATATTGATTTATCTTCCTTAGGTTTTAATGAAGTATCTGAACATTCTCACCTCTAACGACGAGTTTCTTCAATCGATCATTAAAAAACTGGCTCCTCCACTCGTCACTCTTTTGTCCTCCGAATCCGAGATTCAATATGTGGCTTTGCGAAACATTAACTTAATTGTTCAGAAGAGGTAAGCATTATGTCTCACATAATTTCTCATTTTTATAAAATCCAATTCTTATTGAATTTTATTGTGTAAAAAAATTTGAAAAACACTAACTAAACAAAACGCTTATGAGCTCGTATGCAAAAATATTCAATAAAGGTACAGGTATCGTGAGGTGTTTTCGTTGAGAATGCACAATTGCTCCCCTGGTATCGAACTGGGAGGAAAGGAAGCTTGATGCGGTATCGAGCCCAAAACCTTGAGTTATCGAAAGCCACTATCTAACCAAACTTTACTCTCGCGCTAGCGTGATTCATATATAATGAAAAAAACAATTATAAGATCCAGTAAGAAGAAATATATATAATATATATATATATGCATATAATGTTAGTATTGTTTGGGAAATTTGCAGTAAGAAAACCCAAAGCAGTTTCATTGTGTAAAGGTGGCTTTAGAAGAATAATTGACAGAAAAGTATCTATTAATAGTAGGCAAGAATAGCGAAGTATTATGTAAAAGTCTACAACAAAGAATAAAGACACTTGTATTTATATATAGGTTTAACATATGCAATAGAGAACGGATTTTATGTTTTTAATATCTAATTAGGGTATAGAGTTAGCATTGTAAAATGTACCGTAAAGGTAGCGTGGGGTGTTTTCATCGAAAAGGCACAATTGCCCCGCTTGTATCGAACTATGAAAAAAGTAGGTTTGATGCGGGATCGAACCCCAGACATTGAGTTATCGAAACCAATTATTATCGCCCCCACGTAGATTATTTAAATTAAGCTTGATGCGGTATCGAGCCCAAAACCTTGAGTTATCGAAAGCCACTATCTAACCAAACTTTACTCTCGCGCTAGCGTGATTCATATATAATGAAAAAAACAATTATAAGATCCAGTAAGAAGAAATATATATAATATATATATATGCATATAATGTTAGTATTCTTGAAATAGATGAGCGCTCTAAATAGTTCAATAAACATATCCAATGAGCATCTAAAATCTAAAACGTTTACTCTACATTTTACCTGAAGAAAGAAAGAGTTTATTTATACACCACACAATTTAAATAACAATCATTGTAATATTTTCACAAGAAGAGATAAACAAAATTGTTTAGAACAAGCAACATTCTCTTATCACGTGCATGTTTTTGAAGATTTGTCAAGTGAGTGTGTTTCAAAAGGCCTAACGTTACGTAGTACATATAAATTTTTACTTTGAATATATATATTTAAAATTTTGTTTGATAATGAAAAATGAATTCGTTTAGAAATAAAATATATGAATACTTTAAACTTTTCAAATATTTAGTGCTAGCTATGCCTATATAAAAATAACCCTCAGCTCTATTTAACAGAGAGAACAGTTTGTTGTGTAAGAAAACATTTAAAATAGAATGGGATTTTCCTAGGCAAAGAATTGACTCCATAGATATAAACGTTAAATCTAAATAAAATTAATTTTTGGCTACATTCGTGAATATCCAAAATATAGGAAATCTAATTAGAAATAAATCTTAAAACATATGGACTTGCTCCGATAAACTTTCGTACTGTTGAATCAAAATACTGAAGTTTGATTTTTCCAAACTCAATGTAAATTTTTAGATAGATTTTATAAGCGTTAAATCTAAAAGTAAATAAGTTTTGGCCAAGTTCGCAAATGGCCTTAGAAAATCTATTTCAAATGATATCTTAACACCTCTGAAAAAAAGCTCTTGCTATGTACATACTGTTGGATGAATATTGAATGCGCTCACTAAGTATAATCTATTCCAGTGTCTATACTCGATATTATAATTGTTTTACGGTCAACCCAAACTTTATCTAGTTACACATTTTACTGTGAAATTTGATCAAAATTAAAAATATATTTCGGGAAATAGAGATTAATACAAGTTCAATTCCAAAAATAACAATATTTTTGATGTTATCATTGGGTGATGAAAGCTGAATAAATTAGCTTGGATCAACATCGAATCTACTCTGCTCAATAAAATAGATAACAATAAATCTAAACATTTTTTACCTTTATTTTGTTTTTTTTTCGTTACATTCGACTTTTTAAATGAAAGGCAAACGAAAGCAAAATAGTTAAATTTTTGGGGTCCACGAAGATGTGTATCCAGTGTTTGTATAATGCGATGGTGACGCCCCGCTTTTGTCATAATTCTTAGTTTTTATTTTTAATTGCTAAATATATATCTACTTTTAGACCAGAAATCATGAAAAATGAAATGAAAGTATTTTTTGTCAAATACAACGACCCTATTTATGTGAAGCTTGAAAAGTTAGACATCATAATACGCCTCGCTAACGAAGAAAATATATCCCAAGTTCTCGCAGAATTAAAGGAGTAACATAATTTCTTACAATTTAATCTCATTTGTAAATTCTGCCCTTTCTGTCTTTGAAACAGGTAAAGAGTGAAAAACAACAACTTTTTATCACAAAATATTTTTCTATGTAAACGCAACATGTAGAAGGAAATATTGGCGCTATTTTACATAGAAACTCTTGACGCGTTGCTTTCGAAATAACATGTGATCAGTGGTCATTCTTATTTTTGATAGTAGTTTTACCTGGATGAAGTTTAACGTGGTAAATACTTCCTAGCTAATTCCTTTCAGATTTTAATTGACGTGTTTAAGATCATTTTCACATCTTTATCCGGTATAAATGAATCTCTGGATTCAAGTAAACTTATTGATTAGTTGATTCTTTTATTATTTAGAAAAAATTATTTATATTATTTTTTTCAAAATTGTTTTGATCAATTTTTTCTCCTGATTTTAAAAATGTCGTTATTTTTTTGGTATCATCGATATTTCTAGAGATCGCTTCATAATATATTTTCATATATTTGAAATCGGTATATTTTTTAATACTATACTTACTTTTAATTTTTTGTTTAGTTTATCAATTTTTTGTTAGATTTACTTATTAAGGATGTCTCATAGACAATCTAAAAATTCTCCAGATTCTGTTATGTGTGTGGGTATTATACTGGAAAAAATAGGCAGTACAAAAAATTATTAAAAGGTCAAAACTGTGGATTGCAAAAAATTTAAAAACAAAATATATTTTTTTTTTTTTTGGTGTTTTCCAAAAACACCTCCTAATATTTTATTATATTTTTAAAAAAAAAATAAAAGGAGGAAGAGGGGCATTTAAAATTATTTTTTCTTTTTTTAAAAAAAAGGAGAAATGATTTTCAAAATACTCCAAAATTTTTGAAAAAAAAGAAAAAATAACAAAATTTTTTGGTAGAAAAAATATCCCCCACTATTGAATCATTTTTATGATATTTTATTTAGAATTCATTTTTTCTAACAATAAATACTCTAACTAGACCATCTTTTCCAAAGTTGTATAGAAGCTTATTTGTTCCAAACCCCTGTTATTGATTTATTTTATAATGAATTTTAATCCTACAATATTCTGTATTCACGTACAATCTGTTACAGTAAATTCCGCCACTCTTTCACTACGGCTATTTCTTTGTAGATATTCAACGGAAGTGGATGTAGATTTTGTGCGAAAATCTGTTCGTGCGATTGGCAGATGTGCGATTAAAGTGGCGCGTGCTGCAGAACGCTGTGTGAGTACTCTCCTTGAACTCATTCAAACCAAAGTTAACTACGTCGTTCAAGAAGCGATCGTAGTAATCAAGGTAACTCCAAACTTTTCACTTTTCATCATTAAAATATGAGTGTTATGTGAACGTTCAGTCGCCTTCTACGACATGCAGTGCCACACTAGCCTTATTCTTAAACAGGTAGCTATACTGCCTACAATATCAGTAAACTTATCCAAATTTCAACCGTGTGTGTCTCTTCCTCTTTGCGATATGTTGAAGTATGATGTACAGAAGGCAAATTTATTCACCAAAGATACCCTATTTTGTATCTTTTGCTACAAATTAATCAAAACATGTGGCAGCTTGATGTTGAAGAAGGAGCATTTTTCTATGCATAATAAAGAGTCTCTTTGTGTAAAAAATAAGCAGTTTTAACATTTTTTGAATATTTTGTAATGTCTTTAAATTGGATAAAATTTATGAAATGATGTAATATTTATTTCTTCAAATACAGGTTTTAAATATAATTGTATTACTTTTATTATTGTTAACTAATCAGAAAATAGATGTATCGACCTTCACTCTGATGTTATATAAAGGTACTCGAGTAAGTAAACCTGATAAAGAGGCTTCTCTTATTTCAAAACCGAAACAATATGTTATATATTATTTTCTTTAACTAGAAAGTAGATCGTCTATCGGTCCTGTTATTACCCGTTAATGGGTCTTCAGTTGCCCTTAGAACACCGCATTTATCGTTTCACGTTTACTCAGTTTCTTATTGTAAATGCATCTATTGTAACTATGCTGCGCTTTCAACAACATCATCCTAAACTTTTGAAAAAGGAACTTCAGTGTCATTGTAAGCACACGAATCTGGGAATTAGTTTTGAAATATATAAAATAAGTTCTAATAATCATTTTATTTTGTTCTCTTTAAAGGACATCTTCAGGAAATATCCCAATAGATACGAAAGTATTATTTCGACACTGTGTGAAAACCTTGACTCTTTGGATGAACCTGAAGCGAAGTACCCTTTTTAGTCAACTGCGCTTTTATTATTGATTTTTTGTTAAAAGAGCTTCTATGATTTGGATAATTGGCGAATATGCTGAACGCATCGATAATGCGGATGAATTGTTGGACAGCTTTTTAGACTCATTCAATGATGAAAATACGCAGGTAATTTTTAAAACGCTTTCATAAAATGACAATAAAGTTGTTTGATCTCTACAAATTTGGACTCGTGTCAATACTAACCAAAATAACCTTGAATAAATCTAGTTTTGTTTCCTTTTTGAACCATTATTTCTAACCAAGATCCAACATTACACATCCTTTGAAGAAGATATTTTTTTTCATTGCATAACAATGTCAATTAGAGATGTGGAAAAATATATCCGTAGAATAAGTGCTTTTATTATTTTAACTCGACTTAAGAGGGCAAATGCAACTCAAATTTTCAACGCTTGTGGTCTTTACCATGATTTTTTAAAGATAAATATCTTAAAAACAAAATTTCTTTCTTCATAGGATTGTAAGTGTGAAGCAATGAAAGCTGCAAAGTGTGATTAAAAAAGGCTCACTTAGCACAGATCAAAGTTTAAAAAAGAGTGTTGTGTAGTGGTGATTGTGCTTGCAGATGAGGTTGTGTTTAGTAAGTGTAAAGCTTTGAGAAATGTCAGTTAATTGCTTTATGGGGAGGATGAAAGATCTGCAGGGTTCCGATCGACCCATCGGCTTTTGGGAAAATCTGACATACTGCTCTGGGTTGCATTTTTAAATTTATTAGGGTGCGGGTCGGATACCAGTTTTAGAAAATTCAGTAAAGAACTACTTTTTATACTCTAAATTTAGTCTCGAGTTAATCTTAATTTATATGAATTTATTCTTAAATGTTTATTATTCCTATAAATATGGAACATCTGAAATGAGTAAAATCATTTTGTGAAACAAGCAAGAATTCTATTTTCCTTATGTTTGAATCAATTCTTTATTTTTATAGTGAATTGCAAATAAATTTCGTAGCTCCTGGCCTTCTACTAAATATATATTAAAATTTTTTAAAATTGTTGCATGATCGGAGTTTCATAAACTAACTACTTTGAAAATACTACTTGTTATGCCAAGTAGTACACCCAGTAAAAATGCGAGTATTTCTGCGAATTAGAAATCTATTGAATATCTTTTCCATCATCACTCTATTTTAGTCTTGTATTTCTTGAATTAGCGCTTTAAAACCACCATCAGTGTAACTTTTTTAAAATGTTATATCTTCACATACAGATTTAACACAAGATTCAAGCAATTTCTTATTTTATTTTTGCAAGCCTCCCTCTTCTGTCTCAGACACTATCCCAAAGTTTTCCATTATTTCTGATTTAGCATTAGTCAAAAATCTCAACTTATATTAAAGTAAAAACAAAAAAACAACATTGAAATTAAGGAAGAAGTTGCCTGAACATAAGACTTCTTTTGATGACGAATTATTTGCATATAAACACAAAATATCAAGTAGAGCTAAAATAATAAAAGCACAGCTCTTATTTTTCTATTTTTACACGTTTGCATCTTCGTCTTCGACGTTAATATTATATTAATTACTTCCACAATTAAAACAGTATCATCATGCTTTTGTAATTTCTTTACATGTGGAGGGTGAAGATCGTTGGAGTTCAAAAATTTTATTTCATTTTTTAAAATTCTTCAAAGGTTCAATTGCAGCTTCTTACAGCTGTTGTCAAGCTCTTCCTTAAAAAACCTTCAGAGACACAAAACATTGTGCAGTCAGTTCTTACTCTCGCAACTCAGGTAATAGTGATTCGTTTTAACTATTGAATTCCAATTGTATTTTTTATCTTCAGCACAGCGATAACCCTGACCTTAGAGACAGGGGCTACATCTATTGGAGATTACTCTCTACGGATCCTGCTGCTGCTAAACAAGTTGTTCTGGCTGAGAAACCGTTGATATCAGAAGAGACCGATTTGCTCGAACCTTCTATCCTTGACGAACTCATTCATTACATTGGCTCTCTCGCGTCTGTTTATCATAAGCCTCCTTCTGCCTTTATTGAAGGTCAAAAGTTTACAGGGAGTGTCCCTACAAGACCCCTCACTTCGGAAAATAAAACTAACTTGTAACGTTTATGAACTATTTTATTTTATGCTCTACTACATAACAGTTTTTTTTTTACATTTTTGATGCGTATAGAATTTCTTTGATTAGTATAATCGATGTGTAATACAACCTAATTTTATTTAATATGATCATAATACATCGGTTCTCTTGTCACGGAAGAAGAAGCACAAGTGTGGCTCTCTAAATCAAGACTCTCAAATGTATGGCGCTAATAATGATTTCATCTTCCCAGTTAAATACTTTCCCTATTGCATAATGAAATTAATAAATATAAATTGGCCCTTAATAAATAGTAAAAAACCAGGCCCGTCGTAGGGAAATTGAATTTCGACAAATGATCAAAGTTGTCCTTGTGAATAAAAAATGAGTTTCATCTTTTTTTAGGATTTTTGATGCTTCTGCGCCTGATGCCCGTTCTTCGTGTAGTGCAGTAATCACAAAAACGACCACCCCTTCTGTCATTCTATCCTCTGATTCCTTGATTAACGATTTGCTCAGTTTGGATATTGGCGGCACTGCACAACCTTCTGCTGTACAGTCATATCACTCATCTAATCAAAATACAAGCAGCGCTGATACTCATTTTCTCGGATTAGGATTGGATTCTCTTGTAAATTTTCTAAATTTTAAATACTTTTCATTATTTGTGAAAATACCACATTTAGTCAATAGAGTTTTAAAATGAGCATGACTTGTAAAATACAGTTTATTTCTGCATAACATGATGTCCTTTTAATGTAAAAATGTTAACCTATACTTAAATCCACGCACTATAAACAAGTATAAAACTGTTGGGGTATGGCTTGGGTGAATGTATATGCATGCTGTATCGACTAAATCTAGGCTCACGTCTGACCAAGACTTTTGTCTCTCGATTCACAAGATTGACAGCGTAATACTTTGTGTATAAGCCTTCCTGCTTTCTCTCTCTCTATTTGTGCTATCTTTTTCTGTCACTTTGCTCACCCTCACTACAATGTGTGACACCACCATGCGCTAACCTTTGCAACAACGCCTTGCCGTAAAATTTAAAAATTTGATGAAGCCGCTAATTCATCCACTAAATAAAAGTTCATTGCATACTAGCCAATCCTTATCTAATATCTTGTATCTACCACGTTTTAAGCTTCAAAAATGTTCAAATTATAATAACAATTATTTACTATATAAATCTATGCCTTTATTTATTTCAAAATAATATAAAAAAAGAATTTGAAAATTAGATTATCATCCAAAAATTATAACCCACTTTGCTCTAGACATATCGGATTCAAGGTACTATGATTCTAGGACCCCTCAAAGATAATTGGTACGTTTAATTTTGGTCTTCTCAATGATCATTCCTACCCACAACGAATCATTGATATCACCCGCAAAGATCATTGGTATCCCGGTAAAGATCAATAACTGTAAAATTATTCGTACCTGCAGAGATAATTGATATATCCCGTAAAGATCATTGGTAGCACATAAATACCACTTAGGTGACATTTCATCACCCAATATTTCACCACTCGAAACGTCATCATACGACTTATAATTATAATCACTCGTCATTTCATCACACGACACTTAAACACAAAGATATTCCACCACTCGACATTTCATCGCTAATTATATTGCTTCAGCAATATTAGAGTAGATATTAGATTGAATAATAATACTAATTTTTGACACATGCATCATCTGTTTCTTCACTTGAATGGTTGTTCTTACACTTTAAGCTATCCTTTCTCTTTACTTCTGACTATGCTTTTCTACTAATTATTTTTACCACTTTTGCGATAATTATGGAACTCTTTTATAAGTTCAGAAAGACTTCTGAAAAAAAATCTTTCAGTATCTTCTGTATGTAAAGATTTTCTTGTATCGGGATTTGATTAATATTTTTATAGATAAATATTTCGTTACATTTTATACCATTATCAATAACTCTCTTTTAAATAGTAACCAATGATCCATACCTCTCTTACAATCAAGGTACCTAGAATCCCTTATCGGGGAATCCATTTATTTTGAGTACAAATGATCTTTGAAGGGATCTAGAAACATAGTACCTGTACCAATGATCTTAGCGGGTACGAATGAATTTCAATGGTACCATGATCTTGGATTTTTGCTGCGTATCAATGTTTTTTGCAGGAGGTATCAATGATATATGAAAGGACTTTGAATCGCAATACAAATGCTCTTTAAAGGGACCGAGATTAAAAGATTTATATTTTAAAATAATAAATATATTTTATCATTATTATACTTTTCAAATAGCAATATTACTAGATAAAAGTTCCTTTTATAAAACAATAATGACTATTTAAGTGGCAAAATGGTGTTTACTACTGTATTTAAATAGTAAAATAACTACGTATTTTATTTTTAGAGTCAAAAACAGTTTTTTTTAAATAAAATATATTTTATTAAAATTACAAAAAAAGTGTTTCTTAAAAAATATATTTTTTTCTTTATATTTTATTTTAAATAAAAATACAAAAATAGTTATCAAACTCTTCTGTTTTAGAACAGGTTCGCTTTGATTGGTATAGGTTCGCTAAATTCAAATCTCGAAAAAACTTTTTTTAATTGAAAAACACTTTTTTCTTAATATTTTTTTAAAAAATATATTTTATTTAATTGCATCTTCAAATTACATAACATTATTTATAATTAGTCAATATTAATATCAGTTTAAACTTATCAAAAAATCTAAAGGTGCCGCCTCCTTTAATTATATACCACCTAGTCAAAATACATGACATTTACAAAAACAGTATTGTTGGAAAGATGATAACTTACACATAAATTACGTCCTTCTAGGAAACAATGGGGTACACCCTAGTTATATATGAATATTAATTTAGCTTGATTGTGATCCAAAAGAAGGCACAACTGGCGATAGCAGTCGGGCATCACCAAATATTGTGATGCCTTCTACGCAAAATATTCATCCGCAAACAACTTCTAGCGCTGCTACTTTACTTGGTGATATTTTTGGAACATCTTCTGGAGGAACAGTTTTCTCAGCTTGTTCTTCTTATGTTCCACCTAAACAGGTCTTCACTTATTACCTTATTCATATTGGTAAACTCGTACTATCACACGTGGCTCCATAATTACACTTCGGCTGCATAGTTAATATTAAATTTTATATCATTTGGATGTATTTAAGGATCAAATAGCTTGAAATTTTATAAATACGCGTTTTTCACTTTTTTATAAATAAAAAATAAATTTTTCATAGTTCTATTTTACTTTTCGTTTTGTGTGGATAAATAAGTAAAAATGATGAAAAATACTTAGAAACTATAAAAAAATATTGTTAGAAAGAAAAATAAAACACAATTGATAGGATGCTAGCATTTATTTTATATAAATTTAATTTCAATACCAAACGTGCTCAGTATTTAGATTTCATTGCCGCTAATGCTGAAAATCCGCTTTCGGATAAATATCATTTTAAAAATTGCAACAAGACTTGAATTGCTTTGGTATTTTGTAAGTATTATATTCTTCACTTTGACTCAACCAAAATGTAACAAGGGAGTCACTCTGAAATTTATGTTTCAATGAAGTATCACAAGATAATTCTATTAGCTTTTCCTTTTTAAACATTGACATACCAAATTCATCATTTATTTCATAGACAAATGGATTCTCTACCGATGTAAACTTTTTAGAATCAAGATACTTTAAATAATTGGAAAAATGCTATAACAAAGCATCCAAGTGTTCAATAAATTGATTTTTGACCAAAAATCTCAACCAAATGGGCAGTTTAACAATAAAGTTGTCATTTCGGAAAAAAACTTGATTCTTCGTTATGATTTTTGTCAAGGAATGTTGCAATTTCTTCTTTGAGATCAAAAACCCTTTGAATGACTTTTGTGCGAGATGGCGAGCGCACTTCACAATAGTACATAAGTGAGGCATAATTAGCTCACACATCATCACAGAGCTACGCAAACAATCGGGCTTTTAAGGACTATTTTTTATGTAGTTTATAATTTTTTCAATTTTTGTAAAAATCGTATCGCTCATATTTTTTGAGACAAGAGCTGCTCTGTGAAGAATGCACTGCTTCCAGATAACTTCAGGTGCTTTTTCTTTGATTAATCCAAAGTACACTGTTGATTTGGTTAATTATTTGAAATTTGGCAGACCATTTTAACCCTATCACCTGGTAATCCACGTGTTTAAAGTGTTTTAGTTGAAAATTAAAAAGAATCTTCACTAATCTCCTAAGATCAAGTATATGATGTTTTCCTTGCTAATGTTAACACAGATGGAGCTTACACTCTTGATGCCAAAAATGTCTAAAAACACAAAGGAATCAAAAGCGATGGAAAGAAGGCGAACTGGAACACTAATCCCTGCTCTTAAAGTAAACCAATCAAAAAATAAAGAAGATGCAAGAAGCCAGTTTTGTAGTATTGTTGGGAGATCGCAGAACTAGGGTAGTTAAAGTGATAGTATTCCAGAACTGTTTATTTTAAATATTATTTCTGAGAACTGGCATTTGAAATAGAGGTAGAAAAGAAGGAATTAAATAAAATCCATACGAAAGCTTTCTTGGATTGAAGCATCGTTGGCATTAGACTCAGGCAAAGTGATGATGATGTTTTAAACAAAAGCGTTTGCTTTGATTTAATTATGTTCTTTTCTTTTACCTTTTTTACGTTAGATATCTAGTTTCTATTTGTTCAATTTATAGGCGCACCATTGCGGCTTTGTTCAAGTATGTGCAACTCCATGAAAATGCATCTTTAGACGCAAGGAATAGAGTGATCTGAATTTGTTTTTTAGACATTCACGAATTAGTTTATTAGAACTTTTAAAATATTCACTATTCACTTGCAACTACTTCTATTCTTCGTTTTATTCGCACTTTCTTTTGGTCATTTACTTGGAAAAGTAAACACATGTAAGTTATCAGACTAGACACGGTAAATCAAACAGAGGAAATATAAAACTATATTAGCCGGTTCGGTGTTCGTTCTCGCTTCGCCCGAAACATTTCTAGTTTCCCTCCAAACATAAGGTTAGCGTTAGTTGTAACTTTATCGCTTAGCAATGGTTCTTAACCTTAAACATTTATTAAAATAAATGAATAATTTTTAGACTTAAAATTAATTAGGCATTTCTTTCTGTGTAGTTTCAATTAATTTTATGGTTCGAGGCTCTTTTTTGTCTAAGTGTTTTTGCAAAAGGAACTAAAACAGTGAGTGCTTTGTTTGAAATGGTTGAAAATGAAATCCGTTTTTTTTATCAAAACCTTTATTAAGCTACTCGAATCCCCTATGACTATCTCTCGCATAAGGGTTCTTGTACCCCAGGTTAAGAACCACTGGCTTAAAGTAGGGTGTTATGACTTAGTTTTAAGCTTTATCGTTAGGTATATCTTATCGCTTAATACTTAACCGCATATTTTTTATATTGTCTAACATATTCTTTCTGGTGTAATGAGTTGTTGGTTTTATCGTTAAGTGGGTTAACGCTATATGTGTTGTCTATTTTTTGCTGTATGATGATCGCGAAATGTTAGGTTTATTTTATGGCAATGAATAATTATTTCAACCAATCAGAAGCGTACTTGCTACAGACAGACAGACGCTATGGTATTATAATATAGGTAGAAGGTAGAATAAGGCTAGCCCGTTCCGTGGTCGTTTTTCGCTTCCCTCGAAACATAGGGATCATCGCTCTCATAAGCTATATCATCTTAACCCATTGTAAAAAAGAAGCCATAAGAAGACTGACTTAAATTCAAGAAATGGTCTGCCTCCTTGAAAAATGGAGAGGAAATGCAGTGCGGTTTAACCAGCGTTTATTTTCTTCTAAGAAAATCCATGTTATTTGTTGTTGATAGCTTGCTTTTACTTTAGGTTTTGTTGCCTGCAAACATTGCTAAAGGCCTTTTGCTTGAAGGAACATTTGTGCGAAGGTGTTCACAAATTTTTTTGGAGTTGACATTTTGCAACAAAGCGATGAAGCCTATGCTTGGTTTTGCGATTCAGTTCAATAAAAACAGGTATTTTTTATTTACATTGTTCACATTTCTTTTCTAAAAAGTATATATATTTCTTAGCTTCCAATCTGCAAGCTAGGGGTCAATTACGGAGGGCGGGTCAGATCAGCATTTTACCTGTCGCTCACTGCAATTTACATTGTATTTAAAAAAAAGAATTAATTTTCCAAAACTTTTTAAATTAAAATTTTGAAGGATTAATGAAAACAAATAAGTACAACAAAATAATTTCTTATGAATAAATGAAAAAATAACTTGCATTCCTATTTTAGTTTTTATGAGATATCCTTCCAAAGTGCCAACTCTGCCTTACATAATACTTTATTTAGTTATTTCAATCGAATTTAACGTTTAACTCTACCAATGATGCGTATTCGTTGTATTTTTAGCAGTCTAATCATGATATTTATAGCATAAGCCTTCTTTTTACGTTATAAAGTTTTGGACTAACTCCACTGCCTGAGCCCCTCAAAATTGTCTCTCTCCTGCCCAATCAAACGACTTATCTATCCTTACGATTGAATACGAATGGTCCTACACAAAAGATGCAGCCACTAACAACTCTTCAAGTATATTTTCTAAGTTACTGTTTTTCGATCTTTATTGCTAAGAAATAATCACTCAAACAAGTTGAATTGTATTGCTAAAATCTATCTATATTAAGTGGTCTGGCAAGACTACGTGGGATACAACATACCTATCGCTTCTTGCCAGGCCTATTATATACTTAAATTTAAAAATTGTGAAACTTAAAAAACACCTATAATTAAAAATTTTGATAAAATTTGCACATATGTTAGGGAATAAGTTATCACCTATTATGCATAATTTATACAAATTGTATCAAGAATTTCATTTTATAGGCTAATGAAAATATATTGATATTATAATACCCTAGCGTTTGTCTTTGTTCTCTCTTTAATTTTCTTATTCCTGTCCTAAATAATGCGACTTGTAATATCAAACCAAATAGTAAACATGCCCATTTTCTCCGTAAACAATATTTCATAATTTTTGGCGCAGTTTGCATGACCCCTAAATATGCTTGTAAATCAATTTAAAATCAACCCTTTGCTGGGAAAATTATTCTCCTTGGTGGAGATTTGCGTCACACCTTACCTGTTGTCAAAAGAGTAAACACCTATCAAATTATTGAAACATGCTCAAAAAGTTCTTATATCTGGCCTTTAGTTAAAGTCTTTCAACTGCACCAATATGAGAGCCACCCAACAAGATGCCCGCTTTTCCGAATTTCTTCTTCTGTAGGAAATGACCAACTACCTGCTAATTATAACGACCCTTTCAAATATTGTATTCAAATAGCAAATGAAGGTGTATTATCTAAAAGTGATAACATCCTTACTTCTGCCTTTAGTGATCACGGTATTAACATTGCATATAAAGTCATTTTATCTCCCACGAACTTTCTTTAAAAATTAACATTCAATTGTTGACTCAGTATACTTCAGAGGGAATCTAAAATATATTTCACCACTCGCTCTGTTATTACAGATAATCCAGAAGAAATAGATTTTATCCAATGGAGTTTATCCATCCACATACGCTAATTTTAAATCGTAATGGTTCTTAGATATCTTAGCCTAAAGATGATCTCTGTAATGGAACCCATCTTAAAATCTGTAAATTAATGCATAATATAATTGACTGTCAAATTCTTTATATTCAGTTTCCACTTAGATCTTGTCCATTGACTATCTATAAAAGTCGTTGACAACCCTTTGAAAAGGTAGGTATTTTTTAGAGACAATATTTCAGTCATTATCTTAAATTTTTTATTTTTTTCAGGGTGTCTACCAACCTTGAAAACCTTAAAAACTTCTTGAATTCAAAGAACACCTTGAAAACCTCTTAAATTTTACTGATGTTAGAAAAAAATTAAGCAATCTTTCACAAAGTTAAAATGCTTGCTCTCTTTTTCATAAAATAAAAAATTTGAACTTATAACTTCATATAATCCATATTTATAAATGAAATAATATCGTAAACCTTGTAAATTTTCATATTACTCTTGAAAACCTCTTAAATTTCATTTTTGAAATTTGGTAGACACTAGCCCTTTCAAGAGTAAACATGCATAATATTTTTTATTGCATACGATATCAATCATATTGTCAATGATTACTTTACAGTAATTTTTTTAGGCCATTAAATTCCAATTTTATGACACTCACCATCAATCACATCAAGAGAATAAAATCCATTCAAAAACATAGTTCACCCACAAATTTTCCATCTATCTATCTAAGTATATACCTTATTTATCAGAACCTTTTTTTATTACTTCAGCAGAAACAAATGTAGACAATGTGATTAACATACGTAAATTTTTTATATTCAAACTAAAGAAATAAAAATATTACATTTTAAACATTGGTTTATATAAATAAAATTTCTACAAAACAAAACTGAAGAATAATGAAAAATTTAAAAATTTATTTTCAACCGAAAACATCAGCAATCGCCTTGACAAGAAGTGCAAATAACTTCACTCTTCCTCTTTAAATGTTTTACAGACTTTTCGAAAACAAAAAGCCATTGATATTGAATAGGATCATTAAACAAAATAAAATTCTGTAATCAAAGAATCGAAAAATACTTTAAAAAATCAAAAAATATTTTTTCTTTTTAAATATATCTTTTTAAAAATATAGGTAATAACTTTTGTAACATCGTATGAGGTATATCAAATCTTACATCTAGCAAAATATGAACAGAAAGTTGAACATTGTCTCCCTAGTCATTTGTATATGGAATAGAAACCATCGTAGTATACAGGTTGGAGATGTATATATATATATATATATATAGGCGAGAAGTAAAAGACTACTATTCAAAAGAATACGAGAACGTTTTAATGCTTCTAGTAAAACGATATATCTAAACTCTTGAGTAAACATTATAAAATCTATCGTGATAAAGAGCCATATCTTTTTTTCAGCCGTGAACATCAAACCACTCATTCGAAATTAAGCGAAGCATTGATATATGTTCGTCTCGTTGGACAGCTAAAGGCAAATGGCACTTGAGTTTCATCGACATTACGGAGGTTTAGCAACTTTGTAGACATTGTAAACGCGTGAAAAGCAAATTTGTTCCCAGTGTTTGAAAAATAGTACATTTCCATGTGCTCTCTCTAATACGCTGTTTTGAACAGTGTAGCAACATCAGTGAAAGCAGGCTTCCTTTTTAGTTAATTGTAGTTGGTTGCTTTGAATGACGTAGCTCACTGTCCATAACTATTGATAAAACACGATCTAGTAGACAGGGCTTCTGAACACGAATCGTCCACTTCTTGGCGAAGATGGAATTCATGTGAGCAACTTTTAAGAAATAGTTCTGTATATATTTTTTTATTCAACTCTTATTCTCTGTAAATTAGAAAATGCATACGCACTTCAAAATACCCTGACACATTGACATAATTTATCAATTTATTTGCATAGAGGTCACGATATTGCCCTTGTATTAAAAATTGTCTTTCTCAAAATTTTAATCGGGACAATAATGTGAATATCTGCTTTTCGTCACTTTTAATACAAACTCGTGAAAGTTGGCGAGCCTATATTATTACTGAAGTTTTTCAAATGTCTTATCCTTCTGCATTAAATAATAATGAATACACACCAGATATTTGCTCGCAATATGTAGATGTCACGATTTCTAGAATTTTATCTTTGAATTTCATTTTAAGGTTGCCTTGAAAAATAATATCGACATTTTTTATTTCACTACATCCTTTCCTTTGCACGTTTTGTACATGGAAGATGGAGACTTTGAGAAAATGGCTTTTCTCAACATGTGGAAAGAAATTCCTCAACAAAATGAGACGCAGTATGTTATTTCAAATGCCAGCGTAGAGAAAGGTAGACATTATTACACTCTTATTCTTTCTACTTGAAATGTTCGTTCAAACGGCGTAACAATCTCGTCACTTTAAATAAAGGAGAGGAATTTAAATAATTTTTAAAAGGTTGCCTAATCCTTCAATTTTTATAAAGTTGGAATTTATATGTAAAAAAAGATTAATGCTTAACTTAATTTTTTATCAATATATTAGAAAAGTTTTAATTTTTTATACATTGAAAATTAAAATACAATATAACCTGTCAAAAGCGTCACCTTTATAAGAGCGTCAAATCTAGATTTGATCTAGTTGTGTAATCTCTGACTCTTAAATTGACCTGTATTAAAGTAGCGCCTTTATAACGCTTCCAGCGTCACTTCATGCTAGACAACTTATGAAAAGCGCCGTTATTGCTTAGAGGAAAGTGCACTGAAATCAAGCTTAACAGCGCTTAATTTAAAATATTTTCTTTGAATGTGAAGGAAAGAAACCTATAACCAAAAAATTATTCAAAAATCTACTAATTATTTATTAGCAAATAACTGGTGCTAATTTGTTTTACAAAAAAACTATATAAAATATGTTTCTATATATCATGTCTGATAGATTGCATACCAATGAATCTCAAAGCAAAGGTTTATACTCGATGATGAGAGCGGCATTGACATACGGTTGAAAGTGTTGGACCTTGAAAAGGAAGATGAGAGAAAATTAATAAGAAGAAAAATGAGAAAGTTCTAAGATGTGGGAGGAAGAAGAACAATAAAAAGAAGCATGTTGACAATAATCTAAAAAAATAAACACAGCTGGTATGGCTTCCTGTCGAGAAAGAACGAAGAAAATGCGAAAAAAAGCGAAGCAGAGGGCGTCAAGCAATGAGATGAAAGATGCATACCAACTCTAGGTCTTAAAGAAGAAAACTCTCATGATCGATATAAATGTAAAAACCGTTCTTGGCCTCTGAGCTGCTACTTGGAGGAGTTGGCAAAGAAAAAGATGTATGACACACAACTATATAATATACTTTTTTGAGATCGCCAGAAAGTGATCGCTACAATTTAAAGCTTTATCTATGTTAACTGAAAGAGTCTAATTAATTTAATAAAACACACGAAAGTTCGAATAAATGCATTGGTTATTATATTTGCCAAATATCATTTAAATGATCAACATTTTCATTCAGAATTCAAAGATTTTCATTTTATTTAATGTTTGAATTTTTTGTTTTTCACATTTAAAGTTTTTTCAATTTCGTTTAAATCTTTGCTAATAAAACTTAAATAAGTAGATGATTTAAATGTACTTCAGAAAAGTTATTTTTGTTTTTGAGAACCATTTGTGATATTGTAAATGGTGTGTTTTTGCTTAAGTAAGATTGGTTTTACAGCATTAGATACCACTATACTCATTTTAAGTGCAGTGAAAGTATACAGCGTATTTTCTAGAATGAATTATTGTCTGTTTTCTAGGGATCTAATGTGATACATTTTCATCCAATTTATTTTGCAGTTGTATTCTTTTCTGTACGAACATTTTCATTATCATGCATGCACGCGTGCCAAGATTTGACTTAGGCAATGAAATAGTTTTGGACTTTCCCTGTCAATTCCTAAAACCAAGTCGTAAATGTATTTGCGGAGAATTACTTTACAAAGTAATAAAATGGGGGCGGGGCGGAAGTGATCAAATTTTTACAGCCCGCACAGGGCTCTCTATCTTTATATTTTTACATGTTGTTTGTGTCATTGTATCTTAATAATCTCACCTTTTGGCATAGCAAACCAAATGTTCTTGATTATCATAATGCCTTTACTTCATCAATTGGATTCGAAAGTATTGATTTTGCAAGATGAGAAGTTTTGCAAGATTTTAACAAAAACACTTAGTTAGACTAGTGCTCTCCTAAAATTTAAATGATCTATTTTTCAGGCGCACATCTTTTTAAGAGTATCTTTCTACTCGAAACAAAGGTTCATAATTGCAAGCATTAAATATTGATAATGCTGATTTATTGTCAAACCATTGGCAGATATTAACTCTTCCACTTGAAAAAAAGTTGATAAAAGCGTCTCTCTTTTTACTCAATAGTGAATAGTTTTTGTTCGGTTTTGTAGAATGGTTGCAGACATTTTTCTTGTTAACTTCAGCATTTTTGAACTAAATTAGAAGAAAAAATTATTGATATAATCAATTTTCGTTACGGCCAGCTAAACCCCTGGTAATGAATAGTTCCTGTCTTCTAGGAATATACTTTGGAGTTTGTTAAGTAAAACCTATAATGAATTTAAACACTAATTTTTTTATGAGAATCTTATTATTTTTTGAGTGCAAAATATAGTAGGTTGAAAAGTGTAAAAACTAAATGAGCGCAAGTAAATGATGTTTATGACAAGGAAAGTGAAGAGATGTGGTTGCTTGTCTACTTTGCTCAAACAGAAAATTCCACATATCAATGATTGATTAGAAACTTTAATTTTCTTTGTGCTTTGAAGTCATAAGATCACACTAATCAACCAAGGCCTCTCTGGTTTCTTTACCTGACTTTACAACAGACTAAAATTGATAGTCACATTTGCAGTCTAGTTTGTAGAAAGAAAAATATGCTTTTTTTTGTATCGATTAATAATGCCCAGCTCTTCATATATGAATAAGATTTTGATGTGTTTTAAAAATAGTGAAAATTGTTTTTAAATTTGCTAAATGTCAAAAAATTTCATTTTATAACTAATTTAACACAAACAAAATTTTAAAAGAAACTATTTTTCATACTATATTTTATAACTTTTTAACATAAACAAAATTTTGAAATAAACTAGTTTAAAATTTTAATTCTTTTATATTTGAATATCATATATTAAAAATTTGAAATATTTAGTAATTTTTAAAGAATTTATAAAAGTTCCTGTGATTCATATATCAATATCACTGGTCACAAATGGGTATTAAACTTCATTGAACACATACGCTCAAAAGTAAGAAGGTGCCAATGGACCTATCGTCGCCTCTAAATCAGTCGATGCCATGAACCCTCTCTAAAATCTCGTAAAACAACGCTGTCGTAAAAATTGACACTTTAAACTTTTATCAGCCCCTTTTTTAAATTAAGATAGAATAAAACCTTAAAATAAGTTAATGAAAACAGTTTCAATAATGATTTATTATTTATAAAAATAAGTTTGCCTCTGTTAATATCCTCTCTAATTAATTTTTTAAGCTTCCTCCGGTTGGCTTTCTATCCAACATTTTTGAGTTGAATCCATTTCAATCCTTGAATTTAATCTTTTTTATGCATATTATTAGTTTTAAAAATTAGTTAGTTTGCGTATAAATACTTATTGGTCTCTGATGTTATTTATTCATCGAAAAGACGTTTAACAAAATATTATTTTACAGAAACCTCACCTGATCGGTCATTCATGTCCATTTTCTATTTATCCGTCTATGAAATGTCAAGGTTTAGGTCAGCTCTTTGTTTTCCTTTACTTCACAACTGTTGACAAATGAAAATAGTATTTTATTTATACTAACCTTCAATATAAACCTGGTTCTGTAACTAAAAGGCTGCTTCTTGTGTATTATATGGGATTTAAAGAGTGTCGTTTTTTTCAGATCAAGTAGTTGATTTGTTGCGCAAGAATAACGTATTCACTGTAGCACAAAGACACAGTGAAGGGCAAGATATGTTTTATCAGTCGATAAAGTTGAGCAATGGTGTTCAAGTATTGTGCGAATTGAAAATTCAACCAGGAAATTCAAACTACGCGGTATTTTCTATACAATACCTATACTTTAATCAACATTTTGTGTCAAATATTTTTGATAGCTTTCGATCAAGTCTCAAGTTCCAGATGTGGCGGCGAGTGTGTATCAATCATATGAGTTGCTTCTTCACGCAAATAAGACAATGTGATGTTCTCACCATTGTTTTTCATACTTTTTAAACATTCAACAACATTCGTGCACTTCAATTCATGTTTTCTTTCTTATTATTTTTTAATCTCTAATTATTATTGATGTTGATTAAAGTTTTTTATTTAACATATTCCGTTTTATTTTTAAACAACTGAATCCTACCTGACATTAACCGACACATTCGTCCATCATATCATGTCTCTCACCAACAATATTTTTATCAACTTATCTCATAACCATTTGTTTTACATTTTATTTCAATTTCTTTTTGTTTGCCAAACAGTAATAATAATTCATCTGAGCTTACTTTTCGACAAGCTATCAATAAAAGAATCTCTATGGGATGCAATCAAAATCTTTATTCCTCAAATTTGGAAAAATTGTAGACATTTACTTAATCTATATTATAATAACCTAGCGTCTGTCGGTGGAATAATTGTGATTGGTCGAAACAATTATAAAATTAACCAACCATATTTCATTTCGCAAAATTCATCACAGTACCTTCATCATATGGAAATAGAAACAGACATATAACATTTAAATATTAAACGAATTGGGGTACAAATGATCCCCTAGCCAAGGAAGAAATGAACGTGCTTACCAGCGAGAAACGATCACTGGACCTAATAATCTATATAATAGTAACATGTATGAATGTATAGATTGCATACATGATTGAAACCAATAAGTGATTACCAGGGCGAGTAAAAGTCAATAAAGTCAACTTTTATTTTCGTTTAGCAAAAACTCTATGAAGAAGATCTTTAGTTGTTTAGTCTAAAAAAATTTGAACTAATTTCAAAATTTTAAGTCAATCAAAGTCAATTTTTCGAGTTTAGGTCAATAAAGTCAATTTTTATATTTAACACTTTTTGATTTAATGTGCCTAAAATTGTTATAAGCGTTACATACAAGATTTCTTCTTTATATCAACACTACCACAATAGTTGGGCTTTTTTCATCTAATAAAAGGATATATCCGCTGCAGAGGTTATGGAATTTTATTTCCAAACTTTTTTATCGTTGATGTTTTTCACATCTTTTACAAAAGTTTACCTTAAAAGTTAAGTTATCCTGCAAAATTGTAGATTACCGGCATTAAATCTTTCAAAATTAGTAATAGAAAAAGACGTTCTCTTTTCAAAAATATCGGCAATACTTCAGTTCCAATTGTAACGAAATTGACAAATTGGTTGCAAGCAGCAAAATATTTTCATTAAAATCTTCCAACAGTGAAGAAATTAATGATGATGATGGAATTTTATTGCCAAATATCAAGAAATTGTTAAAAAAAAAAGAAAGAAAATCTGTGTCAAAATTTGCTAACAATAATCAGAGAATATTCACGATTCATTGATTTATTCGGAAAAAGTCGGCATAGAGACTTTTTCAGTCGATGTCTTTACTTGTTTCAACATTATTTCATTTAAGACGAATGTGGCGTTAAAAGTTATCTTGAAAATAGATTCAAATAAAATGAAATCAATAAAATCATGAATATGGTAACTCTCAAATCTCTCGCAGTACTTATCCCAAATTACAAAATTGTCAAGTTTTAACTTTATAAATATCTTTTTCTAAACTGGAAAAACTGCTAGAAAATGATCGAATTTTAAATCAGAAAATGTCATTAATTATATGTTGTTGTATTACAAAGTCGTGGATTCTTTGAAATAATTTTCAATATATTCTCTAAAGTGTTCATAGTTGTTCAATTCAATGAAACTTTAAAAAGTCAATTTTTTCTCTGAGTAAAGATCAATTATTTTCAATTTTTCCTCGCCCTGGTGATTACACTTCAAATAGGTTCTAAACTTTAGAAGTTTGGTGCGTTCATATTTGTTACAGTGGAATTTTGTCATTTTCGGATTTTTTGTCGTTTTTAAAATGTTTTTCCACTTGTGTAAATGTAATTATTACCATTTTTTTTTAAAAAAAAATTTTTTTTTTTTTTTTTTTCCACTTATAAAGTTAAATGTTTATTTAATGTTTAGGTTTTTGAAAAAATAAAGATTCAAAATAAAAAGAATCCGTGTCGGAATCGTGTATTTCTTAAGAATCGGTAAGGAATAATACAAAAATTTAGTATCGTGCCATCACTATTTCAGATATAACTATTAATTATTACTTATTGAAGAGATCACTATCACCAATATCAGATATGCCAGGAACCAACTCTAAATGTAATGTAAAGCTTACTATTTCTTCTGATGTACATATGTGGTGCAGAGTGGTAGAGGTGCTGGGCTCTGAAGTAGAGATCCTGGATAAGTGCCGTCTCTTGTTCTTGAATTTATGCATGCCTTGTGTAAAATCAAAAGGGTAAAATAGTGCTCGTACCGTTTGGACCAAAAATACTTGCATGTTATTTGCATAAAAACAATTCTAACACAAATTTTTAACATCGATTGCACAGCCATTTGAAACGATGTGTCCAAATAACAAATCATTCGGGCAAAATATTTTCCATCTTCAGGATGTGTTCATGTCTCCCCAATGACGGCTATTCATATCTTGGCAATTTCAAAAAACGGTCTGCAGTTCTTCACATTTTAATACGCGATTTTTTCAAACTCATTAGATTTCTTTTTCACTTTTAATTAAAGATTCAGTCAAACCATTCTCCGATGGTGAATTAAGTGTGGAAAATATCCATTGAAATGTTATCTCATTTAACTTGCTATCTTGTAACAAAGCTTCTTCTGTCATTTTTGCTTCTTTAAAATTGGAACTTTTTCGGAATACCTTTAAATGAAATAAATCTTTTAAGAACCTTTATGAACGCATTAGTATTGTATTCTAACATTACGTCTAAATAAATAGCTTGAGTTTTCAGAAGTTGTGGTTACTTTTGTTTTACGTTTTTCTTTTAACATTATGGGTCCAAAAAGGTCTAAACAACGTATTCAAAGGAGAATAATGGTCTAAGTCTTTCTTTCTGTAAATTAGCCATTTTTCTATTACAGTGAAACCTCGGTTTGTGGACACCTAAATACAGTGGATTTTTTTGAAATGACAGTTTGATTTTACATTAAAAACATAGAAAATGTAACTCGATAATGAGGACACCTGACTACCCCGGGCAATGGACACTAGTATCGATGACTTTTAAATCCTGAACTTTGGAGCGAGATTCCGAATCCTGATTTCCATCCCAACATAGCCTAATCCTTTCCATTGAAGGTCTTGAAAAAAAAGTTGACACTTTTTTCATGCAATCATCAGTTTTTGTTGCCGTTTCAAGTGCACTGCATAATAAGAATTCGTCTTTGTCACCTGAACCCAAGCAACTGAGAACATGCACTTACATCTGTTGATTCGTCGAGTTGAAGTCGTCGAGTTGAAGGGAGAACCTTTGATTTCAGTCGAAACGTGTTCCTTCACATCCATAGACATTTTAGAAATGCGCCTCTGTATAATGTTCTTTGACAGGGATACACTTGCTGCATCTTCTTTACACTCGCTTTTCCAAGAATAAGATTTACTGCTTCATCATGCAGGGTTTAAGAAGAGTTTCTTCAATTGTGTGAGGTTTTTTTTGTTTTCAGATCTGGAATAGAATAGATTATATTAAAAAATACAAAAAACTTAAATAAAACATGTTTCCGATTAAAATGTCATATCACAATAGCATGTTTGCGAGACGACCTATTTCTACTGCCTACTTATCTCGTTGTTAAAATATAAATGATGAATAATAAATGCTTTGGCAACTGTAGATCTTACGCTAGTGATGTTTGACATTCTGTAAGAAGTGGGCAACATTCATTTATTGTTGAAAGATGCGATTGCCATCTTTACATTTTGCGACATCATTTCAATTCTTTAGGTAATTGTATTCCTTGAAAGTGGCATAGACTTTATCGCAGAAATAATTTCTGGTTTGTTTGTGAAATTTAAAAAAACTGTTCCAGCTTCTATCATACAATCTTTCAGAATTTCCCCATCGTTGAAAGTAGGTTTTTTGGCACAGCGAAAGATGCCTTTGATGTAGAAATGAATTTTTTAACTTATTTTGGCTACCAACTAAAGCCGTTTTAAGCAGTATAACCTTTATTTTTTCACTATTTTCAGGATATTTATCTATATAATCCTTTTGACAAGTAGAAAAATGACGTCCTTTACATTTTTGAATCATGCCTCAGTAGTGTGGCATATCACAATATCTTTCTCTAAAACTTGTAAAAAAATTCTCTTCCCATTCTTTTTAAAGGGCATGAGTTCATTTTTTTGAAATGTTCAAGAGAATGTAATTTAAAAAAATATTCCTACAATAACTGAAAAAATTATGTATATAATATTGCAGAAATTACCTACGAATATTTTAAAATTTACGCATTCTCCATCTCTCTGAAACGATCTTTATTTTTATAACTTTCCCCCTTCAGTAAAACGTCGGTAATATCAAAAAACATTCTATTCAAATGACAAAAGAAGATTTATAATTTAGTTAATTGTGTACTTATTGGTTATCTCCGCCACACAAAATTTTTATTAAAACTTAAATAAAATTATCACTAAATTTTTTTTATAATGAAAAAAATAAAAATATATTATCAATACCTTCTTGTTTTAAAATGCTTTATTTAACTAACTAATCGATTAACTAGCTGAAAATTATCTAACCAATTAACTAGCTCACTAACTAACTTTTTTTTGTTAATCTTTTTCAAAATAGAAAATTTTAGTGCTATATTTTTATTTAACATTTCATGATAAAAATGAAGAGGGGGGTGTAGATAACCAATAAGTCCAGTTAATTGCGTGCCTACGGTAAAACATCAGGATTCGCCACTGATTTACAAATATAGAAACTTCAGAATTTCATTAGAGCATCGGGGCAAAAAACAACCTAATGAAGTAAAATAGTAGGGATTTAGTTGATTGAAATATTTTGGAACAGGGGAATTAATGAAAAGTTAAAGTTCGGTCATGGGTTGGAAAAGTTTGAGAACGACTCTATAAGATAAACATAGAATGCGATTCATTGTTGTTTGACCAAAAAGAATAATTCTCAACGCTACGTATTTCAGCTTTCCCATTCAATCGTTTTACTCAAAAACAGAACAAAACTACATATGGCAAAATGGAAAATATATCCTAGCATATTCCAAGTCTTGCTATATGAGAACTACTAAATGAGCTCTCAGTTCTTTATATCACAGTCAAAAAGAAGAAATTTTATTTTAGATAAATTAAAATATATCTTTTTTCATAACAAATGGCAGAACTTATATGACATCAAAACAATTGAAATGTATCTCCAAAACTATTTTCAATTCACAACTGTAATTCAGAAAAAAGTGTGGCTTTGCTATTTTCAAAAGAATTTTTCGTTAAAAAGTAAAACATCTTTGGAAGTAAGTGACAGATTTGTCCATCGAGAATTCTGAATGGCTGTATAAAGATCTGCAAATTCAAAACGTTCTCTCATATCAACTTGAGTGGCAACTGATTTATCATCATAATCTTCAAATTCTTCCATCTAAGAATAAACCAAATAAATAGTGTATAAAAATACGTAGTTTTTGTGACTTGATTAATTTGACAATTTTTTGTAGATAAAACGGTCTATCTTTGTCTGTGTTAATTTACCTGTCCTTTTTGTTTGCTCGCTCACTACTAAGTGTGACATAACACGTAATTTTTCGCAACACTGTGCTACAAATTTTGGACATTCTAGAAGAAATAAGGACATTAGTGAAGTGACAAATTTTTTAGTTATGACTGAATTTATAAACTAATCACCCCCTAACTATTCAAGTGATATGTGAATATCATTTGCGCAGCCAAAAAGCTAAGCACTGATTTGGGTCAAGAAATAAACATGGGTCCTGATACCGTAACAAAAATATCGAAAAAAAATTCACATATTCTAATATGTCTGACTTAACTAGCTATTATTGTGAGCGGCAAAAAAATGGGTTAGGGTTAGTGGTAGTTAACGCATCGTATTTTTGAATATCAAATTGAATGTTAATGGTAAAAAGTAGAGAAAAGAATACTTCAAGCGCATCGTTAGAAGCAGTAAGAAATTGGCTAGAAGAATTGGCTAGCGGAGACTCCGACACTGAAGAAGCTCTAAAACAAGTCAATAGTGTTTCATTTACAAAAATGATACAACTTCAAAATAGATTAAATTTTATATTTCTCAAAGCAAAAAATATTAAAAGTTTCAGAATTCATATTTGTTACTGCTTTTTTAAAGGTAATTGCAGGGTTTGTGTCGTGAGCAAAGAATGATTAATGCTAGATCAAACAACTTAAGGTTCGGAAAAACTGTAAAAATAAGGAAATACTAAATATCTTTACTTGAGACGACCATCTTACTTCGCTCTCTCTAAAATTTTCAAATTAATAATATTTCTAATATTACTCCAGTAGCCATTGAAGATGCACCAGTTAAGGTATGCCGTCACCGAAGATTTGCTATCTTTCTCAAAGAAAAGGTATCTAATGTAAAGACTGTTCAGTGTACAGCATCCTGTAGCCAGAAAACTAAGTGGTGAATTACATGAAGCTCATCCTCTTAATTCCCGAGTGTTTGCAACGTTATGGAAGCAAATGAAGGAACTTTCAACCAATTGCTTTTGCATACTGAGATAAGATGATTGTCAAGAGGTGATAGTTTTCAAGGTAGGTAGTTTTCACAAGTAATTTTATCTTGTACGATTCTACTGAAGACTTTCTAAGGAATATGGATCAATCGCTATGTGACGAGCTATTTTATTTAGCATAAAATTATTCAAGCTAGGACAATCATAATGGGCTTTCAAGCAAAATTGGGCTATTTAAATCTTCAGCCTTCAAAAAATTTTCGAATTGCGAATGCTAAAATAATCTAAAAACATTTGAGACTTTGATTTGGAGATATGTGTAGATTGCATATACTTGGAGAATATGCATATTTCTGTCTTGTTATTGCGAATAAAGTCAATAAAATCAATCTAGGAAAATAAAATACGAAAAAACTTTTGATAGAAGTTTTAGACAACAAAGAACAAAAAAAATAATTTTTTTGGGTCATAAAGTCACATTTTTTTCTGTAAAAGTCCATTTTAATTAGCATTTTTTCATTTGATTCTATTTTATTTTTTATCATGTAAGTACCATTATTTTTTAAAATCTTTTTTCACACTATCGACAGATGTTAATATAGTGCATTACATTATTTTTTAAAAGTAAATACCCCTTTAATGCCTAAAATTGCTAAAGATAAAGCTACCAAGGTTGGATTAATAGTAAAAAAATACCCTCAAGAGTTCACCGTTTCCCGTTCAAATGAATTACTCTGCAAAATTTGTAATGTTACTGTGAAACATGGAAAGAATTTTTTTATTGAAAATCACTGAAGTTCTAAAAAAACATCAAATATTCCGCTGCACAAGCTTTCACATCCCTCAATGAAAAATCTTTTTATCGATCTTGGCCACTCACTTCCTTCTGTTTCTAGCAGCCGCAACATAGCACCGGATCTCTCTTTTGAATTAATGGCTAAAATCAAAGGCACTGTTCAAAATAAGGAAAATTACTAGTTGTTGATGAAAGCAAAGTTAAAGATTTAAGTTTTGTTAATGTTTTAATTGACAGTGTCGATCATCCTGAAAAATGTTGGCTAGTTAATTGCATACCATTAGAGGATAACATCAATTCCAAAAAATTGGTTCAAATTTTTGATGATGTTCTAAAGAACTTTCAAGTATCAAAAAATCACTTTTTTTATACTTTTGACAATATGGTGGCGTGTGATGTTTTGAAACACATTTACCCAAACCTTTTTCATGTCACGTGCTTTGCTCATCTTCTCCACAATAGCGGAATGCGAGTCAAATATTTTTATAAAGAAGTTGACGAGCTAATAAGCAATCTCAAAATGGCAACAATCAAAAGTAAAAGCTTCCTTTAAAACAATAGGTTCTCCTCGAGCTTCGATAATATTGCTTTACTTATCTCTACAATACAAGATTTGATGAAGTTCACGACTATTTTATTCATATCAACAATACAAACTCCTGATCATTATAATCACATCCTTCACAAACAACCTACGATATTTTAGTTTTCATTTAAAATATACACTCACAAAAAGAAAAAAATAGTAGAAAGGACAAACGAAGAAATATCCCCAAGCATATATCTGAAGCTACAAAAATGCCCTGCAACAACTTGCTCTGTTGAACGATCTTTTTCAATGTTAAAAAAACTTTGGGCTAAAGATCGTAATTTTTTACCCCAAAATGTCTTAATTATTTTCTATTTTATTTTAATTCTTCAGAATATTATTTTTATACTGTATAATAAAGTTTTTTTTTATTGCGTCATCATTTTTGTGTGAAATTAAGAATATAATTTTTAGGTCAATTTTTGTTTGCCCTAATAATGATAGTCATGAATCTGACCTAGAAGATGAACTTGTTGAAATGTGTGTGGATTTCGAAACTAAGACGTTGTTTAAAAATAAAACTTCAGTGAATATTGGAGCAATATTAATTCTACTGTTATTAATAACCCCGAGCTCAAACAGGCAGATTCCAGAGTAAATAACAGTGTTGCCAGCTATTCCGACTCAGACTTCATTTCTAGTAAAACAAAGCTTGCATTTTATTTTTAATATCATGTGGAATATACACTTCAAGTTGGGTGGAATACACTTTAGTTTTTAAAAAAAGTTTGACGTCAATTGTGAACGACCCCTTAGAACTATTTTATTTTCATTTGTTTATATATACAATTTTTAACGTTTTAAAAATAGAACGATTTATTTCAATTAAAAAAGACATCGTATTAGAAATTGATACTAAAAACAAAAAATTTACATTAATTGGATTTTACTTTCATATTTTTGTAAGAAATATAATATTCTGCAACTTAAAAAGTTTTAAAAAACAGCTTCAGTTATATCTTCTAAGAAACTCTCGAATCGGATCTAATAATTTTTTGAGTAGAGAGCAGTCTTCAAAGCTCGCTTGAGTACATCGCATCTACATTTCTTATGCTTTCAAGATAAGGGTAAATGCCTTCCTTTATAGCTTTGTTGCTTATATTGGCGTCGGCATAGCTTTGTCGACTCCAGGCCTTGTAGAGTTTTTTTAATTAAAAAAGACTGCTTGACAGTAAAATGGATCTTTAACTTTAAATGTATTTTAGCAATTTAACGAATCCAATGGGAAAAATGAAATAATGAAGGTTGAAACATTGGTTTCTGGCCTTTCAAAGGATTTGAATAAAACTTATCCAAAAGTGTAACCAAGAAAATTCAAAAATCATTATAAACGATGTCATACAAGTAAAAAGCTCTTCTTGAAAATAGAAATGAACACGCGAAGAAAGATTCACCGTTTTCTTTCTACTATTGAAGGCGACAGCTCTGACAGCAGAAACATTTATTTTTTAGTTGACAAAACTGTTTTACTCACAAGATATTTCCGTGAAGTAAAAAATGTCCTTAGTTGGTGCCAGAGCTTTCTCAAATCAGGGGCAGGGTTTTTTATAGACGGGAGCTGAACTTTATCGGCCATGGATCAACCGTTTATAGAAAAGTCCAGAGATAGAATGTTCTATTATTAAGTGTCTCTAGAGGGGGCCTTAAGCTGGGTATTCTTAGGGGTAGCCCTAACCAACAGGCCAATTTTAGTGGAAACACTGGTCACTCTAGTTCAAAGGTAGACTCTGTTTCATGCAATTTAAAGCACTACTTTCAAATTTTCCTAGAAAAAAAGCTTTTTTACGGGAAATGGTGTTTCTAAATTTAAGTACGAAAGAGTGATGATAGATCATGAATGAAACATGGGCTTCGATTCATGTAATGTAAAATGTGTGGCATATTCTGAAAGGAGTGATAAGCACAGAAATTAGGAAGCAAGCCTTCTTCACTGATGGAAGATCAAACGCTTATTTTGAACGCTCGATATGACTAAACAAAGTAAAAGATGGGGAGATAAGAAAATGAAGAAAGTGATACCCTGTACTCGATGAATAAATGGAACTCCTTTGATTAGAATGAATGGTTCCATTGTTGCCCTTGTCAGGACAAGAAGAGAGGTAGTGGTGAAGAGGCTGAATCGAATTTTGGCTCAGATGTCGCATATCGGGTATATCTTGACAGTGACTGAATGGAGAAAAGGATGAAAGATTAGAGTCATCGGAGAAGAGAACATTTATCTGGTATTAGGGCACGGGTTCCCAACAAAAGGTGCGAGAAACCTTCTCTTTTAATGGCAGGAAATTGATCAATTTATTACTCTCCTACAGCTTTTTTGTTTTCTTTGCAATGGATTATGGACAAAAACACTTCTTAGAATTTATTTACCTAAATAACTGATTGCGCTAACTTTGTTTTCTATTCATTTTGGGGTAAATTGGTAATGAATGTTGTGGTAGTTAATGTATTCGCAATTTACTTTCTATTAAAATTATAATTACTGTATTCTAAGCTTAGATTAAATTTTTTTGTAATTAACATTATTTATATTTTCGTCTCTTTATTTGAGACCATCATCGTAACGAAGTAAAGGAAATGGAGTCATGACTACGTTCATTTTGGTTTCACTTGCAACGGAAATGATGATTTGCAAAAGAATCAGCGCATGTTCTGTGAAACTGTTTTCTTCAACGCAAATTTGAAGCCATTAAAGCTGCGAGAACACTTCGACAATATACATGGCGGGCCAAAGTTCTTTGCCAGTTAAAACACGACGTTTTGATTCTCAAACAATGCTTCGAAAATTAGGTTCTCTATCTGCTGACAAACCACTGCTGGTGGCTTCATATCAAGTGGCGTTGAAAGTAGCAAAGTATAAGAAACCTCATACTATTGCAAAAAGCTTATCAAACCATGTGCATTAGAAATGGCTAAAAACTATTCTAGGAAATGAAGGCTTGAATTGGTACCGCTGTCAAAGAATGTTATTCAGCGCCGAATTGCTGATTTGAGTTTATATATTTTGGAAGAAGTTATCCCGCATATGAAGGCATATAATCGTGAAGTATGTGCATGATGGTACCCTCTAAGGGGGAACTTCTTTTTCTTTGATGAACTGAAAACAACCGCCAAAGAAAAAGATGTGTTTGAGTTTGTGAATGACTTATTTGCAAAACACGAAGTGGATATTCAAAGTAATGGCGCTCCTGGTATGTTGGGAAAAAATCTGGGTTTACTGCACTGATGAAACAAGACGTTTTACACTTGCAAGATGCTCACTGTTTCCTTCATCGTCATGACTTGGCGTCAAAACTTTGTCTCCAAAATTGAAAAAGTACTTGATATTTATGTAGAGACCATCAACTGGATTAGGGGTCGTGCTAATTACAGACACTTTGGATCTTGGAAGTGAACATACAATTTTACTTTCCCACACAAAAGTTCGCTAGCTCTCAGGTGGTAGAACACATGGTTCCAACTGCGAGAACAAATCACTCTTTCTGAAGGAATGTCATAGTGATCAGCTTGAAAAGTTGGAATCGCAAAAAGTTAACCAAATCTTAGCGTATTTGAGTGAATATTCACTGTTATGAATGATATGCGTTTATCACTTCAAGGCAAAAATAAACACTTTGAAATGCTATCAAAAGCTAAATGCCTTCAAGGAAAGGTTGTCTCTGTAATGCCAGCGAGTAAAAAAAGAGTATTCCAATTTTCCATCACTTGAAGAAATAGTCGGTGATAATTAATGAATCTCCGGGTTTGATTCCTAGTGTTTGTGAAGAAATTGTGGCTCATTTGAAAGTGCTGCTGACGTCATTTGATAAATATTTGAAGTAAGGAAGCTTTAAACTTCCCAAAATG
The DNA here is from genome assembly GCA_030549495.1 of Nectonema munidae. NCBI lineage: Eukaryota > Metazoa > Nematomorpha > Nectonematoida > Nectonematidae > Nectonema > Nectonema munidae. Next base: position 512,728 of record JAUIRK010000007.1, on the reverse strand, counting down.
GATTATGAATCCACACTCCTTCAATTTGGATAAAATGTCAGATAATAGAGAGCGTAAAAAAGATCTTAAAGAAATGCATCGTGCTTTTGATATGCAATTTGAGAGTAAAACTTTGGAAGAGTGTTGGTGCTCGGCTATGCTTGTTAAGCTTTTTCGGAGGTGCATTGCAGAAAAATTAACGCTTTAAGAAAGTTATCGCCGAAAATTCATAACGCATATTTTCAGCGTTTTTAAAGTTAAACTTTATTTTATTTATCATTAAAGAAAGAAAGATATAAACATTTTTAATTTCAAAAGTTTCATTATCACACAAATATACATTTACTGTAAATTTTTGATAACTTAAAATCATAAAAACAAATCCAAGTATTTAAAGTTATTCAAAGCTTGAGCTAAGCGAAGCTAATTTGTTTTAAAACAAAGTTTCTGTTTTATGTAGTCATTCATGTTAAATGAATAAATCTATGATCATGACTATTCTGTCTTCATGTGCATACCTTAATTTATGCTAACCCATACCCATTTTCAGGTATATTCAATTCTGACCTTTATTTCGTTTGAAAATGAACCCAAAAGCGATTTAAAAATGCCGATTTTTCTCAAATTCCTAAGTTTTGCAAATAAATAGTTTTTAGATATATATTCCATATCACTCTACGAATGATCCTATGTTTCGAGCGAAGGGAGAAACGACCACGAGACCGGCTACAATGTGATAATTGTTTGCTACACTTTTTACTCAAAATTTACATTATATACCATATTGTTAAGCTTTGTCGTTTGAGTTGTAAGGGGCTACGAAATGAGCATCCACCGTTGGTTCACCTGTCATGAAAGATGTGCGCGTAGAAACAAATAATATGATAGATTCGCCGGTTCTGTCTCTATCCTTGTAAATATCCGTATAACATTTAATACCACAAAAAGGATAAATGTAGTCAAATAATTCATACATTCTGTTGCAAGCATTGACGGATTGGGTAAGAATGCAAGAAGAACCAAGATTGGGAAAATAGTTCATTTCATTGAGCGCTACTGTATAATCGACAGAACTTATAAACTGAACCAAGCCCTTGCCAATTGATTCGCCATTCTTATATCGTAAAACTAAAAGAAAAATATCGACACTATCAAAAAAACTGAACACAAAAGAGAGGGGGCAAAATAAAAAATATCAATAGTTATAAAAAGGGTAAGGTTTAATTGGTTTTATGACAAGCAATAGCACAAAGGATGCTATTTTCATTATCAGACAGTTAATAAAGAAAAAGTATGAAATGGGCATAGCCTTTACTTTGCTTTAGTTCATTCAGAAAAGGTTTTTGATTCGGTTTCTAGGATTTAGACAAAATGTTCACTAAGAAAGAAAGGCATAAATTGAAATTTAGTGAAAGCAACTATGACATTCGATGAAACTGGACTGAGAGATTGAAAAATTTAAAACTCAATTTCTGATGAATTTAGAAAAAGGTAGAATTACAGCAAGGATCGATATTAAGCCCTTTTTCATTGATTAAATATTTAAAGATGTAATTAAAGAAAAAGTATGAAATTTAATACGCTGATGATATAATTTTAGTTGCAGAATCTACTGAAGAGCTGACAAGGAAAAGATGCTTATAAAAATTCAAAACTCAAGTTGAGCAAAACTAAATGAATGAAAGCAAGTTAGACAGGAAGAGCGTAAAATTTGGTGGCCTATGTAGATCTATCAATGTGGAGTTTGTGGAAAAAAGTTAAAAGAAATTTTATTCTCTATGTAGACTAAAAAGTGAGTGCACAAAAATGTTCAAACATTAAAAGGAGACCTTCATTTATCTCAACTATACTATTTCTTTATTACAAAGCTTTTTATTTTGGATTTTGAATTTAACTTAAACCTTATTCTCAACATTTTCATTTCAGTTGTATTCAATCTATTTTTTCAGCTTCCTTCAAGGTCCAACTCTGACCGCCAAACATTAAACCTGACCTAATACAACTTTTATATAAATGACCCCTTAAACTTAAAAAAGTATTATTACACAAAGCACTGCTTAACGACTTAAATTTCCTGCAAGCTAATCTTATTCTCTGTTGTACTGAACGTACCTCATCTAAAACTTATAACAGAATTGATGAACTCTTTCTATTTCTACTAAGTCTATCTCTGAAATATAGTATAGTTGAGATAAATGAAAGAAATATAGTATAGTTGAGATAAATGAAAGAAATATAGTATAGTTGAGATAAATGAAAGTAAAAAAAAAATATATATATAAAAAAAAAAAAAAAATATTGTAAAAAAAAATAAAAAAAAAAAATATTATAGTGGAAAATGAAGAAATAGTTTTGGTGCTTTTTGGATTTGACTGAAAATTCAGCTGTAGGTATTTTAGTAAATCAATATTTATTTTATAACGAAGAAAAGGGAAGATTTGAGAGGAGCAAAAATAAAGATTTAGTTATTGTGCCAACGAAAAACGATTAAAGAATTTATTGAATGAGGATTGTAGCCTTTGATAAGTTTTGAAAGAAAATGAGAAAAAATATTATTTAAAGTATAGTGAGCATGGCTATGGACAACCAGATGCGTCGACAAGCTTAAAAAAGTGGTGTCGTAAATTTAATAAAACACTTACCGCAGCTAACTGTCAATGTAACATCTCTAAAATTACCACTATGATCACTCATTAATGTTTTACTGAATTATAGGTTTATACACAGCTACAAACCACTTGTAAATTTTGCACACTAAGCTATATCTCTACTATCACAAACGACTTGTAAATGCTGTACACTAAAGCTGGACAGGCAGTTTGAGTGGGCATAAAAAATTGCAGTTAAAGGCTCGTCCTATCGACAGACATGCTTAATGCTTATAGCATATTCTTTATACTGATTCTAGAAAGAAAGTACATCAAATAAAATGTCAGATATTTGTGTCTTTAAGTTCATGTTCATATCATAAAAAGGACGCTTGAGGTTGCAACATTAACCATACTGGAATCTGTTGAATGATAGCATTGTATTGATTTAACGGTACTAAACACGCGAAAATGCTTCGACAAAGAGAGAGTTGTAGAGAAGCCAAGCCCGATCAAACATTCCCTTTAAATGTAATGAAGTAATGTCATTACATAACTTCTTTAAAGCGAAACAAAGGATAAGATAAAAAGGGAGGAAGCGACATTACTTTTAGCACCAAAACAAGAAGGATATCTGCTTGAGAAACTCAGGTAAAGCTCTTCACAAGTCACTCCTGTTGATAAATTCTGAACGAGTAAGTAAAAAGATGGAAAACTAAAAAAATGTAGAATGCTAAAGCACGATAGAATAGAATTTTTTGAAAAAGTCTGTGTTATTTATTTTCGAAGCTAAACTATAACAAAAGAAAAACACTGGTGGCAGATACACCCAAAGTTATGTACGCTGTAAAAAAGAGACGTTAAAAGTGAATGTAGGACATTTAATCAGTTAATAATTGTAAAAAAAAGGCACGTTCGTCGCACAAATGTACAGCCTCAGATACATAAAGAGAAAAGGCTTAATAATATCTTTGAAAATTCTAGAACATTATTTATATTTTCAATAAAATATATTTTTATACTAGATCACCATGCTGATTTCATTTTTGGACTCAGTTTTCGTAATTAGGATGTGAAAATGTCAATCAAAATTTTTAGTTTCGCCTCAAATTTTTTTTCCAAAAATTGACTTACGATTTTTTAGTTAAGTTTTGACCATTACTGTGAAAAAAATGTGTCAAAGTGCAAATAAAATCAGTGATGTAAGTATGAAATTTATCTCATAAACACACTTTCATATTTTAAATAAATATACTTCAAAATTTTCCTATTACGATGTTAGGTTCATCTCAGGACTTAGTTTTCGCAATTAAGATCCAAGAATATATGGAATTATCAATTAAGTTTGACATTTTGGAAAAAAATAAATTCTGAAAAAAAAATCTATTTTCTCAAAAAACTTAAATCAAAAAACTCATTTAAATTCTCATTAAAAAATTTTTAAAACAAAATCGCCCATGTTTTCATTTCTGTACTCTTTTTTGGACATTACAGTATAAAAATAAGTGAAAGTGTTAATCAAATTGGTAAAAATCAGTTTTTTTCAAAAAAATCATTTTCCAAATTTTTTCTCACAATCGTTATTTATTATAATACAAATATTTGAGTATGAGAGAAGTAAGGGAACTGAAGGCACATTAAAATGAGAACGAGTGATCATAAGAAAAGTGAAGACATAGCTATTCTCAAAAAAAATTTATAAATGCGAATTTGAACAATAAAAATTAAATATTTTTAAAAATGTAAAGGAAATTTTGCTGAAAAGACATGAATAAATGTTGAAAGATGTAAATAAAGAAATAAAAAGTAAAACTTTTATTCAAAACAATTTCTAAAAATATAATATTCGATCACTCAGATCCAAAAGTTAAATGCAGAGTAGAAAACAAGGAACAGATAGTAGGAAAGAATAAAATAATATTATATTATAACGATGTAGTATACAAATAGGGATTTATTGTGGAAATTAAAGACAAACAAGATCAAATGAATGTGCTGTGTATACGGTTACGATAAAGATGATAAACCTAAATATAAAACCATGTGCAGTTGAAAGTGTAGGAGTATTAATATAGTGGAGATGGGAATACAAAATAAGTTATACATGAAAATAACAGTTGTAGATTAGATGTATAAAATACTCATATATTGTATATTAGTATGTAAGTGTAATAAAATACCATGTTTTCTACTCTTTGTATGTTTATCTAAGAAAGATCATAATGGTCGAAAATTAATATTCTTAGAAATAGATTTGAATAAAGTTTTACTTCTTATTCCCTTATTTATTTTCAAAAAAAATATATTTAATTTACCACGAATCGGTAATGTTCACCATATTAATACAGGTGCGATTAAAAGATGAAAAATTATTAAAAAAAATTATTTTTTACAAATTTTTTATTCACTTTTTTTTATGATTTTCAAAATTTATTATAGCCATGAACCTACAGCTAATACTACACCACATTATATTTGCACTGTCAACTCCCAATTTCACCATAACTGTAGATAACTGCAGAGATTTTATCAAGTCCAATTACCTTGTCATCATTACTTTCTAGATCAAAAAGTGAACTAAATCTTTAATAAATGACAGTTAGAGCTTCATTTTTACTATTATTTTTTTCATAAAATTCTTCATTTCCATTGTTATTTTTACATTCCCGTTTCTTCTATTTCGTCTCTGGTCAACTGCAAGTCTTAGGCTCAAATAAATCTTTCATATGATCGTGCAATGATGAGCTTGATAAATTCATAATATTTACTCCAGTTCGATGAATCAGCAGTTTATTATGTCCTCGATAAGTCATCTCACATTAAGAAAAAATATATAATACTCTAAGAAAATTTTCATATAATTACGGTTTTGAGGAAAATAAATGGGCAGATCTATAATTGAAATAATAGATAGGTTACGCATAATTTTATTTGTTTAAGACTTTCTCATTAGGACCTAGAAAAACGGTAATAATCACTACTCATTTTATCTAATAAAGCCTTTATCTCTCATTATTTTGAATTGTTTTGGGTTCTTAAATAAATTTATTATTATTATTGCCTTTTACCAGCTATCGAAGCCAATGGTCACAAATGCCTTTTCATGTTGGGATATTCTACTACTAATATAACTGTTTGTTTAACAAAAAGTCTTATCGCATCTTATGGTATTCTCTAATCAAGTGAAGATTTTATACTATAACTGTAAAAATGATCTGTTTTGTAAATCTTTAAGAAATAAAATTGTTGTTTGAGCCAATTTAGTATTTGGTGCTCTAAAACCACAAATGTCTGTTTTCTGAAGACCATATGAAAAGGCTTGTATTAGAGGACTCAATAGTAATACAGTTAGATCTAGTTTATCCACACTCGGTTAGTCGACAATAACGCTAGCTGATACAATATTGTCTATAACTCATTTCTAAATGTTTTTCTCTCTAGTTACCCTAAAAACAAAAGTCAGAAAAAACCAAATTCCTTCACGCCTGTCTGTATAATTTGTTAATATGACAGATCAATCATACAATGGAATTTTTTATGATACTGCACTTAACAATAAGAAAGCTAACTTTTTGGTACCTAAAAATGAAATGGGCTTATACACAAACCTAGCATATGATCTTAATTTAAAATTTTTTATTAAATTTAACCAAATGAAGACCATCTTTCTTTGGAATCAGAAACTCAAAAGAAAGTTTATAATTTGTGCACCAATTTTTCCCATTTATTTCTGTAACCTTATTTTCAAACTTTATATATATATATAATAAACTTAATAAATTTAACCTAAATGTTGAAAACATTTAATGTTCGATAAAACATGGCACTGACGGCTACTTCTGCACTATTGATATAACTGGAATCAACAGAAAAAACTACAGCAGCTTAACGTATCCTTATCTTGAATCACATTTTCTCCTGTAGCTCACTATGATGAAATTTCAGATCTTGCCTTAAGAGCATTTTCCGAAATTAGTGATCAAGTTTCCTTTACTGGTCAAAGAAATGAAGAAAAAGGATAAGTGATTATTAATGATGATGCTCAAAATCCTTTTTCCCTAAATGAGCTCAACTTGGCAAAGTCCTACCGAAAATTTAGCATCCCGATAGAAGGAAAACGTTCCTCTCTGACAGTATTCCCATCAACTTTAACTTCAACAGAGATCAAAATTTCTTCCATTTTTTAAAGAGAAGGAATTTGTGTACTGTATAGATATTGTTTAGCTTCTGCCTAAGCTTGGAGTGTCATAGTACGGACCCTTAATTGTAGATTGTTTATTGACGGCAGCAAGGGATTGCTGAAATGTGTTCGGCTGCAAAAAAGCACAGTTTCCTCTATACCTATTGCTCACTCGACTGCACTGGAGGAAAAGTATGGAAAGGTGAAATATGCGCTGGAGAAAATTTGTTGTGGTCAACATGAATCGTTTATGTGTGTTAACCTGAAGATGGTGAATTTTTTGTTAGGACAGTAGCCTTCTTCATCAAGAACCCATAGTTTCTGTGCATATAAGATAGTAGGTACACTTTTCACCATTAAACGAGAAGGACTGGCATGTGCCAGAGGAATTGGTACCTTGCAAAGAAAAAAATGTAATCAAAAACCCTCTTGTAAACAGGGACAGGTTATTCTTTTCACAGCTGCCGATCAAGCTTGTCTTGATTAAACAGTTCACCAAACCTATCGAGAAGAGTGGTTACTGCTTCACTTATAAACATAGAGAGGTGGAACCTGCAAACTTATATGGTTCTTAGAACAGTCAGCTTATCAGCGATCCTGAGTTTAAAAACTCAATGAACGAAGTGGAAATGGAGGCGTGGAAGTCTTACTTTCTAGTCATGAAAAATTTTCTTGGCAATAAGAAGGCTAGAAACTATGCAGAACTTGTCAGTAATATGATGATTGCCTTTCTGAAACCTCGGATGCAACACGAGCGTCAAAAAGCTTTTCTTATTTTCAAATATAGATAAGTTTTTTGAAAATGTGGGATCGTAGAGCAATGAGAGAGATTTTTTGCGAGATGAATATGAGAGACGCTCTAATGGAGTCATGATCTATGATTACTATTGGACTCTAAAGAGAAATATCACTGTCTGTGGGAAATTCAGGAGTTATAATAACCAGGAATTCATGCCTTGAAGTTTTCATAATGGTAACGTAACACGTTCATTTCACAATGTCTATTATTCAACTAACAGAATGCGAATTTTGTAACATTTAATTAATATATTGTGTCAAAAAAGCTTTTTTTCTTAAAAAAAAATTCTTATAAAACTATTAACAAAAATCAAGCAATAATGTCACAAAACGGTAATCAATTTAGTCAGAAGTTCAGATTTTTTAAAAATCAACTTAGATCAAAACTTGACTTGATCGAGCGAAACAGATCCCATTTTCCGATTCAACGTTGTATAATTGTCTCTTGTCAGTTGAAAAAACATAACAATTTACAAAAAAAATTTTAACCTTCTGTAATTTGAAAATATAGAGGAATTTATCTAACTTCTGCATTTTAAATACTCTTTCAGTTAAAGTAATCAATAGAGATAAAACTTTTAAGGTTGAAATTGTAAAGAATATTTTCTTATATATTAATGTGCTATTAAAAATATTTGTCCCGCTCAAAATACTCATGGTCAATTCCAGGCTATATCGTTAGCTCCCGTTACTTTTAGAGTAGAAAGATCAACGTAGTCTCGAATAATTTTTATCAAACCAAGCATATACGAAAATAAAAGTAACGGGAGACTACGATATATTAAAAAAGAATAAATATTTTTTGATTTGATTTTTTATTTTGATTAATTGACAAATATATTATTTAAAATCGTGCTAATTGCAAAATATAGGTAATAACTTTTGTAACATCGTACAAAGTATATCAAATCTTACATATAATAAAATATGAACATAAAATTTCATATTTTTTGATTTTTAAAGAATATTTTTCAATTCTTTGATTACACAATTTTATTTTGATTATTTGACAAAAATATTATTTAAAATAACTTTTCTAACATCGTCTCCCCAAATGAGGTATATCAAATCATACATCTAGCAAAATATGAACAGAAAGTTGAACATTGTCTCCCTAGTCATTTGTACATGGAATAGAAACCATCGTAGTATACAGGTTGGAAATGACACTTAAGTTCTCTACCCGCATTCAAACGTACAGGTTATGAGAATATATCATTCCATAACAGAGAAGACTTTCCTAAAACTCTTCATACTGAAAAATGCTTTCTTTAATATATTATTAATATTTTAAAGAATCTCGCATTATACAAATGATGTGTGTGTATGTATGTGAGTTTAAGTAAGTCTGGCAAGATAAATATATATAAAAAAATTTTGAACCAAAATATTTATGGTAAAATAAAGTTAATATTGTTATTCACAATGATAAGAGAAATCTAAAAATGTATACTTGTATATTTGTTGAATATATGTGAAGTCATAATTTTGAGACCGTTTGAAAGGCCTGAAAAATCATTAATTTATAAAAATTAAAAACCTATTCTTATAAGGTTTGGTAATCTGATTCCAAATATGTAATTTGTTTAAAATGAATCGAATAACATATATTTTATTTGCGGCCAAAGTTGGAAATTTTGTTTTTTTATCAAGTTCAGAGGCAAAAAAAAGTATTTTTAAAAATTCAAACTTAAATACATTTTCGCAATCAGTATAATATGTTATATTTTATGAATATGCAAAAAAATTGGAAAAAATATGTAATTATTCATTTTACACGCTAAAATATAGTACAAATAGCAAAATTGTCCATATTGTTCCAAGGCTTAAAAAATGTATCTAAATAGATTAAAGTAAATGACACAATAAAAGCAGAAATTATAGTGTCAAGCATTGACCCCTTGTTTGTGGAATTTAAGTTATTTTCCAAAAAGGTGGCTTATTTGAAAGTGACAAATCTTAACAAGAGTAGTTGCTTCAATCCTAAGATTAGAATAAATTGAAAGTAGTGATAGAGGGAGTAGAATTAAAAAGAACATTGGGAATCGAACCCAGACCATCTGGACCAATGCCCTACGCTCCTACCACTAGGCCATATACTCAAATTTCTAGAACCAAGACCATCTGGATCAATACCCTACACTCCTACAACTAGGCCATCTACTCACATAAGCATAACATTTCAAGAAAATGGCTCAGTTTAGAGAACACCTTTTTGGCGAAGTACTTTAATTTCACTTTGAAAAAAGAAGTATCATTTTATGTAAGTTACTTTTATTAATTTTATAGATAGTATGATGATTCGTTATTTGGAAAAGTTAGTTATTTCGTAAGTTAATTGGAAAGTTAATTAGTTTAAATTAGTTAGCTGAATGTAGTTAGTTTAATTCCACTTTAATAGCTGTAATCGCTGCACAAAAGTCACTACTAAAATCATTTTAATAAATCTAAAATTCATCTGTAAATTTCGATTTCAGAAAGACAGGCTCTAAAATTGGTTTTGCCAAATCATGCTAAACCCCATTTTAGGATTCCAACCTCGCTTTCCTCTGCTTCTCAATAGCTATTCATGTGTTCAATGGCTCGGGAGAAATGATACTTGAAATGGTCTCATCAGTGACACATCGAGAGGGTGCAGGATTAATATTAGGACTTCAGAGGGATAATGGGGATCTGACTTGTAGCTTTTGTTTGTTCTGGCTGAGTTAAGTCACAAACATAAAAATTGAATTCGCTCATTTGGTTAGATTTTTTACTGATTCATATATAAGACGAGATGACATTTTTGGTAAAAAACCTCACCTAAGTGCAAATATAACATAAATAAAATCTAACCTATGAAAAATTAATTGTTACCATTTTTGGTTTGATAGGGATAATATTAAATAGAACTTAAAACAATGAAATGAATGTTTAATTTATTTAGAGATAAAATAGTCAAATTTTTTCATAAGCATAACACTGACTATATAATACAATAAAAAACAAATACATATACATATAAAACAATGTAAATAAAAAGCATACAATTTTGGAATAAAAATAAATGAAATACTTTTAATCTAGCTACAGCTTGAAGTAAATATACGTTAAATAGAACTTTGTCTCTGGAAAGAAAAGGAAAATAGGTAAACAATCCAAAACAAATAGTTGGCAAGAAAGTGAATTGAAATAGATTTTCTCAGTAGAAATATAGTTCATATGAGTGAATATATTTATTTATTGAACCATTTAAACGACTTGAAAAAAAATAAACATGCACCAAGAAAGAAAGTTATCTTCTGAAGTCGTAATGTATATTGAGATTGCGTTTCTAGGCGTGTTAGGCGCTCATTGAGTTGGAGAATCACACGTTTTGGAAGTACGATGTTGGCATTGGACGCATCTGTAAATAAAAACATCACTTAAAATACAAATTGTGCAGTAAGAGTATTAATTGCGAATGAGATGGAGTTATCAGGGCTCAAAAGAGCTGTGAAGTGATGGCTCTCAACGTAGTCATACTATCAACGATTTTCAAGCATTACTGGTTCCATTTTATTTGCTGAATTAAGTATCCTAAAATTCCCAGGCCATCTCCTTTTTTAAGAAATAATTTCCAGATAGAATTGGAGCGTAATTCGTTTGAAAAATGATAATCGAATCATGCCTTGCAACAAATCTTGTTTGGCAAAACGGTTTAAGCTGTAAATTTTCACTTCCTGCCTCCTTCAAAAACATTTTCATAACACTTCTACGCTTCACAGAATCATTTATGAATGTAATAATACTTCAACAACAGAAAACATATTTCTTATTTCATAAAAAGAGTAAGAAAAATTCAAAACGAGATTTAGACAATGGCTGCTACAGTTTAAAATAAAAAAATATTTTTTTTTTTCGATTTAAATTCACTGTAGCAGCCATTGTCCAAATCTCGTCTTGAATTTTTCTTACTCTTTTTATGAAATAAGATGTTTTCTGTTGTTGAAAGTGTTATTTCATTCATAAATGATTCCGTGAAGCGTAGAAGTGTTATGAAAATATTTTTGAAGGAGGCAGGAAGTGAAAATTTACAGCTTAAATCGTTTAAAACTTATCCTATCCTCCAGCTATGAGAAATATTTAAAAGCACCACTTCACAAATAATTCATAAACATTTATCAAATGTAGGATTTTAAAAGATTTTTATCCAACTCATAACTTTTCATAGGCATGCAAAAGCTATTTATTTTTTGTCCTTTTTTACTTCAAATTCTTTCATTTTTGCTTTGAATAACTTTTTTTGATATAATACTGTATCGAGTAAAAATGCAATCAAGATGAAGAAGAAGGAAGTGATGACTTAGGATTTTGACTTAAACATTCCCAATTTGGCCACATATAAAGTATTTTTCGGTTTGTGATTAAATGAACTCTTGAAGGTGTATAAAGTAAGGGATCAAAGATTTTGTAAAAAATAAATTCCTTTTAACAAATATAAATTTTGATAACACTCCAGATACTCTTTAGAGAATTACTTATATCACTCTTTAAAAGAAAAGTACTTAACTTGAAATATTATGTCTCTAAACTGAAAAAAAATATAGGCAGTTCAAATGATATTTATGGATTTATATTGTAAACTGTCTGTAAAAGGTTTATATTTATCAAAATTTTCAACTTCATCTCCCAAATTTCTCATTTCATTTCACTTAGAAAAAGGACTTCTCCCTACAAAAAAACAAAAATTCAAAATTTGTTCGTTTGAATTTAAATATTTTGAGTTAATAGCGTCATTTTTAATTTTATTAAACTTGCACATCTATCTTAAGTATGAGTTCGGAGGTACACGCGCTCCCAAATGAAAAGTTAATGGAAAGATTCTTACCCGCACTGCAAATACTGTCGTCGTTATCGTCATAGGTTCCTAATCTCTCAGAAGCATGATTGAAGGAACTTGCACTTAAAAAATTAGGTTCGGCTGGATTTTGGGCCCGAATATTAGTCTGTTTGGTGGAACTCTTGAGAGGATAGAGGAGAGAAGTTGTCTGATCAAGCGTGATATGCGAGGGAACACCATTCAAGTGTTGACTGCCCAGAACAGAATTATCACCCAAGTCTTTCGTATCAGCTTCTTCTTCTTCCATCAGTCTCAATTTATTTTGATATACGCGCTTGGCTGATGCAGAACTACTTTTAAAATGGCGATAGGAATTAGCGTCAATGGTTATTTTTTCGGGAACCCGCATTGCAAGATAAGAGCTTAGACCTAAACCATCATCGTCTGCAAACAATTCTTCCTCCTTAGGATTAGCCACCTCAGATCTATTCTCTGCATCCTCCATAAAGACACTAGGAAAAGACTGTTCAGAGGTGACGGGGGTATCGGAATCAGTGCTTTTACCAAAAAGTGTTTTTTGGGACTCAGCGAAAGAAGTAGCAGAAAAGTGCTCGTCATCATTCTTATTGCTTTGCTTGTTGTTGCTCATCAGCAGGAATGGTGGCTGAGAATAAAAGGTTATCAATAAATTTTGTGATCAAAACTTTGTATACAACACTCGGGAAAGGCAAAAAAATTTAAACTTAGCACATGTGCCTACGTCAGATACCAAGTTAAGATATATTCAAGGACGCACGTGATAAAAAAATAGATGAGAGAGGGTACTATTTCATTTTCACTTAGGATAAATATTCATTGGTCAATTTACAGATACTATTTCAACTTTTATAAATATTTGTGCTAATAGTTTATGGTCCTGGTCATTTAAAGGTAGAAAAAAGTCATTAAAATAAAGCAGCTTTCATTAAAATGTTATTATATGTAAAAAGCGATGTGCATAAAATACAAAGGTTATTCTACTTTTTATAGCTTCAATATAAATTTTAATTCGTCTATCTATATTCTATTGTTTCGTCTGATAAAATGAGTGAACAATAAAAATTTGCCGATAGTGATACGGATCAAACAAAAAAGCCAATTAAGGTGATTATTTAGCTAATACCTTGAAAAAGAGGCAATATTGAAAGACTTTTGAGAGATTTGTTCTTAAATGATGTTGCAGAATGGCCAGCACCCTCACATGCCTATGTGGCGCCCCAGGGAAAAATTTAAGCGAACGCCCCTCCCCCAGGGTCTACTCTTAAAATTTAAAGACCATTTTTAAAGAATAATCTTACAAAATAAATTACAGGTTTCAGATGTGTTGTACTATAACAACCTAAAAATTCATCTTCCATTAGAATTGATAGCAAATTTTCAAAGTTTTTTCTCATTTGTAACAATTGAGGTGTATTCTATCTATATATTTTTTTTATATTTGCCGCCCAAAGGAATGTCGCTAGGTGGCGGACCAAACGGAGTTTCATTATAAAGAGGTAAACGACGACAGAAATTGGTCGAGTCTTTTTGTGGCGGTAGATGAGATTGGCATTAAATCGGGTGCGGGTAAGATGATAAAGCACTATTTAAGTTTCACCAACATTTTTTAGGCAAAATTCTGGATAACAATTAAAAATATGTTTTTTATAAATAAATAATTTTTTATACTTAAAAAAGCATATTTATTATCTCATAAAAACATACTGAACAAAAATTTAAAAGAAATATTGAATAATTTTGTTACTTGTTCAGACAAATTAATTTTATAGCTCGACTCCTATTCTATAAATCCGTGAGTATCAATAAAATGGTAAAATTATTTTTAAAATTTTGATGAGTGAATTAAAAAGAAACATCAATAGAAGTGATAGAGAAGATATTAGTGATGAAAAAACGGTTAACCAGAATCGGAATCGCATTGTAAAACATAATTAGCACCCCACCAGTCGCGTATTCTTTCTATTTTTATTTTATATAAAAAAGTTTTTTTTAAACCTATTTAACACTTTAAATTTCAATTATCTCGAATTATTGATGTTCAAAATGGAAGCACAAATAATTAAAATAAATTTTTAAACAAATAAATACATACACTTTCTTATAGTATTGGCAACATTAAAATGCGCTTTGTAAGGAGTCTGACGAAGGGGTCGGACACAGTTAAAGGTAACTATAAGATTATACAACGAAATATTTTAGAAAGCAGAAGTGTCAAAAATAAATTTCGTATCTGTCAATGAGCTTTGTTAAGGATTTCTTATAAAAAGATATGTGTTAACTTAGACTCCTAGAACTAAGCAATATTTTTAGAAACACATATGAAGAAATATTAATGAGATACGCGAGTAGAAAACAAAAATAACTCAAAGGAAAAAAGAAAAATATTGAAATATAAGTTTGAGACATAGGGAGTAAATAGTACTATTATATTTTTCATTTGTTAATTATAAAAATTGTAATAAAATATTTATCTTTGTGAGTAGTGAAAATAGGAATTAAGCTTATATGATGATTCTTGAGTGTTCATTGTTTATGTATTATGCGAGGTCCTATTGACGCTATATTTATATATTTTTAACGAAGATAGTAAGATTTTAATAGATACACATAACTGAAACAATAATAAAGAAATTAACTTAAAATTGAAACTTAAGTTTGTCATCTGAACACCATGATGATATAAAAAATACTTATATTTTCAGATACTGAGCAGAGACACTGGCGCTAAAATGTCCTTTTCTCTATTTTAGAGAAGTGGAAACTGTACTTTTGCTCAGTTAAGCTCTGGAGGTGATATCCATTGAATGAGTGTCGTTTTTTTAAATATATTTCTCTTTGCCGTTAATAAGCCGTACGTTATTTAAGAGTAAGCGGAAGGCCGAGCGTTGGCGCTTTGATGCTTTCCAATAAATTGGCCAAGCGTTGCCGCTTTGATGCTTCCCAATAAATTATCTATCTTGCCTTCAATGATCTTTCTTATAGTCAATAACTCCAAGTGGTAGTGCAAAAACTCGACTCCAAGTATTTAAAAGCAACATAGGTTAATATAGGTTGTTATATTTTAAAACAACTATTTAATTGCAATTAGACGGCCACATCAAGTAATCACCATTTCGTCTCCCTTTTATAGTTATGTCCTGGTTGCCAGATTAGCTCAACGGATCTATCAGGAACAGCGTACATGAAGCATGCACCCGTTTCTCGGCATATTCCATCAAATACCCATTGCTGGGGATAAACTCTGCCCAAATTGTACTTTCTTCCCGAGAAGCAGGACTCGTCGATTTCAACATGAAGCCCTTGTCCTCCAATTTCCATAGGATTTCGGAGCAGTGAATCCGCACACACTTCACGTATATAATTTTTCTAATCAGTGTACGCCGTATTGGACATTTTAAAGTGTTTTTCACAAAAATTTGTTGTGGTAAGTTCACAACACCATGCATGAATAAAATAAACAATCGTTTTAAAAGGTAAACGAGTACTTTCTAACCACGTATCGCGTCTCAGTCCCAACTTAGTTCTGCATAAACTTTTATTGCATCTCCACCGTGATAAATCATGCTTTATTAATGGTAAATAAAAGGGTAAATAAATAACTATAAAAGGCAGACGAAATGGTGATTACTTGATGTGGCGGTCTGAACGAAAAGACCCGAATCTTTTTTTTCACTCACTAAAATATCAAAAAATGAGTTTAGAAAAATAAAGCTATTTTTTAATACATGAAAAATTTGACTGACTCTTAAAAATTTTATAAATATACAACTGCCACACTTATCACTTTATAAAATTTCTGCTCGGATTTCGCAACTCTCCTTATAACACTAAAAATATACATATTGCTTTTCTCTTTTTATAATATAAAAACTCCTCTTTTACTATTTTTGTAAGGAACAAGAATATTTGTCCTTGACTTTATCCAAGGCCATCTTTCTCCTTGTTTGACGATTTAAAAATCTAGCAGTTCTAGTTAAACGGAAACTAATTATATTATAGATAAAATAAAGTTTTTTTATTAATAATAAAATTATTTAAAACAAAATAATTTAAAATAAATTTATTTCGTATTTGATTCAATAAAATAAAAATAAAAGCATACTTAAATTTATTATCGGCCATGATTGAATTTGAACGAATTTAATAAAAAATTTGGAAATTCAAATTAAAAAATCATCTTTCATATCAAACGCTAATTGCTTAGGGACTTCAATAGGACCTCGCATAATACATAAACAATGAACACTCAAGAATCATCATATAAGCTTAATTCCTATTTTCACTACTCACAAAGAATATAACAGCCTGTTAACTTGCTGTTCATAAAATCATATGATTCTATCTATAAATCATATGATCCTATATATATATCTTCATTTCTCCAACTTATAAACTCTCATAAGAAAGAAAAAAACAATATTCATACCTTAATAGATTAAGAAGAAGAAGAAGAAGAATTTATTAGCATAAAATAATCTCATAAAAAAAAAATTTCACATTTGAGAATATGCTTGTATTTCAAGGGTCAGAAGACCGTAACAGAAATACTAAAAAAAAAAGAAAACATTACAATATTTTTTTTTAATTGTTCATAAATGTTAAATCAACAATTAAACATAGTTAAAAATGAAATTGATATAAAAAAATTTAAATAAAAAAATCAAATTATATTAAATCATCACAAAATTGATTCAATCTTTTTTCAATAAATATTCGTTCAGGCGTCTTTTCAATGTTGAAAGTGAAATATTCATAATTTGAAAATCTTGCAAATATTCATTCCAGATTTTAGTTATACGAAACTTCAAACTTGACTGCGTGGATTTCAAGCGATATGATGGTATCTGCAAATTATACATATATCTTGGGGAAAAACGTTCTGAATCGTGATTGAATGTGAAAAAATTGCTTATGGCCACAGGCAAATTTCCATTTAAAAATTTCCAAGCCACAATACAAAGTTGTTTGATATAAATTTCTTTTATATTGAGCAAGTTGTTACTTTTAAAAATTGAAAGAGTATGCGCTCGGAATGTCAGATTGGATACCAATCTTATGCATTTTTTGAAGAGTATGCAAACTTGAGAGGTCCACAAAGCCCCAATTGACCAAACTATAGGAAAGATGAGGCAAAACTAGTGATCTATATATATCCAGTTTAATTTTCGATAGAAGTGATTTGAATCGATATAAAATACCAATTACAATACTAACTTTAGTGCAAATGTGTTTAATCTGTAGATTCCAATTCAATTTTTCACTCAAGATTAAACCTAAATAATTATGAGATACTGATAAATGCAAATTGAGATTTTTCAAGAAGGTAGGCCGAGCATTTTTCTTAGAAAAAAACATATGAACAGTTTTAGAGTTATTAATTCCAAGTTCATTAACTGTACACCAACCAAAAACTTTATTGACATTTTCTCTATAAACAGACTCAATTGTTTTATTCTGAGCCAGAGAAACATTTAGGAGAAATGAATAAGGTATAAGAATAGTCAAATCATCAGCAAAAACTAAAAACTCTAAGATTTAAAAAATTTCAAAGTTCTTTCATCAAATCCATACTTTTCCAGCTTGAATAAATGTTTTTCATGTGATACTGAGTCGAACGCTTTTGATAAATTTAGGAACAATGTAAAATATCATCTCCAGAATCAAGATATTCATAAATTGATGTCAAGAAAAATGAATGTGCAAACGTAGTAGAAGAATTTTTCCTAAAACCGAACTGCTTTGAATTGAAGAGATTGTTTTGATCAAAATGATGAATTAATTGCTTGAGAATAATTTTTTCAAAAAGTTTTGAAATTATGCTAATCAAAGAGATTGGACGATAATTGTTGATGTCGTGTCTCTCACCTTTTTTTTGTAGACAGGTATGCACTTATTAATTTTGAGACATGATGGAAAGAGTGAATTTTGCATGCACGAATTAAAAGCTAAAAATAGTGGATATGCTATTTCATTTTCAATGAGTTTTAGGTGATAAGAAGAAATTCCATAAAAATCTTCACTTTTACTATTTTTCAAATTTTTAATGGCAATGAGCACTTCCTCCAGAGTGATTTCTTCAAGTCTAAACTTCGAACTTTGAAAAGGAATGTAATTTTTCATTTCAGAAAAAGATGATTGAGGTACACGGCTAATAAATGAATTATTTATGAAAACACATAGATTTTGTTCATTTATGATTTGAGAATTATCTTTTAGAATTAAAGATGAATCTTCATTCTTTTTAATCAATTTATTAATATTCTTCCAAACTTCTTTGCTATTTTTGTTTTCAAACAATCGTGCATAGAATTTTTCTTTTAAACTTCTCGTCATCTGTTTTACTTGTTGACAAAAGTGAGCATGTTGATTTTTTAAATCATAATTTATTTTATATTCACGGGTTCTTTTAATTTTAAAAAATACTTTATCCCTTTTCTTTATTAGAGTCAATAATTCTTCATTTGCCCATTCAGCAAATCTTTCTTTATACTTATTGAAATTTTTTGTTTTTTGTACTTTTTTAGCTAGATTAGCACAATAACTTAAACAATGATTAATTGTGTAAATCATATTTTCTGGATCAGACTCACTTGGAAAGTACCAACAAATTGAACGTAATAGATTCTGAAAAAAACTCTTATCAAATATGACTCTGGGAGATTTCTCATTTTTATGCAATTGATTTCGAAAGCTATGTTCAATGGTTGTAAAAATTGGAATATGGTCTGAAAAGGATGTTTGTATATTGTAACCCTTAAATTTTTTTTCACTTGATACAAATATACTATCTATCAATGTAAATGCTTGATATCTCGTTGGTTTGGTGATTGAAGGTACGAAATGGTGTTGCATAAGCAAATTCAAAAAAAAAGGAAGAATAATTCTTATTATTATATTCGAGGAGGTTAATATTAAAATCACCAAGAATAATTGTTCTGTTATTATTGTGTTTGTTTTTCATCAAAAAAGTTTGAAAATTTTCAAAAAAATTCATCCATATGATCGCTACCAAAAAGAGGCAATCGGTAAATATTGTGAAAAGATAAAATATTTGAAAAACCAGAAGTTATGGTAATGGAAAAAACTTCATAAAGATTTGACGAAAATTCACTATCCAAAATGTCAACTTTATACTGTTCTTTAACGAAAAAGCATAAGCCTCCATGTTGTGAAATTCTCTTCGGTTGAGAAAAAAACATGTAACCAGGTATATTATATGTAATATCATCCAAAATCCAAGTTTCTTGCAAGGCTAAGACATCAATGTAAACATTGTTTCTTTCTAATTGTTTTAACATTAATTCAATATGATTGAATTTTGCTCGAATAGATTGAACATTCATTGATAATATGTTAAAATTGAAAAAATCAGAAGATTTATCTTCATTTAATTTTAAAATATCAGATTTATGTAAATGAACATCATAACTTTTATCATAATTATCAAAAAGCAAATCTGTTAAATCGAATGATTCGTCAATCATTAGAAAGTAATATATCCAATTCATTCATTTTTTTATCAACAAATTATCATATATTTTTTTCTTAAGAGGGCATTCTTTTGAAAATGGGTGATGATCAGCTTGCATTCCTTTATCTTTGCAATTTTTGCAAGTTGTTATTACTGAAGAACATTTTGTGTATTCATGATCTTTATCTCCACAAAGAGAACAATATTGTGATTTTGATTTACATAAACTTTTAAAGTGTCCTAGTTTAAGACAATTTGAACATTGCTTTACACGCGGTAAAGTAGGGATTATTGGATATGATGAAAATCCAATATATACTTTACCTGCTTTTAGCACTTTAGTTAAAGCTTGTTTATCAAATTCCACATCAATTCCATAATGGTCTTTATGGGAATTGAACTTATATTTTTCTACTGAAATAATATCTTCAACTTTAATATCATTTTGTGATGATATTTTTTCATTTATTTCGTTCATTTCTATGAAATTTGGAACTTTTTTGAAGGTTAATTTCGGAACTATATTTTCAAGTTGCGTTGTCTTAAATTTTATTGCGGCACTTTGTAGAGGAAGCCTCAATTAACAGCTTTTTGGATTTTAAAACTTTAATTTTATTTATATTACATTTAGACTTCAAATTTTCATGCAGAAATATTTCAGCCTCATTTTTTTTACCAGATAAAAATTCTTGATTTGGTTCCACAACTATACAATTTTTGGTACAAAAATTTTTTGATTTATCACTTTTCTTGCTTATTACTTCAGCAAAAGACAACTTTTGTTCAACTCTAGGTGTTTTAAGCTCTTCAACTTGTTCACTGAGTTTTTTGATAATTGAGTTTTGTTCATCAATTTGTGATTTCAAATCTTTTACTATATCAAAAATCTCTTTAATCGAACTTCGATTTTTATTTCTGCATTCGGTGCAATGCCAACGAAAACCATACTGGCTAAATTTATCAAGTGTTTTGAAAAAACTTTTATTGAAATTTTGACAATCAAAACATTTCCACTCAAAACAATTATCACATTGGATCATCTCTTCGGTTAAAATAGAACATTGAGAACACTTATAGGTTCCCGCGTCCTTATATTCACCATCACTCATAAACGAGCAATTATTAAATTCAAAACCTCAAAAGGTATAAATTAAAACGTAAATTCAAAAGATTTAAAGATAATACTTATCGGATTAATTGAAGAAACTGATACCATTCCAGACTAAGAATCAAAAATATATTTTATCAGCCATTTTATAATTAGATGAAAAAGGACTGAAAAGCTGATTAATTTTTTTTAGCTGATTAATTAACTTGGCTTAATGTACAGACGTGTTTCAACTTTATTAACATTTTTAATAATGACTAAAAGATGATTCAGTAGTTTATATAAAGTTATGCCATTCTTTGTAATAAAAAAATATGATGATAATGTTTTTTTGTGAATTGAATATATAGATATTTTTCTATATATATTTACATTTTATATTTTCGACATAAATAATCCTATTTTTTGGCTTTATAATCAAAATTTTTAGACTTTTTTACTTATTGGACGAATTTTTGACCTAAATAAAATTAGAAGTTTTTTCAATTAAAAAGATTAGATTAATAAAAAAATTTAAACTTTTAAGTAAAATAACTAAAGTTTTGGAATAATATTTTTAATTTTTGGTTCTTTAGATAGTTTTCTAAATTTTTATTGACCTAAAAAACTTCTTTTACCTTTATGACCTAAAAAATTCCAAAAAACAGAAAAAAATTGTTTAAAATTATATTACAGTGACTTTTTGTTTTTTTAAATTTTTTTGACTATTTTTTGATAATTATTTTTGATTTTGTCTATTTTCAAAAGTTTTTAAAGGATTTTTTATTTGAAATTTATTTATATTAAAAAATTAGATTGAAAAATTATAATTTATTCAAATCTTGTAAAGTTTTTCTCAATTTTTTTGTTTTCAATTTTAAAGTTCTACAAAAATGGCTGAAGGTCTTGCCCTATAGGAACGTGCCCAGCTAGTGGCACGTTACGAAGTTTGGAGATACCTTGTATAGGTGTAAAGATAGTGGAGAACCATTAAAGGAAGACATGCTTAATTTGACGATAAGGCAACCAAGAATTGTCATGCATTACTCATCGCCACATGATCTGTGGCTGATACTCCAAGAAAATGTCGTCATTCCAATTCCAAAGACCCGGAGATAGTTCAAGTTGTTCAAGAAATGATTACCCGTTGCCTGAAAAAGTCAATTCGAGTGGGCTCTCCTTTCACCGTATAAGAAGTATGCTTAAAAATAAGCAAATTCAAGCACTCTATGCTGAAGACTGCGACATTCATATTGAGTTTGGGGAGGTATAAAGATTTGTCTGATCACTTTAAAAATATTCTATGGAGTGATGAAGCCGTATTCCATATTGGTGGGTTTGTGAACCGTTACAACTGCCACTACTAGGTATAGGAAAATCCTAGCATAACCTCTGAAAAAATACAGAGTTAGCCCAAGGTAACTTTATGGTATGGAATGCCTTCAGACAGGATTATGTATCCCTTCATCCTTCCCGATACCATGAATGCTGAAAGATACTTCACTATGCTAAGAGATGAAATCTGGCCAGTTATCAGTACTTGGGGAAATATTGAAGATTTATTTTTCATGCAAGATGTCACTCTTCCACACTTTGCTATTGTTGTTGGTAAATGGCTGAATGCCAACTTATCTGTGAGATGGATGGGTCGTCATGGTCCATTTGAGTGGCCTGCCAGAAGTCCTGACTTAAAACCCTGCGATTTTTTTCTTTGAGGTTGGTTGAAAGAGCAAATCTACTCTACCAAAACAACGACTTTGGAAGAACTTGAAGGGCGAATACGTGAAGTTATGTTTTCCAACCCACAATAGTTTCTTTAAGCAGTTGTTGCGGTTCCCAGTCGGCTTGAGAAGCTGGTGGCGAATGCTGGCACCCAAATCGATTTTAAATAAACTTCATGCAATGCATTTTCTTCTCATGTTCATTTATTGTAAGAATTATAGTTCAAAAATAAATTACAGTTACTTACAAATAGGGAGTAACTTTTCAAACACCCTAGATTCTCCATGCTCAACTATAATGTTGAAAGTTAAAATTTAAAACAAAATTTTTGAAAACTTGTGATATTTTATTTATTGATTAATTTATCATTGGTTTCCCGCAATTTTGACGATCAAAAAACTTATAAAATACTTCTGAATTTCCAGTTGAGAAATCGAAAAATAAATCTTTTTTAGGCACAAAACAAACTTTGAAAAATTGGAACTTTTGCGAACTGTTGATAACAATCCACTCAAATAACAAGTGAATAGTTCATTGAGGGTTTCAAATGGACGGCGGAGCTTTTTTTCAGCCTGATCCATAAATTTTCAATTTTTTCAAAGACTTTTAACTGATCATGGACACAATTGTGAATATTCTCAATGTTGTAGTAAGAAGATCACCCATCACTTACAATTATTATTCCTGGTTAGACAAATGTTGAATTGATGTAATTTAAAGTACTTTGGGTTCTGTTTGATACTTAGACCAAAAATTTATTTTTAAAATCTCTTTCGATACCTCCAAACAAACAATGACCTTTTTTATCTTCCTCTAAGAAATTTCTTGTGGAAAAACCTCTACTCATCTATTTCTACAATGATTTTATTGCCTCATTCATCAAATCGTCAATGCTTTGAGGATAGAACCCAACAATTTTTTGCCAACATTTCTCAACAAACCAGCCCAATCTATTCCTGTATGAGATTAAATGCTTGCTTCTAACAATATTGATTCCAAGGAATAATTTCTTGTCCAACTAGAAATAAAAATAAACGAAAAAGTAATTAAATGTAACGTTTTTTGAACATTTTACCCTCCAACGACAACTTTGAGGCATACGTTTTCTAAAATTGAGGGTCTGTTTTTATTTTCAATCTAATTTTTATATAACTTATGGGACATTGGGTTTCCATTGTGCCTTAGGATCAAATGAGGTATACATTCAGTTTAGTTTTATGTGTTTGTAAGATTAATTAGACCAATTTCCTCTAAAGAATTATACCAAGAAAAGCGGCATAATCACAGAGAGATATTTCTCACATATTCGTAACTCTTCACACATCATAACTTTAGATTATCAGCAACGAATCAAAATAATGTTCGAAATGGCAAATGGTGCAACACGATTTGAGCCACGCTTTTTAGAAGATTACCCTCAGCATAACGTAAAAATCCAGATCTACCGTTAGAGAAAAAAACTCTGCTCAGCTGAACATCATTTTTTACGAAACATATCTTCTTTATTTAATTCTTATTTAAATGATTTCATTTTTATTTTAGAATTATTCAGTGGCGTATCGTAAGGTGTGTGCAATTAAAAAAATTTCAAAAATCGTATAACTTATAACATATGTGCTATGAAATATTTAAAAACAACAAGCTAAACATTTTTTATCAATAAAGATATTCTTCTCTCTCGTAACAAAAATTGTGCTAAACAGGTCGTTGAATCTTTCTTATAATTGAGTTACTCGATTAGATTTGTTTACTTTCTTTAAAAAGGACATTTTTTATTTTTTTGTTTCAATCAAGAAAAAAAGTTAATGCCTAATTCTTGTTATTCGTAACTTTTCACAGACCCCTAACAATTTTAAAGGCCCACTACCCACTTTGGGAGCCAAGTGTGGATGATGAGCATTCAAAATTGATAGGCTTATAAATGCTATAATCGAAAATTGTTTACGAATCAATAGGTATTGATAAAAAAATAAATAAAAAAATTAACACAGTTTAGAAAAAAATACATTTTGCTTTTATATCAATGCTTTAAAACTTATTTTATAGACTTTAAAAATCTTAAAACTACCGTAAAAATATTGCTGATAATGTGTAATTTTCTTGAAAAGATAAAGGTAAAGGTACCCTAGGGTGTTTTCATTGAGAAGGCACAATTGTGCCGCTTGTATCGAACTATGAGGAAAGCAGGCTTGATGCGGGATCGAACCCAAGACATTGAGTTACTGAATCCAGGATCTAACTAACCCTACTCACGAAAAGTAAACATTTGACTCGATAAAACAAAATCAATTGTGTTAAAGGCATAAATATGAAAAATATTTTACTTTAAATTTAAAAATAGTTTAAAGAACCTGTATAAAGTACGTATCACTTAACCCTGATATTAAAATTTATTATAGTTGGTTGAATAGTAATGAAATATTTATTGGAAATAATGGAAACTCCTAAAGTCGCTTGCTTTGAAAAACTAGAAAGAAAAAGAAACAAAAGTCAAAATCGAAACATCAGCTGTCTTAAATCGTATCAATCGTATCCAAAAGAAATTCGCTATCTGTTTATAATCGAAAAGTATAAATTTATCTTGCAGAAAAATTTATTCAAATTAAAAAGCTGAGCAAAAGGTTATGAATGAGAATGAAATGTAGGAATGTTCAAATACGAAGAATAAAGAATGAATAGAATATTTATTGATGATAGAGTATGAGGTAAAATACTCAAATTTTCAGAAGCGGGAATATTCCAAGGATGATTAGTTTTTTTACTAAAGCATCAAAAGAGTATGGATTGAGTAACGTCACCTCCAAACTACGAAGGGACATCTCTCTCTTCCTTACTTATAGCGTTAAATAATATATTATTATATATTGAATCTTGATGCGATTATAATAGATAACATTTTAACTAGCGAGAACAATGCTTTTATTTCAAATAAACAACTTGTCTCTTCTGACTATTTTATATCAAAATTTATTAACTTATAAGCATAGTTAGTTAAATATAAATTCTTAACAGAACATAACGAGATACATTTGCAGGGCAGCGTGCTGTTTCCTGTAAACCAGCTTAGGTTGCGTATGTATGGATGCAGTGACGTAGCCAAAAAATGGAAGTTGGGGGGGGGGGGGGGGGGCATGCAAGGAATTTAGGGGGGCAAGCATATTGGAAATAAAATTATTTGGGGGGGGGGGGGGGGGGGGGGGAGAAAAGGTATTTGGGGGGGGGGGGAGCACTGCCCCCCTTGCCCCCCCCTCTGGCTACGCCACTGTATGGATGGCGCTTCAAACAACCTAAGACATGTCGCGAACAATAGCGTAGATTGTGAATTTATTGCGGTCGGTTTATAATTTATAATGCAAAACACTTAACCCTCGCACTACGGACTCTATGTATTTTTTTCGCAAAAGTATTTACAAGATTATTATCGGAAAACTTTCAATGGGAAAGTTCAATAAAAATAGTATCTAAACTTATAAAAAATGCTTCTTAAGGCACTGGAAAGAAAAAAATTTAACATTACCTAAAAAGCTCTGCGAATTTTCATTTTTTCTCATTTTTGTACCTTGAAAAATAAATTATTATAGATGGCGTTAAACTTAAAATGGCAAAAAAATTTATTATATTATAAGAAATCAAAGTTTATACACAATTAGGGCAAGCAGTTTTAGAATGAATCTTACAAACAAAATTCGAGCACATGGAACATTTTTTTGTTGTTTTGTTTTTTTTAGAAAGACAAACAAAGCAGACACCTTTTTTGGAAGTTGTTTGTTCTTCTGTCGCAGCTTTCGAAAAACCATAAACAGACAGTAGGTACTTAACTTGAATTGGCAATTCAGAAATGTTGGATCTTACCTTCATACACTCTTCTGCCAAAAGAAAAGACAGCTTCTTCAAAAAAACTTTACGTTCACTTTGCTTCGAACTCGGGAACGATTGAGGAGAGTTGTATCTTGCAACAACCCATGTGTTCAAAGCAACTATGTCCAAGTAGTTGCAAAAAGTAGCTAGAGTCCATCTTCTACATGGCTTCTTTGATCGATAGCTTCTGATCATTTTATTGCCGACATCAACTCCCGATTTGTATTTGTTGTAGCAGAGCAAACTTTGTGGTTTTGAGTGCTCGCCATATGTTGTTATGTTTTTGTGTTGGGATGACAAGACGTACACGACTTTGAAGTTATTGCGAGCATGTTTTCTTGGTATGTACGCAGAAAGTGAAACATATTCAGAATAAACAACACGACTTTCACATTCCGCGAGGCGAAGTCCTTTCAAGTGGTTAGGCTTAAAAATCGTAGGAACAAATCGTCTGTTCCCATTGACAGTGCCACAAAGAGATATATCTCTATCGTGGCACCAGACAGCCAGCTCATGACTGGGAAAAAACCTGTCAGTAAAAACGCCACAACCAGATGGAATCTTTGAGTCTTGTATAAGTCTTTTTGAAATATTCAAGGCTGAAAAATGTGAATTTCCAATACCAGGTATATAGAGTTCGGGCATCATATAAAAAAAATATTCTGCATCATTTATATGATAACATTTTAGACCGTAGTGCCCAGGTTTCTTAGCATCATATATTTTCAACCTGCACTTTCCTTTGAAGCTGATAAGTTGCTCATCTATTGTTACATGTGAATGAGGAGTCCAGTACTTTGAGAAAACATTGCGGAAGTGATCATGTACTTTCCTGATCGGACTCAATTTATCTCCAACATCTCTTTGTGTTTTGTCATCAAAAGTGATGTAAAGATGAATGAGTGTAAACATGTCCCTTCCCAAGCTGGCTCTTAGAAATGGAATTCCAAAATTAGAAAATAAATCACAAATGGCAACTTTCTGGTCTCCACTTTGGCCAATAGTAAGCTAACAAAGTACGAGAGGAGATGACGAATTTCAAAATTCTTATAACAATGAGCCCATCCTCGATGTTTAGGGTTTTCAGATCTGAAAAAATAGTTTCGATATTTAAAATAAAGAATATATAAGCAAAACTTACTCGAAGTTGGTTTTTAGTTTTGCAGCTGTCATTTCATAGATATATGAAAACAAATTCACATCAAAAAAAAGTTTGAATATGAACAGAATGTCGTCAGTGTCTTTCATAGACCCTTTAGGTCCTGGGGAATTTCTAATTGCGTTTCTGATATTGATTCTTTGGGGACTACCTTCAAGAGCAGATATGGGTCTCCAACGATAAATAGTTTGGTCAGGAGCTAACAAATCATCTTCAATTACAAGAGATGATGAAGAAGAAGAATGAGATGATAGGGATGAGTAGGAGGAGGAAGTAAACGAATAAGATGTTTGTTCTTCTCCGCTTTCAGAACTACTTTCTATGGAAAAGTCAGAGCTCATGATTTTATATCAAAAGGATTTTGCAAAGATCTTCAAGCCGAAACGTTCTTTGAGCATTAGCTGGGTTTATGTAACAAAATCAATTTGGAAAACAGTAACCAGCGAACGATAGAGTCTCAAGAAAGATGCAATGAAGAGGGGAGTATATTGATCAAATCAAGTTCACAATGGAAACGCAAGAACTAGAATACTTTCAACGAGAAAAAAAATAATAAATAAATTATAAACGCATCACATATGCTTTACATACGAGATGTATAATGTATATAAGTAGTAGATAAGTACGTTCGTGTAGGGTAGTACGATGGTGCGTGCTTATGAGTCTCAGTTGAGATTACCAAGGCAGTAGTAGTAAGACATTTAGTGCTAGTGCTTATTTATCAACATTAATTCGGTTCTTAGTTGTAAAATTTGCTTTGATCAAAAAAAGAATTGTAGATGGCGTTAATATCAATATTACTTTTTTTCTCAAGTTTCATTATCAAGTAGAAAAAATTGTTGAATTATTCTGCTCAAAGAAGCATTCCTTTGGAATGTATAAAAATAGATACTACGTTTCTCAGTAATTTTGTTTTCTCAATAATTATAATTAATCTCAATAATTGTAGATGGTATTTTTTTAGCAAATTTTACTCATATATGATTGGCGGAAAAAATGTCCCTAGTCCGTATACAGAGTAAGTACAAAATGATCCGTAGTGCGAGGGACGTTTTATATATTGGTATCACTGTTATAATCCTATAACGAAGTACACGCTTTTCAATGTTACAATAAATTATTCATATTTAAAATTATTTAGTTCTATGGCGCTAAAATATTGGGAAATTTGGCAAGTTCGTATGACGCCCAGAGTTTTACTGCAGCTGAAGCTTCAAAACCCGATTCATCCTGAAATTAGGCAGTAATCATTTTAAACGCGATTCTATTTTTTATCTATTTTAAAATTATCATTTAAAACGAAAGCAACCCTAACCGTTTTTTTTCGCTTGATGAATAAAGCACATATTATCAAGAAAAATATGACATTTGAAAAAATCGATTAGTTTTACGCCATATATACGCAAGTGTATACAAAAAATTGATGTCACATATAAATGAATAAAAGTTCAAAAGTTGCGTAAAAAGTAAATAAATAAAGCTTTGTAAAGTAAAATATATGTAAAAATAAGTGTTAAAACTTGTATGTGAGTCTAACGTGTTTTGGGCAAATTTTTAAGCAGAGCTGGTTTCGCGATCTGAAAATGAAAAGCTCGCCCTTCTTAATTCTTTGAGAAATCGATTATATAATCTAAAACATTCTCCCCATATTTTTGACGCTAGAAGATAAAAAGTATACTTATTGAATCTTTTAATACACATTATACCTTAAAACTTTTATGCTCATATCATTAATATATTCAAATAAAAACAAAAATGCTCATATCCAATAAATTATGTATGGAAAATAAATTTATATCCTTATTGAGCAAGATTGATAAATAAAATAACATGAAAACTGTTGAGCTTAGCAAATGAAATTTCTCGAATGATTTTAATAACTAATAGCAAATAAAACAAGAGTTTTTTAAGATATAGCTCGTTAGAGTGGCATTTAGCAATAGGTAATTTTAGAGAAGTTTTGTTGTTTCCACTTGCTAAGCATGTTTCAATGATGAAATAAACGGAACATGCAAAATGTCCCAATCGAACAACTGATATTTTTCGATAATTTCGCATTTCTTTTTTATCTTAGGCAAATCTATGTGAACACACATCTAAACAATTTTCTCAAATGTTTAAAGACGTTGGAATTAAATTTAGGTATAGTCAATTTTAAAAATTTTAGAAATATTTCTATATTTCCCTTTTTATTTACAAATATATGTTTACTACTATTTTTGGTAACGATCAATAAAACAAATAGTTCTTCAGTTTCTTTTTCATGCGCATTTAAAACGAAAACACTATGTTCGAAAAAAATGAAAATATTTTGGTTTAAAATGTCACATTTCATTAGATTTTCTTTTTCTTCCTCTTCACTTTGGCGTGTTCCAGCATGACTTGAGCGATATTTACATAAACCCGATAGAAAAATATGTATCGATGTATAGCTTCAAGAGCTGTGGGAATGGTTGAAAAATTTTTGTAGCAGTCTTCTGAATAAAAATCTTAGAGCTCATGGCTTTCAAAACAATGTCCTGTTCTTAGGAATGCAGCCAAGAAAGAGCATTTTACGAGTTCTCGGTAATCACCTAACTGTTGTTTCTGCGTATAAAGACATTAATTAATTAAGTTGTTTTTGGCGTTCGCACCCATTCTTTCGGATATCGTGGCCCGCCCGGAATGCTGAGTCCAGGTCTACCTGGACTTTCCATCCCACTAAACGCCTACCGGCCCTTGTTACTGCATAGCTATACCTTGTTATATATATTATTTTACAAGAATTTATGTTACAAATACAGCTGAGTGATCGATACTATCCTAACGCGAATGCTCCCAATTAGGGAAACAAACTTAATGTCTAGTGATAGCTTGATTACTAACCACGTAGAATCGGGTCGCCAGAGCACTACCTAACCGTAAAAACCTTTGAATTCTTCAGAGGAAGAAAACCAGGGTAAAAAACCGGCACGACGGAATGTAGCTTGTTCCTAAATAAAAGAATATGATTATAAAAGGTATATGTTACAAAAATAGAAGCGTTAGAAGGCATGCAATATATTATATATTATTAATAAATAATATTTGATACATGTTATAGTGGGTAAGAAAGATATACATAATTTAGGGCATGCTAGGTTAGGAACAATCTACCCCTGGAATTTGACATAATCCCTAAATGTTGTCTCTAGGATATATGTTTTAATATTGGAATGTTTAGACGGTCCTACAAGAGGACTCCTACAGAGGCCAGATTACAGACTATGCCTAACCTAGCTCGTAACATGAAACTGTTTTGGAACTTATACCTTGTGCCATTCCTAAATTTAAGTAGGCGGATCTAGAACTCAGAAAAAAACAGAACTATATCGCAGAACGCAGAATTCCCTATTGCTTGGGGGCTATTGTATATGGGTAGTCACCTAGGATAACTTTTCTCTTTTTTAGCATATACTCCCAAGAACGCTTCAGCCTGGGTTTGCGTCAGCTCCCAAGCTTAGCATAATTGTGGGCAATGCTTGTGTCCTTAGTTTTTCTATAAACTTTTTAATTTCTCCAACCTTTTCTGGAACCAAGAAAAGGAGGTTAAAATGGAGGCTATGAGCAATAGTGAAAGGGTTGCCATAAACAGTCCTAAAAAGTTTATACACGAGGTCGTCTATTTTGTTGGTCCAAGTTGAGGGAAGGCATCCCAAAATGGAGTTTCCATAAGTCAATTTCGGCATTGTTAGGATTTTAAAGACCTTGCTTACCACCGTGGAATTGACCCCAAGGTCTTTAAGACATCCATATAGCGCTAGATCTTTCTTCCCCTTTTTTTTTTATCTTTTCGTGAGCTTCACGATGAACTAAATCCTGCATCCCAATTGATTCCTAGATATTTTAGGTGGCGAACTCGGGGAATATTCCCTATAGTTGGCGGGTTATTTTTGGGAAAATTAGCGCCAAAGATGATGAACTTGCATTTAAAGTAATTCACCTTAAGGTTCCATCCAGTGAAATACCCACTAATATGGTATTTACGTCCGTAATGTGTTTGCAAATACGCAGAACACGCTTAGCGGAGTAATATACACATATGTCGTCTGCGAAACTGATTATTCTAGCATAGATTGACTTATTGAAAGAGTCCCTAATATCAGATATGTAGATGTTGAACAGAAGAGGGCTTAGAGGTGAACCTTGGGGGACCCCGCGGCCTAGGCTTATTCTCCTTGAAAATTTGTTATTTATACCGATCTGGAATGAGCGTCGAGAAAGGAAACTGTGAACTACCTTGAAGATGCATGATGGCACAAACATGCTACTAAGTTTGAACAGCAAACCATCATGCCAGACTATCAAAAGCCTTCTCCAGGTCGTAAGATATCATCCGTACGTAGAGGCCATCATTTAAGCTTTTAGCAACATCATGACGCAAGGCAAGCAGAGCATGATTTGTTGATAAACCTTTTTTAAATCCAAACTGTTCTTCTGGGATAATTGCATGTTCCTTGCATCAAGCATCGAGTACTCCAAAAATTAATTTGTCACTTTGCTCAGGCAAGGGAGAAGACTGATAGGCCGTAGATCACTCCGTTTGCCGCTCTTCTTGCCAGCCTTTGGCACACAAATAAGTATAGCCCTTTTATAGCAGTCTGGGTAAAACCCATCTTTTATAAAAGAGTTATATATCTTATATTAGTTATGCCAGCAAGACGTCCTAAACCTAGGGGGAAGATTCTTAATGAATAGATTACTAGCTTTATCCCATCCCGCCGCTTTCCTAGCTTTAAGCTTTTTAATGATTTGAACCAGGTCCTCTAGGATGAAGTTAGTGTCGTTCGTCGCAGGTAAACGCCTAAAAAACTCAATTTCAGAATTAAAATTTTTCCGACCTGGATTTGTCCTATACACATCTTCGTAATAATCAGCAAGCAGTGCACATTTATCTTCCGCCTCAATGGCTATTCGGTTATTCCAAGTGACCGACGTTGGACCTTTGCAGCCAGGCTTCAGCCCTCTAACCAGGTTCCAGAACTTCGAAGAGCCCTGTAGCGGGTTAGAGGCTTTTGTGATGCTTGTAACTTTCCTAGATGTGGTTTCGCCGAGCTTTTTCCTAATGAGTTTTTGTAATCGATTGATGAGATTCTTTGTCTCGGCGTCCCTAGTGTGAATGTATTTTCTATAGAGAGCTCGTTTTTCTTTGATGAGTAATAGGACATTCTTCAGAATTCGATTTTCGTATTTTCTAACCTCCTTCAAGGGAACTGCCTCTCGTGCCGCAGAGAGAATAGCATCGTTAACACACTCCGCAAGTTCCTCAGGAGGTTTTACTCCTATGCACATCATGACCCGCGGGGCTGAATCATTTAGTAACGACCTAAACCTATCCCAGATGGCTTGGCTGAAGACCCACCTCTTCATTAAATTTCCCTTGTCAGCCGTGAATTGTGTACCTAAGGAAACTGTGACCAACAAGGGCTTGTGGTCAGATATACAGCAATCCTGGATAACCACTATTGAGGCTAGAAGTGGTCTTAGATAAAGACATGATTGCAAGGTCTAACACATTCTTATCACGAGTCGGTATTGGCTCGTTAGCGATAAACGCATACGAATCCTCTACCAACTTGAGTAAGTCGGTGCCAGCCGCGTTATTGGTTTCACTGAACAGCCTAGTGTGGTGAGCGTTTAGGTCACCTAGTTGTAGCACCTTATCGGAGGAGCGAAGATATCTTTCAATAAATTCGTAGTCCAACAGAGGGTTACTAGGCGGGTTGTAACAACCCAGCACAACTAAATGTCCAGCTCTGCCAAGATCTTCAGGGCCATCGAGCCTCCAGAGTCATTTATCGTGAAACTGGAAACCTTAAACCCCTCTCGCACACCCATCGCTAGACCTTGTGAGTGGCTTGTTCCAGGATGCACACATGTCCTATATCCGAGGATGCGGATGGAATACTTGGCTTGAGATTTGACTTCGTTCAGAGAGAAGACATCTATATTATTTTCGGTAAGGAGCTCAATTAGAGCTCTACGTTTCTTAGCCAAGCGGTTGATGTTGAAGTGTAAAAATTTGAGCATTACAGATTGGCACTACACTATCCTATTTACTGACACTCTAGTAGGAGGTACGCAGCCACTGCGCTCACCATTTTCTCCCACTGTTCTTTGAACAGTGGTGATTTGAAAATAGAGAGCGCTATTTTTAAAATGGCATTCTCAGAGAAGGAGTGCTCATTTATTATGTGTGACTTTGGTAATACGGGACTAGTTACAATTTGGGAGTAAGAGGTACTAGCTAATACTGGGTTAGATGGAATGTAAAAAAATATTGTATTTGAAGTATTTAAATTCATTTCAATCAAGCCTCATGATCACATTTCTTCTTATCTTTATATTTGTATATTAATTTTAAATAGCAAAAATAGGATTAATATTTTTAAAACTTTCCTAGTTTGGCCATTATCAACATTAAGTTTATGTATATGCGATTAAATTATGCACAAAAATTTCGAAGAGTTGAGACTTTGTAAAGTAAGTTCCAAAAATTTAATATATTTATTACATAACAATTACCAAAATCACGATGCACAAAAATTGCTACATTTTGGAATAATAATATATATTATTATTATTATCAGTAAAATGCGTATAAATACTTTAAGAGC
Organism: Nectonema munidae; assembly: GCA_030549495.1. Lineage (NCBI taxonomy): Eukaryota > Metazoa > Nematomorpha > Nectonematoida > Nectonematidae > Nectonema > Nectonema munidae. Next base: position 478,411 of record JAUIRK010000007.1, on the reverse strand, counting down.
GTATGCAATTACAAAATATAGTAGCATTATCATACGAACAATCACACAATCTAACATGCGTATATAATTTATTTTCTTTTGAATATTCATAATAAACTTTTTTCACGAAAATCAAGAAATTTGACTTTTTAAAATTCATTTTATATGCTGGTATATTTTACAAAAAATAACAAAATAAGGACAAATAAATAAATAAATTACATAAATATATATATATCTATATACATTAATGTTGGATTGTAATAAATTGGGTGATAAAAAAGTGTGATGAATGTGTCGTGACAAAGTTTGCATAGAAAGGAAATTAGGTTCTTTTGATATATGTGTGATTAAAGATTGAACTTGACTTTACTGTTTTCATCGTCAATGCCGTTTTGCTTCCCTTTCAAATGTGGTGTGCTGAGACTACTTTTGTTGTTATTTGTGTTGTTATGCAGAAGGGTGGATTGCATGTTGTTGCTACAATCGTTGCTCTCATCTTTCAAGATGGAGGTAGTGAGAATTTCATCCGGGTTGTTGTTACTTTTGCTAACGCTACTGTAGGCGGAGTTGTAGAGCTTAATGTTGTATTTGCGAATGTGATTTCTGCGATACAAGAAGTAAGCTAGTAGGGAGAGAAGAGCTACACTGCATGGGATCAGTAACAGGAGTAGGGGCAGCTTGATCGAGTGCTTTCTAACTTGTGGATCATTCGCCATCGATGAGGTAGCAAATATGCTTACATCTTGAAAAAATAAGTTAGTTAAGTAATGATCTGGGTTGCCAAGTTTGCCTAATCCCAACAAGAAAAACCAAATAAAATCTAGTTTGCATTTTTCAAAAAAATTCAACCATTTTTTACTTTTGTTGTAAAAAGCAAACAAACTCTTGAAAATTTTAATCATGCAACAGCTTATCTCAAAATATATAATTTATTTATATATTAGGATTAGAACTTTTCATTCTTTTAAAAAAATCGTTTTTCTATATTGTAATTCAATGAACTTTTTTATTGAAAAGCAAAAAATGCTTTAAATAATTTGCTTAAAAAATCTCACGTATAACTGTCTGTAATTAATTTTTAGTATATGGATTTCTGTTAAGAATAAAGTAGGTTAGAACCAAATATAATTTCAAATTTTTATTTTATAATATTTTAAATAAATATTTGTTTTAGAATTAATATAATTCTTTGAACCAACTTTTTCGAATTTCTGAAAAAAAGATAATTTCATAGCAATTAGGTCAAATGAAAATAATTTCTAAGTGATAAAAAAAACAAAAACCGATGTACAGATAATTTGTAAAAATTTCAAAATTCTAATAGAAAAAGGATAGGTATTCCTTTCCAAAAAAGTTCTTTGAAGGATTTCACCAGAAAGCCGTTGAAGACGCATATCATAGGACGCTTTTATTTTCTTGCAAAAAAATTAAGGGGAAAAAAGAAATAGTCAACGTCATTAGAGATGAAATTAAAGGTTTATGAGAAGAACAATTAATTTTACACGCTTTTCTGATATCCAGTTCAAAGTAAATAATCTGATTATTTTTTTAATCAAAAATGCTTGAAAAAAACAAAACTCAATGGTTTTGGTGAAATATTTGATATTAGGCAAGCGAAAGGTGATTCGCATTGTTCAGAAGATAATTTTTTTTAAGTTGAGAGTAAAGGAAAATAAGGATACACAATCAATCGAATAATGAATTAACGAAAGAACACGCTATCTATCTGCCAAAAAGAATAAAAAAACTGAAGAACACACAATAGATAAGTCAATCATTACAAATGAAGATGATAAATCGGAATCTTCGATGAGTAGAATTTTAAAGCGAAGATGAGTTTTCAAAAATTAAAAAATATAATAAAACATAGCTAGCTACTAATTTAGTAACAAATTTGTCGTTATCAACGAACAAAACTGGTAAAGTTTTCAAAAATTTGGTCCAGCAAGGCATTAATGTTCCAATTCCAAGTCAAGCAGCAATATACCAAGGTGTTCAAAGAAAGGGAATAAATCTGAAAAAAAGAATTAATTTTGAACTTATCGAATGAGTTCTGGTGTGTTCATTTTGATGAAAAAAATTGAAGGTAATGAAATTCAAGTTATAGTTATAGAAACAGTTGAAGTACGGATAAATGCAGCAGAAATACAAGTTAAAGCTATAGAAACAAGTGAAGTAAGGATAATTGATGGCAAATCGAAAACAAACGCTAATTTTGTTGCAAGGTATAGAAGCTTTGAAAGTCAATAAAAATAATTACCCATGATGCTACACGTCAACACCACAATATATAAGTTGTCAGTATCATATACTTGATAGAATTCTCTATCTTGTCATGAGTCAAAATTTAAAAGAAAACACCACATCCCACTGCATAGAATATCTGTTTATCGAAGAAATTATGAATAATTACAGCAACATGATATCAAATTTCGTAAATCGTAAAGAAAAAATTTATGAGAAATCAGGGTGCAGAGATGATATGAAGGTTTGGTTTCATTTAATAAATGTTTTTGAACATTATGAAACAAACGGTGTTTTTCCAAAAGTTAAGTTTTTAAAACTTCCAAACATGAGTAGAGCAAGGTGGAACTCTAAACAACTTTTACACTTCTTGCTTTTATTCTTTTACCCAAATGGAGAACCTCCTTGTTAAATACACGCCACTATATTTGTTATGACTGGACGAAATTTTGGTTCTATAATCAGAAATATAATAAAAATAATTTAGAAAAACTATCAAAAGTATTAAAACATTATAAAATAGCGATGTCAAGTTTTCAAAATCATTGGAAAAAATAAGATTCAAAATTGAACATCACAAAGAGTAATATATGTGCAAAAAAAGCTGTTAAAATTATTCCGAATATTTATCAAAGCAGCAAAAACAAAAATATGATATCAGAAAAATTTATTTTAAGTAATTTGACGATGAAATGAATGAACAAAGGTGAATCTTTTTATCAATGTTGATTAAATGATTTTTTTCTTCAAAATGTGTATTAGTGGCTCTTGAATGTCTTTTTGCTTAGTGCATAAACTTTTTTAAGAATTGAGTTAAAAGAATTTTTTCATTTAATTCTATATAAAAACGGAATGAAATTTATTATAGGAACACCATGTCGAAAAAAAGTTATAACCTTAATATATATATTTATATATAACAACACTAAGTTCAATTATTTGGTGTATAAATGTTTAGGGCAGTTTTCCAATTCATGTTAGAAACAGAAAAACAGAACGGTAAGATTAAAGAAACAAATTTAAAACTGATAATATTCCAATTAAAAAACTTTGTGACAATACCCTTTATTAAATTTTTTTTCATAACTTTTTTCATAATTTTTTCCTGCTTCAAAATTTCTGTTCATATTTCCTTATCATTTATCAGACAATGAGTTTAGAAACGATTCAATTGATCAGTTTTGAGTATAAACAGATATTAAATTTCACGCAGAAGTAGGATCAGGTTTGAAAAAGGTACACCAAATTAAAACGAAATTACTTATAAAAGTGTACCTAATTAATTAAAAGTAACTAAGCTGTCAGCGAAACCTCGCTTGGGTTGTTCATGAAATCTTGTGTTTCCGCTAAAAAATGCATTCATTTTTTGCATAGGAAAAATATTAGCAATACTTTTTCCACAATCAATTTTGCGACATAATTAAAGAGCTATTAGAAATATAAAGGTATGAAGATGGAATTTTGTTATTAAAATTTTTGTATCGTCGAAGCTTATAAATAAAAAAATTTATGAAACAGAAAAAAACCTGTATCATTTTTGCTTTTTAAACAATGCCGTTTGTCTTCATCGGCGTCATTGTTGATACATTCGACAACTCCGTTACAAAGTAATGATCGGTGGATGCAGTATTCTCCTTTTAGGTTTCCTTTGTCGCAAGCAAAATCATCACAGGATCCTGTAAGAAATTACGAAAGCACGTGAATATGATGCCTGGTAAATGGTAGGTATTCTCCGCATTAAATGAAAACATACTTTTTTAATGCTCAAATTAATTGTAAATACGAATAAAACTGCAATACAAAATTAAAAATATACAAATCCAAGCTCCTGGGAACTTGAATGTGAAAAAAATCTACACGAGAGAAGGTTGGAGATTATTTGTTGTTGTTGTTGTTGTTAGCCACTAGATTATACTATCTCTATATGAGTATAATCTATCAGTTCAAAACAAAGCTTTGTTAGTATTTCCATAAAAGCAAGTACTCTCAGGGAAAAAAAGTTGTTTCTATGGTTATTGCGTCATGTATCTGTTATATACCCTTTGCTTATCATTTTGTAAATAGATTTTTTGAGAATCGAAATTAAATAAAAAAAACTTCCTAAATTCTTTTGCTTCAAAAATAGAATTCATATTAATTTCATTGTTTTTGATAAACAATCTAAATGATTATTGTATAGATTATTGCTATAGTTTCTTTCAATAAATTTTAAAACTATATATATAATAATTATAATAAATTATAATTATTATTATTATTATTATATATAAATAATATTTTTATTTAAAAGTACATAGAAATTAAAAAATATTTTTCACAAAATAAATGTTATATTTTGGAAAAACAAAATAACAAATAGATGTAAGAAGGGTGCAAAAAGTGTGTTTGAATTAGAAGAGGATGTAAGTGAATCTAGAAAATGAGTGCAGGAACAAAATAATAAAAAGGAAACTATGAATGTCCAAAAATAATTAAATACATACTCTTCTTTAACACCGGCAACCGACAGGGAAAGATAAATTCAAGTACTTTTAAAAAGCTTTTGTGTAAAGTTTGCTCCTTTTCAAAAAAGAATACTTAAAATATTACATGGTATCTTACAATACTTATTAATAATAACTGGGAAAAGTTAATATAGAATAATTTTTAGGCAAATTTTTTTACAAAAAAAAAATTTGTAACTAGCATTACTAATCAACCAAATGACTAAGTAAAAAAAAATAAATAAAAACGTTCTATTTACCTATAAAACAAAAATAATGTAGGAAGAAATAATTTTTTACATAGAAAATTTATAGCCTCTTAGATCAATGGGACTATTATAGATTTACACAATGTAAACATTGGGTTCTAGGTAAATTCCACCACGGAAAATTCATATTCCACCATGGATGTGTGTTTGTGTGTGTGTATGTATGTGTCAGAAATGTTAAACTGAAAATAAAAATATTTTAACTATTATTTTGAAACACTAATAACTTATATTTTCTAGGTATGAATAGTAATATACTCACATATGCTTTTAAGCTGTGCCGATAATCTCGCCTAAAAGGGGCAGGCACAACTGTACTAGTAGGGAGGCGGCGGTGGAGGGAGATTCATAATAAGTTTAATATTCAGATTGGAAAATTTTTCATTTAAAGTATTCATGGTTATATGGAATGAAATGAAATGCGGGAATAAAACAAATAATTATGGGCATTAACCTTTATTGTGGATTGTGTTTAAAATCTGTGAATGGGTAAAGTTCTTCTATTGCCGAATATTTTACAAGGAGTAAAACTATGCATACTTAGTTCCTCGTAACTTCCATCTGAATGTCTTTTCCGAAATTTGTAGAATGAGTTCCATGAAAAAGAAAACTTTCCCAATCCATTTTTGGAAATTAGTCTAAAAAAGATAAGGATGTTATTATACTTAAAACAAATTTATTATTAATTGTGTAATATCAGTATAAGACAGATATAAGAACGAATTTCCATAGTCGTCATACCCATTTCTATCTGTTTCAAGTTGCGCCTATAATTTCGATGTTATTCATCCTTAAAAAATATGCTCTTCATGTATGCATATTTGCTAATCATATGTGCAGCCATTGTAAACACATATATAGATCTTAACATGTTAAATAAATGTCGTTAGTACTAGGATAATAAAAACGATTAAGTGGACAAAAATAGCGCAACAAAAGTGAATGCAAGTGCTTCATGTTGTTCGAAGCATAAGCTACTCATAGAAACCCCATAGTTACAAACTACCATAGAAACTGTATAACAATTGCTAAATAAGAATAATAAGTTTTGAGGTAAAAGCATTTATTTTAATAGAATATAAATTAATCCTTACGGAAGAAAATGTAAAAAAATAGAAGCGAAGTAAAACGAATGAGGCCAAATGACTAATAAATTTGAACATAGTGATACTCTTTGAACAAGTATTTGCTAGTTTCGCAAAGGAAGCAAATTTGATGTTGCCTAGTGAATTAGAAATTAAATCATTCATCCATTCTGCAGATAATTAATTTTAACCGTTCTAGTAAAAATATGTCCAAAGGTGAAATTTTTTACAATTTGCTCAATCAAAGCTAGCCAAATGTGTCGCTTTCGAAAATTTCCATTGTATTGATGAATATATGCTGACTTATTTTTGTAGACATAGTTGTAAGCAATTTATCAAAGCAAAACCAATAAGATTAGAGTATAACTTGTGGATTTTATCTAGAAAATTTGGAATTCCTTTTCAGGTTTATATTTTTAAAGGAAAAATTGACAATGAAAAAATTCTTCTCAAGTTAGAATTTGTATTCTTTTAAAAAAAATGCATAATTGCGTGCAAAAATGTAAAAAACCATTGGATATAAAAAAATTGTTTTCAAAATTTTAATTAGGCATATTTTTTTATAGTTAAAATATATCTTTTTATTTTTTAAATAAATTTTATTCAAAACCCAACCACTTCATTTGTAGTGGTGTTTCTTAATTTAAAATTGAAAAAATTATCATTAATTTTACAGAAATATCCAAAACAATACTGAAGAAGCATATAAAATAAAATGTGTGGAAGAACAAAAAATATTTTTACTCGTGGTCTAATATTGGTTAAGCAAAAAATATTCGAAACATTATTATATGTTGATGTGCACAAAATGGGATAGATTAATCAAATATTAAATCTACTATTTTAATTTTAAATAAGATTTATTATTTACAAAATGCTCAATATATATTTAGTGGGTTCTGAATTTTCTGTTGCGCCGCGTGGCCGATATTTGTCAAATTTGGCGGTGCAGCCGCCTTAAAATATCTCTTGACAAACAAGGACGAATAATAATGCTAACGTTAAGAAAGTCTGATATAAGCCATATTGCAAAGAAATTAGGGAGAAGCGATACATCTCAAAGAATCAAGTGTCTTTCTTGCATTGTTTCAGAATTTTGGCAAGAAGCTCAGAGCATGCACTCAATTTGGGGATTTGCGAGTTAAAATACGGATGTTAAATTCTCGCTGTTGAGGTAGGGGTTTGTGGTTATGATTTGAGTTTACTGTACGTGAGTGTTTGTTGCAACAGACGCGTGTGCATGCAATATGTAGTATACTTTTAAATATTTAAAGCAGCCTCCTCTTTAGATCGTTCCTTCGATAAGAAGACATTTTCCAAATCGGAAGGAAGAAAGGGGGCTTCGTAGGAAGGTGAATAGCGAATATCTACCGTGCCTTCAGCCAGGAAGAAGAGTAGAAAAAGATGTTCGTTTTGCTGCTTGCTTAGTCAGCATGTACATTTGCAGGTACACCCTACTGCGCTTTCTGCGTGAGTCTGTGCAGCAGCAATAAAGAGAGGTACTCGAGACACGTGCGTTACAAGAGAACCTTTGATAAGAACTTGCAAAGTTTCAAGAGGGCAAAGAAGGTAATTACTGTTGTTGAGCATGTCTCTGTGTATATGGAATATACTGAATGCCTTATTACACCTAGTACACCTTGCATAAAAAGATAATAAAGACAACAGTTTATTATAATAAACACGAAGAAAATATAGTTTAACTGTCGCCACACATATATGTTAAAACAAGACAAGAATGCTTTTAACGATCTAAACTTATGCGCACATGAATACATATATCTGTACTTTGAAATGTACTATGCTGTAAAAAACTACATTATTGCATATACTTTAGTTCAAATTAATTTTGCCGTTTTCAATACACAGGATAAGTAGAATACTGGAGTTCAGCCCATTTTCCCCGAAAAATAAAAGAAAGTATTTTAAAGAAAACGACCTAAATCAAGAAATCCTCTGCGTCATCTAAGGATGACGTTGGATCACATTGGTTTATAACAACTCCTTTCTTATTTTTGGATGTAATAAAGAGAAATTGAAAATGCATTATTAGAAATAGGGCCACGCTTAGAGGTATACAATATACATACGGAAATGTGGGTGCATCGAGGAATTGAAAAAAACTATGGATATCAACATTATTATTTTCGTGGATGAAATTGTGTACGATTTGAAAATTTTAGTTTCATTTAAAAGATTTGCTGCGTAAATAATGATGTCTAGAAGGCTGGCTTGGGTACCACAGGGTTTTGTGTTCTAATGCATCATCAACCCTTGCTTGCTCATAGCTCGCTACAAGTAATGCCTTCCCGATGAAAACACCTCACTGAAATTTTTATTTATATATTAGAAATATACTTTTGAGCAGAGCAGTAAATGGTCGTCAACTTTAAAAAAAGATTTACATCACACAGTAAATATACTAGACAAGGGATCGCCAACAAGGGGTGCACACGGGTTTGCCTGGAACTTCTGGGTTAAAGTAACAAAGGAAATATGAAAAGGTATCACAAACCTGCATATTATAAAACTACATGCATCAAGTCTCAGTTAAAAGAAATAAATACACTATCTAATCAGAAAACCATAACCATTAAACTGGAAAATACATTGATGAAATAGTTTGGATTAAAAAACTTCACAATGTTATTGCATCTTAAGAGTAATCGCAAAATTAAAAATTAAGTAGTACAAAATTCAAAAAAAGGAGCAAATTTTCTCAACGTGTACATTTGTATATCTTAGCGGGTACATTGAGGTTTTAATAAAACATAGGGCAAAATAGATTAAAATCATGGTTTGTACTCGTATAAGTGCATATTCCTAATTTATATGTACTTTTTCTACTTGTTTCTGGATTGAGAAATCTTTCCATTAAAATGGCTTTGTGAATGAAAATTATGAATAATGTTTGATATCAAAACAAGCGAACATCAAATTCAGATTTTGGATCTGTATTTTAAAATAATTTCTAGAATATATGAACTTGGAAATAAGAAAGAAATGGAAAGATATCACTGGAATAAATAGTTACTATATCGTGAAATTGGTGTAGTTAATTTAGTTTATATTAACCAATAAATAAATATTTTTAATAAATACAATATTTGTTTCAAATTTCCTAGCACTACAAAAATATAATCGTAAAATTAACTAAATAAAGTGTGCTTATAACAGATCTTGACATTTTTAGAGATACATACAAACACAGGATACAAATATATCTGCCAACAGGCCCATCGAGTAGTGTAGAGGCAAGTAAAAAGAGTCAAGCCCTCGCCCCTTAGAATTTATATGACAATTAAAAAGTCAGGAAACCATGTTCCACAGTATACAGAATTATGATTAAACATTTGCATGTCTTTATTAGATTTCCACGTATCCCATATGCTGTTATAATAAGAATTATGTGAACAGTGAAGACAAAAATTCTTGATACATCATAACCCTGACTTTATATAACAAGAGATTCTAGCTCATTCTCATTATTTTGTATGAAATAATAATGAAGATCTAATCAAAGTGAAGGTATGCATATGAGATTAATTTAATTATACTCTATATAATTTTAAATATTGCGGTGCGTGTGTATGTTTGTTATGATACAGAAGCACATTATTTCTATATTCTAGTATAGTGAAATCGTGAAAAGAGCTTGGTTTTGCCGTGAGTGAACTTAGGGTCCAGTATGAAAAGAGACTTGCTTACAATAGTATTGATCACATTGTTCAATGCACAAAGATCGCATTGTATTAGCGCAACAATATAAATTATAAACCGATTAACAACACACTACATTTTGCATCTCATTAATATAGGGAGGCCGCATCACGCATAATGGACTCGTTTTAATGCAGTGCACAAACCGTATTGTAGTATTTTTGTTTGAAAAGGAAAATGTATGCAAACTGTGCTATGCAAGTAGCCACCCTTAATGCTACATTTATTCTGGAAAATCTCACGGATTTAATGGTATAAATAATGCATATATATATTTATATGAAATATCGATATAGTTAATATAAGAAACAAACTTTGAATAATAATATATGGAGATATGTAAGCCATACCGCTTGCCTTCTATACTTAAAATATTTATTCATAAGTCTGAGTGTGATCTGTATAATATACATTCACAGCTCAGCCATTATTATCAGTCTGGTATTTTAAAGAGATGAGATGAAAGTGATTCGCCGTTGAAACAATAAAATGTTAAGCATTTGTTCCGCACGAGATGCAAATATTTATGAATGCATTCAAATTTCCTAAAACTTTTAAAATAAACGCATGTCTTTCATTTTTCTCATTGGATATGGCAGTTGTTGACTTCCAACAAGAAATATAGCCTTGTAGAAAAGATTTCGTAAAATCATTTAAAAAACTTAATGTACTATATGCGCATGCACCTTATAACGATATATTTGTACTTTCTTTTAAAAATATAAAAGCGTTCACCCAAGCTTTCAAAAAATTAAATTCTTTCCATCTAAATTAACCTTGGTATTTGATTAACCCATTAAGTACGATAGAAATCAGACGATATCTAAAAAAACGCAGACGATTAATATTCAAAGTCATTGAAAAAAGCAGACGAAGATGAAATTATGGGTTAAACTTAATGGGTTAAACAGTGTTATCTTTATAAAAATTTTGGGATAAGAGTAGCGAAATATTCAGACATGGCTCAAAAAGTTAAGCCCGACTATCCTGGTGAAATTTCCTTAAGGTTAGGAAATTTCAAAAAAATACATTGAAATACTTTTCGTTTAAAATATGAATTCTTATATTATCCATTTATATGTAGTTTAATTTCTTATGATATATATTTTTTATTTAGTTAAAAGATAAATATTTTTATATTTCAAAAAATTCTTAAAAACATAATCCAATAATTAAGTGACAAATGTTTTTAGTTATTTTTGAATTTGAACTTTATAGAAATTAAAAAGCAAAAGTAATATTTATTTTGCAATCAGTAAGAAAAACCTTTCATCAAATTAGCTTGTGAAAATATCATTATTTCAAAAAATAGCGGAAAACTAATTTAGTGTGTAAAAGCTTTCTACCATGTTTTCGTTCATTTCTTTGCAAAACTCGCTGAACATAATTTGTTTTTTGGAATGATTTTGCTAAAATTTTATTGAAATAACTTTTTTAGTATTTTATTAATTGAAAATGGAATTTTTTATTATCATTAATGTAAATAATTTGTAACTATCGTTTGTTGTTGTGGGTGTGATCAGTAGTTGATAGAATTTACTTCTCTAAACTCAAAGTTATGCTCAAATTTGACATAAATTAAAAGCAAAGCCTCATCTTGAGTTATTTCATCAAGAAACAAAAAAATTTTCCAACAAAGGTTTTGTTCAGAATGGAGTTCGAATTTCAATGATTCTAAAAAATATTCATTACTGATTTGAGAAATTCAAAGACTGTGTGCGAAAGACATTTTTGGCTATGAATAAACTTAATTCATAGCTAACTTCAAGTAAATGAGATTGACTTCATTTTTTAAAGTTTTAGACCATTCTAAAGTAGAAATTTGCCTTGTTTAATTGATTTTATCTATCAAAATTTCTAAAAATTGTCACGAGCCACCTATCCTTGTAAAATTTTTTAAATATGCATTATTAATTGATAAATCTATTTTTCTTTGTGTAATTTAATTTCTCATAATTTTGTTTTTTCATATATTTCAAATATAGACTTAGTTCATTTATTTACTCAGTTTTAGGATGAGGCTTAATTTATCTAGGGAAGCTGTGGAATTTAGTCTCACCCGTGTATAAAAAACATAAATGTCCAAATTTATATTAGAAAACAAAATACACATTTCAATAAAAACAAATTATAAAATTCACTTAATTAATTCAAGATACATCATATCAACATTAAGAGTTCACTTAAAGTTGCAAACCTTACTTAAAAAGTAGGCTGTTGGATAATCGTTGTTATCGACTTATTCAGATGACTTGGCTTTATTCAACAATATTTTGTATCTATTCACTGTTTGACTGAACATGCCGCTATTCTTGACTGAGGGTTGGGCGATCTTACGGTCAATTTTTTACACTGAAAAACCTTATTTCCATGTTTGATTTTCTCTGCTCTTCGATTGGTCATCCAAGTGTCTATCAGCTAGGGCAAATGATACTTGATTGGCCTGCCCGACACATCGTGCGACTGCATGAGCAATCATCTGTGTAATGTAGTTTTGGTTTGTTCTTCTTAACACTTTGTCGATGAAATAGCCGTGGAATGAATCGCGTAGGATCAATTTTTTTTCATTTCGTAGGCAACATATTTGATGGGCCCATCCACAGCCTTTGGAGCCACGGCAATACCCTTTGGAATAGACATATGGCTTCCTAACACAAGTTAACACCATTCGGTTTGTAATGTCTAATTTGTAGATTTGTAACTAAACCGCCTAGAAGATCAGGCTCCATTTTTTACTCAGAATATATTACAGATTCAAAAATTAATTCACATGAAAAATTTGTTGAACAATAATACTTAAAAATTTCCCAATATTCTGAAATAACTCTTAAAATCCTAGTTTCTATGTATTTTATCATGAAAGATATAAAAAAAGTTGTTAAGTTTTTTTGTATATTAATGTTTAACCCCTTATGTTTTTGATGGCCCCTAAGTTTTTACAATCCACGCCATGCTATAACTTCTGACGGCAATCATGATATACGGTATGTCAAATTTATATATTATAAATATTTACCTGATTAAAACTCGACTGGATTTTGTTTCTACAATAGGTAGCGTGTTTGAAGCTATGTCAATAAGAGGAAAAATAGATACGATGTCATTATGACTTGAAACAATGTTTTTGCTGAGCATCGTATTATACATGTCTTCAGGTTTGGAAACATTCGATCTAAAGTTGATGACCAAAAGAGCTTCTCCTTCGTTATAATCATGTGCAACTAAATAATAACGTATCGCATCATTTTAAATAGTCTACTGAAAAGATGTTCTACCATTGGAAGAAATCTTTAAATCCGTGAAATTTAGAAGAAACTTGGTGTCTTTGTTTTCATTATTTTCAATAAACCAATTACAAATGGTTTGAGGTGGGTATACTTTCGGAAAGTTTGGAGATATTATCTTACCCGAAGCTTTATTTGAAAAAATTGAGTGGCAATCTAGGAAATAAATAAAATGTAAAATATACGATGTATCTTACCCAATCTACAAAACGTTAATAAAATAAGGTCTCAACAAAAAAAGTATACTAATTTTATTGATCGTGGCATATAGATTTTGGTAAAAACATAAATATTTTATAAGTGGATAGTTGTAGACACTTTATACTTTTATATGTCAATAAATGATAAATATTTAGTATAAAAAATGTAACATTTTGGGCATAAAAATGCAAACTATTGATAAAAGGTGCACTTTATATCTAAATTCCGAAAATAAATGTCCTGCCTTGATATATTTGATCGTAGGTGGGCAATGCTACATAGATATAATAGATTCAGTATATCAAGAACGCAAACCCAGAAGTGCTGGGGGTCGACCTTCCATAATAATTTGAGTCTAGCACAGAGTTTTAGTAGCTCTTACAATTTTTTATTTTCATTTTCTCCTCACCATCTTACCATTAACGTAGCATCATAAAAGCGAAAATATTGATGGAAACAGTTAAAATATCATTAAAAAATTGTCCTATTCTAATTTCAACGTTGTGATCCCCGTTCTCTATTCAAGAACCTAAAGTTAAGACAAGTATTAAACCGAGCAAAATGAGTTATATACACAATTATAAAAAATACTTGAACTTTTATGAAACTCAAAAGAGGCTCTAAAGTCCACGCCATAATATGATCTGGGAACGATAAATTTGAGAACTGTTTCGGAGCTTGTTCCAGTGAAGACAGTCTTAAAGGCCTTCGTATTACCACACGCACAGCCCAGAGTATCGTTGTATTGCGCATGTTTAGAGTAAGCGGTTATGCGATTCACTTCACTCTTCGCTACTCTGTATTTTGGAAAAACGCCACAATTTGACGATCCCCATAAAAGTTCACTGTAGCAGCGTCTGTAGTATACAAATAGAAAAAGGAAATATTCACAATTCTAAGTTATTACATATCTTTGCCCACTCAGAATATTTCAATCAACATATATTTGAATCTATTGAGTGGTCTGTCTATCCACGGACGGTGAATAAAAATTAAACGATGTGTATATGTAACAAATACTGTGAAGCTTAAATTGTATGCTATACCTAAAAATGATAGAATTTTCATGTTCGTTCATCATATTTGAAATCTCACTATACTAACACAGAAGCATGGATATGAAATATACGTTGACAAGTAATTAGTTCGCTTAGCATTTGGATGATATCACTTTATTTATGCCGTAGGCTTCCTTCTTTGATTAAGGTGAAATTGAGGATGAATGCTTTTGAAAATGTATCTCAAATGATATATGGATTGTATATAACCTACTCACTGCTACGATAAATAAATTTAAGAGATTCGATTCGATCTGGTTTTTAATTTTACCTTGGCTATGAGTTTGTCTCTTCTAAATCAGCTTTATGAGGCTTTCAGTCAAGGTTTACATATTTTACAGTAAAGTTATAGTTTGTCACTCTACATTTTTAAGCAGCTGGTGTCTAAAGCCAAGTTTTTTGAAATACTATCGTATACTGCCAATTTTGAGTCTTCACGGGTGATTTACTAAAGTTACCGCTAGGTGCAAAAAGTAAGTTATGCTCGGTGTAAAAATTTGAAAAAGAATTTTAGTTTAAATAACTACATCATCATATGAAGTATGACACAGAATTGTTCATATTTTGGTATTTAGTATTTTTAACAGAATCTGAATTTGAGTGTTTAGTCTATTCTAAACTTCGTCATGTATTCACAGTAAAGATAACATTACCTATAATTTGAACTCACCAGCCATCCTTTCAGATTAAGATCATTTTCTTAATTTAGAGGAAAATGTTATGTCGTGTCCTATGTTTTGTATTTTATAATTGTAATTCATTAGGCGTTTTGAGATTTAAAATGGCATAACTTTTTAATAAAATAATTTTCTTCCAAAAATAATATTTAAATAAAAAATGTTATTGTATATAGTAAAAGAGATAGAATCAGGAATTCGCTTGAAGTGACTAAAAAGGTATAATCCAGCCAAAATGACTATAGTTGTAACATATGCTATGAATAATTTTTTCAGGTTGTTCAAATCAAGATGGATAATAATAAACCTTAGATTAAAATAATACTCCCAAAATCTAAAATAAATAAGGTATCGAAACAAGTGTAGTATGTCACTGGATCCTTGAAATGGAATATTATTTTTAGATGTTATGCCCGAAATGTTATTATTTTATCAATAAGAAAATACAATAGGAAAAATAATCAAAAATGTGAATGAAATATGATTTAAAAATAAATAACTGCAATGATAAGTTTAGAATACATGTATGAAAAAGGTTCATAAAAAACAGAAATTTTTTAGACTGACTCTTGAAAAAGTTTTTAATCTACGTGGTACTCGATTGCGGTGAAAAAATTATTTGAGTTCAAATAAATATGGCGCTTAAATAGTGAAGATTGAAAATACACAAATAAAATAGGAGGACAAAATTGCATATCTTTAGATTAAAAAATTTCTTGTTATGGCAAAATGTCGAAAATTCAATAAAGTAACTAACTACCTTCACTAACCCGCCAATATCATTTAAAAAAGTGAAGAAATTTTAATGGCTGCGTAAATTCCATTTTTACAATTATAACGGGCAAATAGAGAATATGAACATTCTGTAGTGAAACTAGGCCCAACCCAGAGTTGTGAATTGAGGATCAATGTCATCCATATTATTGCAATTACGGAAGAAAAATTTATTGCTTTTAACAGATTAAATTGTAAAAGAAAGCATACTGATCTGTTCTATAGGATTTTATTTCAATCTTTACAACTTCAGCTTCTTTTGATTTGAAAATCCAAGAACACTCATACCCATTCTTTAATTCGTAAATGCTCTTATTCAAAGGAAAATCAATTTGACCATATGGTGAGTCGGAGGAGTGTATTGTTTGATCGCAAAGAGGATGGCAGTTATGGATACAAATGCATACTAAAACATCATAATAAAAGAAATATAAAAAAAGAATTTCAACTCATGAAAATGTGCGACGTTTGTCACAAATTCATAAAATATCGAGTAGTAAGATTAAATGGCATCAGCAACAGTCATAATCCAGTGCTTACATTTCTTTGATATTTCTTTAGTCAGTGCAAGAGATGATAAATGATGAAGCAAATTTGACTAAAAATGGACAGCAAATATATTACTCGAACCGAAAGAAGACCTTACGCGTATTTAAAAAATTATCAAATATTAATCACGTTCTCTCGAATTTCTGAAGCTTTCTTGTTGTCATAATATGATTTTTTAAATTTTTTAGCCAAAAATAAAACTCATTCTCAGTGTCGTTGCATATTGAGTTTGGATGATGTAACTAATATATTTGTTGGAAATCTAAAGTTAGGATTCAAAAATAACCTACTTTTCAATATAAATATCTTTTTTTATCGCATCAAAGGGAAGAATTCCATAGCATCTATAGATTCTAGATCGAGATCGCACGCTCTTACCAATAGGCCATCTGCCTAGCAAATTTAAAAGAATTTCAAAAAGCGAGATGAATAATTATGTATTAAAATTTTCTATTATAAAAGTAGCCGTAATTATTTTATTTTTCTAATACTATGATTGAATTAGTCTGATTATTTATTCCAAATTTTACATATCAACCTTTAAGTTTTCACAACTAACATTTTTGTATGAGAACTACTCGTCTACGCAGAATAGGAAAAAGATTTTTATAGAAAGAGAAAACTTATACTTAAAATGGATTTGAATTTAAAAGTCGAACCGCATAAGTATCGAGAATATGGACAAGGAACAAACTTTACCACGCATCCTCGTTTGACTACATCTAATAAAAATAAAGTAGTTTCATTGTCTCTACGGTGAAGTGGTAGGTTAAAATTTTGATTCGATCTGATCATTCTCTAGTATTGTGAATTGTTTTGTTATCAAAACGACATAATTAAGAGTTTTGAATTCAAAATGGTTGTTTTTTCAAACCAATTTTAAATCGGACACTCTTTTCACGTTTTTAAGCAAAAAAATTATTTTTAAATTTATCGTTTAAAACAGAAATAACAAATTTATCGTCCATAGCGAGTTGTTTATTTGCCCATTTATGCAACAAAATGAAAATTTGAGAATTGAATTAATTTTTTTAACTTTAGTTACATTGTGGGCTGTAGGCTCACGGCATTGAAGAATCTTTGGACAATTTTCCTAACTTTAATAAGGTTCCTTTGGAGGAAATTTTTTTTAATTATCACGTGCTCTAGCAGGCCCGCTAAATTCTAAACTTCGTACATAAATGGCTAGCATATTTTCTTTTGACGTTATCCAGTACTTATTATTAATCAAAAACAAAAACAATCATTAGCTATGTAAATAGTTCAAATAGTCACAATTATTTTCTCACCCATAATTGTTATTTACAGATAAAAACAAAACCCACATTTTCAAAATGGGGACCACAATAATAATAGCAATTTGATCATGTTTTTTTATAATTTGTAGGCCATAATAACTAGCCCCCTCCCCCTTCCTACCCCAGTACTCGGAAAAGTGCACTATAAGAAGGGTTAAGGTATGAATCAAACAAACACTCTACAAAAAGATGCTACCTCTTCAATAACTGCTGATTATTGTCAAAATTTCATTCTACATACAGAAAAGTTAAATGGGTTAAATTTAAAAATTAGTAATGTCTATCTAAAAATTTTGAAATTAAAATTTTTTTCTTGTCAGCATATAGATAAAAAGCAAAACTAAATTTAAAAATATATTTTGCACCGAAAAAAGGCCAATTTAAATTGGAAAAAGATCCTTTGGAATTGAAAAAAAAGAGGAAAAGAACTTAAAATAGTTGTCGAGACGTTTGTACTGAATTTTAACGTTTCCAAATAAGGATTTAATTTTTTTTTGAGTACAAGATGTTCTGCACTCCTTAAGATAATATAAAGCATCCAGCATATTATATTAAAAAAGAAATACATCATAGGTTTATCTTTATTTAGAATGTATATAGCATGCATTTGCTTCACTAGCTTATACCATGTTATTAACTTGTGCCAGTACTATAAATTACAAATATCTATCACCTTCAGAAGGGAAACCCTTGAGTAGTTAAGACCATAATCTCACAGAGTACAAACATAGTCGTAATTAGTCTTTTAAATAAAGCGTCAATATCACAATTCACCATTAATTTCCTTTGTAAATACGAAAGTAACTTGTTTATAGAGCGTAGTGTTTCTTTTCCGCTTTCCCGAGATCACAGTTTCCCTCACTAATTGTTAACAATTTTTGCTGCCGGGAATATATTTGCTTCACAGGATTTATCAATTTTTCATTTGATTGCGTAACGTAAAATTCTTCTCTATACATATAGTATGCTTAAGAAACGGGCATAGTATAGATATTCTTTCGATCAAAAGATAAAAATTTCTTAAAATTAGCCTTAATCAAATTTGCCCCTTAACTAATATAATTTCTTTCATAACTTATACGTTGACTTTTACTAGTATAGAGATTTAATGACCTTTCAGATTAATATTAATTAATTTTATTGCAATAAATTTTTATTCATCTTATATTTTCCTTGCTCAAATCTCAAAAAAAGCAAGATTAAAAAATACTCTGATTCTCGGGAAACCAGGAAGTAATAAGTTTTCAGGTAAATTCCCGTGAAAAGAAAAAAGACAAAAATTCAGAAACACTTTAGAGAGTACGTATTTATATGAGCATAAAGCTACACTAAACACCAAATTACGGGTTGCGATGCGACCCCTAGTAAGCGTAAGTCATATCCTCCCCAAACATCTCTCTTTGTCTACAACAGAGGTCGGCAAAGTGATCGATATCGACCCATGGGGGTCGAAAACAGATCTTTAGGTGTCGATAAGATAGACAAACTTACCAAATTGTGCTATGTTTTTTTACTTTATAGTAGTAACAAATCTCCTTTTTCTTTTAAACATAGCTTAGGGCATTGTTATGTATAGAATATATGAAACATTTTTGGTTTGTATTTTTTCTCTTAATTGTTGGACATTGATTAATGTTTTTATGAAACATTTCTATGTGGGGTGGGAGTCGATGTGAAGACAAATGTTCTATGAAGGGGTCGAGGGGTAAAAAAGTTTCCCGATCCCTGGTCTACAGCGATGACATATATACACACACCTCTTCTAATATCCGATCAATTGTAAAATTTCGACCGCTCTACAATTGATATATAAATTATTTAATTTATTTTCAGAATATGGTTTACCGCTTTAGGATAGGTTTTTTTCAAAATTAACGCTCTTCCTCTATTTTTAACTTAACTCATTTACGACCAATGTTCCTATTTTGGAACATAAGTAATTTCATCTTCGACTGCTTTTTTCAATGACTTTGAATATAAATCGTCTGCGTTTTTTTTAGATATCGTCTGCTTTGCTTGGCCTTAAATGGGTTAAGCCGAATCTCAAGGGATAAGGACATGTGTTCTTGCATTTAAAAAAAAGGGCATAAGAGAAGCTCAGGTATAGGTTGATTTGTCGTTTTCATTCTCGTGAATGTGTGTATATTCCCTAGCCTAGGCGGCACACACACACTGTTATCTTTTTGTCAAGGTGCACTCTGCAAGTGAAGCACTCTCGAGATACGATTATTAGATATTGGGGTTATGAAACGCTAGTAAAAGTAATTTGAGACCTTTTGCAACTCGCTTTATTCCCCTATCTATGTAGAGCACTTTCTATTGACTTTGACACGAGACGTGCATGGGTGTGTACGTTGAATGCTGCTTTTTCCAACAAAGAAGTGCTAAGTAACTTTAAACGCATTTTAGTCTACAGCACACTGATAAATTTGAATCTCTCTTATCAGTAATAACGTTAGAATATTTTACTCTTGTATTACACCCTACATAAGATTTCAATAAATAAACCTTACGAGTTTTTAGCAATACTGTTTATTGAAATGCTATCTTAATTAAAATAGTTAGGGCGTAAATTTGATATGAGGAGCGTGCTTAGAAGTGCTCACCTACCTGCCCGAGAGCTGTGGCCGTATTTTTTTTTACCTATTCTCATTTTTATAAATGTCCTTTTCATTCATACTTTTGTAACTGTGTTCTTAAATACACTGTGAATAAAAACTTAAAATATGTGTTTATGTGGAACAAAATTTTACAAAGCTTAATTGTAACACACTTCTTTCCATAATATAACTGAGTTTATCATTACATTTAAAACATGAACAAATTCATATATATCTTTAAAATATAGACAAATAGCGACTTATTAACATTCAATATTTAAAAAAATATAGAAAATTAGGTGGAATGGGGTTAACCATGATGCATGTAATAATTGGACCGTTCAGGCATAGGTTTTCTAAAATTATTTGTCTGCTTTCGTTTTCAATGAATTTTTATATAACTGCAGACGATTTTTATTTTATGGGACACTGGTGGCTCATTTTTCCCAAAAGGGTTCTCATTGTGCTTGAAAGGGTTCCATTTGAGGACCAGTGTGATATGGGTGAACCATGAAATGAAAATCACGGAATAAAATAAAATTCCCTTGAAAAAAGAATACAATTAGTCTTAAAAATTGTGCTCCTCGAAAGGTTAAACTTTATTTACCTTTATTAAAAATAAATTAATATGACTTTTTCTAACTATGGGATAATACATTTTTATAGGAGATAATTTGCTCGATACGGGGACGCTATAAAAACGCTCGCGAGCTCAATTTGGCTTCCCCACCTCTGATTTAGACGATCTAATGGTTCTCATTGGAAAAATAAAATAATAGTGCTATGATTAACTTTTTTGATGGGATAATACAAAACAAAATGCACTTTCCAAAAATACACGTGTATAATGCAGGTATTTGAAAAAGAATAAACACAAAGAGATTCAAAACGAGTTATCAATCACTTTGACTAGACTATCTATCTACTTTTGACTTTAAGCTTTGAATCATTAAATGACTTATTAAGTAAACACCATTTATTAGTTAATTGAAAAAAAACTATTATATTAATAGATAAACATTGAAGAGTTGCAATATTTACTTATGACATAAAACAACATACGAAGCAATACTACGGTTGAAAATATTAATCATTGCTGATAATAACTGCAGTTGCTGCAGTGCATATTGGAACATTCGAGATACTACTTCTAAGTGATGTGCCATTAATCTGCATTTGAAATCCCCTCATTTTCAAAATACCAAGAAATTATCGAGATTAATAGTCCCACCACTATTTTTAACTACTAAAAATATTATTAATGTTATATTTCCCGTTTTAAAGCAATAATAAAACCTATAGTATATTTCTATAATTTTGGATTCAGTACATCCCTATCTAATCATGTGCAACACGACAAAACAGAGTTATTGTTATTTATATATCTTTTATTAGATGTTATTATAATAGAAAGAGTATATTGTATTCTATTTGTAACTTCTGATTTGATTACACTTTTCATAACAATTTATATATTTTCAACCTTCTCTGAGATTTTACGCTTAATAATGACAAAATACAAATTAATACATATCTTTATTAAATTACATATATTGATTACTAGTACTTTGTATAAGTAGTTTATACGTATTGTAAAAAGTATATAAAAAGAGATGAAAAAGTAATAAATTGAACAATATCTTCATTAATTCATCTTAGCCACATATACAAGAATATGTAAAGATTTTGTAACAAATTTGCATGTAATTGCACTCAACACTTCATGATTTTGCCAAGTAAGATAGAATAATTTGTGCGCAACCATTTCTGCTTAATTCAATTACTACCATGAACACAACATATAAATAAATATAATTAGGTGTAGTCAGAATATGCATACAACGAGTAAAAGCAGCCTAGAAAACGTGAAAAGCCAATGAAAAGAGATAACAATATCGATAAAGCAGCAATCTTGAAAGAGAGCCTTCCTTAAGGACAATGCCAAATAATGCAAGTTAACAAGAAGGAAGTTGCTCAAAAAGAGCAGGAATTCAGTCATTAATGGTATGGTAGTAAAGAGTGAGCATAGTCATGATAAAGAAAATGCTCTATACTCTCTTGCTACATGCAAAGGTAAATAAAATAATATGCAAATAAGGATATAGAAAACTTCTATTTCATATTAGAAGCTCATATTATTGCGTATGACAGATTCAGAATACTAATAAGTTAAATGATACCAAACTGTTATGGGATCTCATGGAATGCTAAAGGTGTGCACTTGAAGAATGAATACATACGAATTCTTTTATTCATATTTTTAAGTAAGGAAAAACCTACGGATGACTGTTTTTAGAAAAGTACTTATTTTTGCAATTTATGAGGCGAGATTATTGACAGTTATGAAAATAAACCAAAAAATGGTATTCAGTTGATTATAACACAACAATGATGACTTGAATGAACAGGTCAAGAGGAGGAAGTAATAAAACATCCAGGAACACGTGTGGTAAGGTGTCATATGAAAAGCAAATAAACCCATATGAAAGAAAGACGAATGATTTTTTACGCGTAATCTAAATATATTATATATAATAAAATAAAATGGCGCATAAACAGAGTAGTTATTAACCAAAGATAGCAATAGACGACAGCTTTTGTAAAAGCAATTCATCATTTTGTGCTGGTATGAAAGAAAAAACTTTGAAATACAGTGTATTATAACTGTAATCAATTAAATGAAATGAATAAATAAAGACGTGTTGTTCGTATGAAGTCGTCATAGTAATAATGCAATCCAATGGTGGTGGAGAGCGTGTGTGCCTAAAGTTTAAGCAAACAGACTTACTTATATACACGAAGAGTATATATTGCCTCACTCACTCACTGTACAGGATAATGCATACAAACCCGCACAGCATTTGTCAATTTGTTATTCTAACTTTTTTTGCTTCTTCCTTTTTTGTTTATTAGCTCTATGCGCTTGTTCTATACTACACCTCTGTCTCTTGAGTAGGAAATTATTTATGACTGAAGTTATATTTCCAAAATCACACCCTTAAAATTCACTTCTAATTTTAAATGCTAAAATTTTTAAGCTCAGATTTAGTTTGATGGTATGAATTAAGGCCTAAGGGAGGTGTTTGGGGGCAACGAATAAGAACCTTTAATTTGCTTGTAAATTTTTGCACCATATCGAAATATATCTCCGAATTTTGGAAACATTTAATAATGCAGCTTGACTTTTTACCTTCAAGATACTGAAAACAAATTATATTTAATTTGTTTTTACATAAGGCATGTAAGATATCCAAATATATCGAAAAAAGCTTGCAGAACAATTCCGATTTTGGATAATTATCCATTAGATGACTGAAATGCATTAATTGAAGATTAATAAGTTGTCTATCCAAAATATTTAGTGGAATGATATATTTATTTGTTTTTTATTGATTTTTCATAAGAGTTTTAATAATTTTATGGAAAATTCTGCCCTTATTTTTTAGCAAAAATTACAAATTTAATTTTTCTTATGATGAATAGGAGTTCTTATGATAGGTCTTTTTTATTTTATGAATTTTTAAAATTTATTTTAAAAAAATTTGTGTCTGAAACTCAACCGTAAGTTATAGTAAAGTTAATATGGAAAGTGTAGTCATAAGGTGGAACGAAAGGCCTTTTCACCCCTCCCCCCTTAAATCACTCTTCAACGAACCACATTCCCCCTTGCTTAGTTCGGAAAACCCGAAGTAGATTTAAGAAGTTAAATCATTAGTTTTAACTGAAGCAGATTTTTTGATGTTAAGAAATTTTTATATCAAATTACTTAATCTCATTTGCATTTTCTGGAATATATGAATGACATGCAGACTAAATATTTTGTAAAATTTGTTAAAAAAACTTTAATTAAAGGATTTTCAAATATGTATTGAATGTCAAAAACTCTCCTCAAGTTTATCATCCTAATTACCCGCTTCAAAATTAAAGATGAATCATAAAATTTAGACAACCAGATAAATATGATTAATTGATAATTAACAAGGTTTAAAACTCAACAAATATAAATAAAGATATTTTATATTATAATAGAAATTTTTCCTCTTTTTTCTTTTATAATATAAAATAATAGTTTTTCAATTAATAATTAAAGAAATGAGTGAGGGAGGAGGGGAGGGGGGGTTGAAAATATCTGGATCCAAATATGATTGATTATCTCTTTTTAATATAAAAATTTCTTTTTGCTTTCTTCTATTTCTTAATGATTAATTTTGTATGGAATAAATGATATATTTCAGACGTTTATGTAGAGACGTGTAAGAAAACATTTTGGATAGACCTTTGAATGTGGTTCCAAGAAAATAAATGAATTTATTTCAAGATTAATTTGGCATTAATATGAGAATGATATTTATTTGATATTCCTGTTTCGTGGACTGTAAAACTCTGTTCTAGGTACCATGCTCAACTAGAATATCACAAGATGTATAGCATAATATAATTTAGTTCACTTATCAAAGTATATTGTAGTATAAACAACTTAAAAAACTTACATAATAACCACACAAAGACGAAATATATGTGACTAATTAAAGAGAACATAATAATTAGATTTTTTAATAAAGGAAACAGGATAGCAGCACAGTGTTGAAAATTTTCATTACGCAATGAGATCAAAAACTGAAAGATTTCACTGCAGAAAAATTAAATATGAGCTTAGAAGAGTAGTAAATATTTCTTTGTAGCAGAGAGCAAAATGAAGACGAGAGATGACAACAAAGGAGAAGCAAGCTCATATAATAAAAATGAGTGAATAAAGATGAAGCGAATATGCATAACACTGATATTGTGCATGATGAATACACCTCGATAGGGAGTGCATTTATGACGCAGACGATTTAAGTCAACCAATAACGAAGCATGATTTCAAATTCGTTATCCAATCAAAGAGCTTTAATTATGATGTCTTGTTAGAGGTGTTTATAGTATATCTTACGAGTGTTGCTCTTATGTTTTTCTTGTATTCCTGATAATAATCTAAGTGACTTAATATCCAACCGTGTTTCGATTTGAGTTTTTGCTAAACAATCACACATATCTGTATATAATCCCTTTTTATTACAGAACAGAGTAACTGTGAAAAGATGCCTTAGCCTTGAATATAATATAAAATTGGATGTGAAGGATTTTATAAAATAGATCGGATCTCTGTAATTGGTGTATAATGACGCTATTCAATGATTCATTTATTATTTAAATTTGAAAGGTAAATACTGTAAAATAGAGTGCATAATGATTAATATCGTTCAAACGAATTTTAAAGCAGTTTAATTTTAACTGTTTATACATGAAATCATTGATCAATAATAATAATTTAAATTGTTCATTATCATCTTTTGGCATTCAAGACGTGAGTTGAGTGCTAGTGAATGTGTCCTATCGGGATATACCGCCTCCAAAATTTTTGCCGATTCTTATGTTTTGGAATTATCGATGCCGATTCTAATTGTATTTTTGAAAATTCTTACATATAACTAACTTACCCTTAAAAATCCGAAACAGGGTATGAATTTGAAAAAGTAGAATAGTTAAGGCTAAAAAGTTTGTTAACGATAATAAAAAAATAACTAATTCACTGTCTAATAATGAAAAAAACGGAAAAGTAACTATCATTTTCTAAGAGTATTTTTGCGTAGATCACGAATATGGAACTTGTTTTTTTCTGAGACCCTCCAGTTTTTCGTAAAAAGCAAAGCATTCAAACGGTATGGAAGTTTTTTGCTTACTATAAATGCATTTTCATTTTTATATTTTTGTTCGTTTTGTTTGTTGCTTTTACCGTTATTTTAATTTTTCAGATTACTAAGTGTTTTTGTAGAAGTAGAAATATTTAAAATACTGAGAGAATGCAAGAATTCGGTAGAGAAATTTTGTTATATATGTTGTTTAGTTACAGCGATGCAAATGGCACTTGACTAAACGTGTTTAGAAACTTTATGAGTTGTACTTTGGATGTAGAGTGGGTGACCAGGACAAGAGTTGGACACCTCACATATGCTGTGTCAGGTGTACAAGTTCTCTTTCTGCCTGGGTAAAAGGCAAAGGGACTGGACTCATGTTTGGTGTACCAATGGTCTGGAGGGAGCCTAAAGACCATTCAACAGATTGCTATTTCTGCTTAACGGATATTAAAGGTATTTTTCATGTAAAGTGGTATCAACTTTTTAATTTTATTTTTTTCCTCCAGGTTGTAATAGAAAAGGCAAAAAATCTATTGTATATCCAGATCTTCCATCTGCTATTCGCCCAGTTCTACATTCAAGTGATATTCCTGTACCACAGCCGCCCTCTGAACTACCAAGCGATGAGAACAGCAACTCAGAAGATTCAGAATTTCATGGTACAACGTATACGACACAGCTTGAATCTGATAAGAAACCATATCTCATCACCTAACTTGAACTCAATGATCTTGTTAGTGATCTAACCCTTATTAAGCATCCGAGTGAATTTTTAGCTTCACGTTTACGACAATGGCACATGTTGGATGAAGATGTTCGAATTAGTGTGTATAGAAAGCGTTCTGCAGATCTAGAGAAGTTCTTCATTTTAGAAAACAACTTGACTTACTGTAATGAGATCAAAGTCCTATTCGGTGTCCTTGAGATGTCACATGAACAGGGTGAGTGGAGGTTATTTATAGATAAATCGCTTTACAGCATAAAAGCAGTTTTGTTGCACATTGCAAACACTATGCCTTCAATTACAGTTGCTCACTCGATCATTTTGAGAGAAACCTATGAAAACCTGGCTTTTACAATTTACTAAAGCACCGCAACCTGTTTCCAGTATTTCAAAAGGATCTTTAGTGATGTTAAGATAAGAAGGTGTTTTTATAGGTCCTCAGATTTGCAAGCTTATAAATGATAAGGACTTTGAGACTAGAATGGATGAAACTGAGCTAGCCGACTGGCAAGCGTTCAAAGATGTATGCAAAGGATTTCTTGGAAAATACCAAGAGACACTACGAGAAATCAAAGTAGAAAGACTAATCAAGAGCTACAAAGACCTCGGATGCAATATGTCACTGAAAATACATTTTCTTCATTCTCACCTGTCCTTCTTCCCGGAGAATGCAGCAGATGTGAGTGATGAGCATGGAGAGAGGTTGCAATAAGATATAGCTTTAATGGAAAGTAGGTACAAGGGGAAGTAGAGCCCTGCTATACTTGCTGACTTCTGCTGGAAACTTAAACGTGACGCACCTGAAACATCTTATAAAAGAAAAAGCAAATACAAGAATGAAGGTATACATTGTATAACGCTAAAAACATGTTGAATCAATATATATTTTTGAAATAAATACAATTAACTATCTAATCTTAGTATAGTAGTACATTTATGATATATTAGCACAGGTTCGCGGGGCCCTATGCAAAATGGATTGCGCGGGGCCCAGTGTGGGTAGGAAAAAGATTAAAAGTGAGAAATAAGATTTTGAAAAAAAGAAAAGGGATTTGTTTTATTACTTTTTCATTAACACAAAATGACGATCAAAGTAACTTTACTTTGCGGACCTTGCATTTAGCGAAATCATGCAATATATCATCAAAATGAAAAATCCCACTGCGGCCGCATAGGTTAAAGTGGCCGAAGGCCGGCTCTGTATTAGCATATATTGCGTAATTATTAAATTAGCTATTTACAAAAAAATGTGAAGTGATATATCATTTTTGTTATCAAATTTAAATTCAGCACACTGAACTTGATAATGAAACGCACAAGAGAGCTATGTTTTTTAAAACCCTGAAATTTGTTGTGCAGTGAATACTTCATTACAATATTTATTAATTAATTAGTTAAAATTAAAATATTTCAAGTTGAAATTTACAAAGATTAGTTTTTCTCTGATTTCTGGACTAAGTTGATTTCTGTGTGGAGTGAATATGTACTCTAACTTATTAGTTAAAACTGGGGGTCTTTTCGTTTCGACGGCCACATAAAGTAATCACCATTTCGCCTGCCTTTTATAGTTATTTATTTACCGTTTTATTTACCAGTGTGAGCAGAATTTATCGCCAGCAATGGGCATTTGGTGGAATATGCTGAGAAACGGGTTCATGCTTCATGTACGCTGTTCCCGATAGATCCGCTGAGACTCTCTACCTATTATAAAAAAGTGTATTTTACCGGGAACGACAATTATTTCCGATAAATAGCGGGCATATGCTGGCATTACATCACTAAAAGGCATGTCGTACAAGCACCTAACTGTTGAAAGTAGGATTGATCCGGGATCGAACCCAAGACTTTGAGTTATCGAAACCCAGTACCTAACCAACCTTACTCACGCCCCCTTAAGCAGCTTTTGACTGTATTAATCATGACTCCTTATTGAATTAACTTAACTGCTATAAATTTGAACAACCTTCTTTTTAAGATTAATTGAATCTTTTTTGAAATATAGGAAATTTTCAATATTTGTAAAAGGTAGTTTCTCAAATGATTGCACATCTGCAGGAGTACCTCAAGGCTCTTCATTAGGACCTCTACTATTTATCATATACATAAATGATATACTCGATAATTTAAACAAGAATATTTGTAAAGCCCTAGCTTTTGCAGACGACATTGCACTTATATTTAAAGTAAAGAATCCTTTGAATTGTGAAGACACGAATAACAAATTATTATCAATATTAAGCAGAACCTTCACAGATAACCAGTTATTCTTAAATTATAACAAATCAAAAGCGATGCTATTTTCTCAAAATACAAACTTATTTCTTCCCAATGTCATAATTGATATTTATGATCTCGAATTGCTTACCAAGATCAATTTTTCTGGTGCTTTTATTGATAATAAATTTTTAGAACGTCCAAGTTGATTCTGCGTGTAATAAATTAAGCTACTTGCTTTCAAAATTTAAAAGTTGAAACTATCTTCCAGTAAAAGTCAACTATCGCATATAAATCATTAGTTTTACCAGTAACAAATTATTCCTTGGTGAACTGGGAACATAGGAATCTTGATAGAATATTGATTATTCAAAGGAAGTTATTGAGAAGTACATTAAATTTGAAATATAATGAACACACTGTCAGTAAATTTTGTTAAATTGTCTTAAAATACAGGACATGTATAAATATAAAATTCTGAATTTTTATTATGACATTATTCATGGTTTATTTTAGATAAATTATGTAAATATAATTATGCAAATTTGATGCAAGAACAAAATTAAATCTTTTCATTCCTAGGTCTAAATCAAATAAATGTAAGCAAGAAATAGGGTATAAAATAAAATTTTATTGAACAAATCATATGATATCCCCTGTACTATAAAAAACTGTTTTTCTTCCCGAAGAAATAGTTTTGTTATATCACACTATAGATTAAATATATTTTAAACACTTAATTTTTCATGTAAATTATTTTTTTATGCATGAAGAAGGTTCACAGATATTAAATATTTATTTATCATAAAAATTAAATGAAAGAAAAGTTTATCGATAGAAGATCATCTTCAAAAGTCGCATCTAAACAGTTTCACAGAGAGATTTTAATCTTCTCTTTGCGTTAATCTGCTTTATAATATACAGATATATTTCCATAAAGTAATAAATCTCTGTGCTTCTCTCTCTCTATATAGTCTATTATATACATAACATATGTATATTACTATAAATGTTATTAACTTGCAAGTAAATACATAATTATATAATTGTTGAGTATGTTTAAAATGTTAAAACTTGACATTAACGGTTACACACAAAAGCGGCTTTGAGTATAGTCTTTGTGTGAACTATGCTACACTACAAGTATTATTTTTGTAATATAAGTGAAAAATAATTGAGTAATTCTGTCTATTCCCTCAACAAAACATTATATTTGCTCTGATTAATTAATGTAGTGTATGCAAATAAATTCTTTTTTCTTCTTTTTCTTCTTCAATGAGCTGTGTGGAATCTTAAAACAAATGATATACCAGAAAAGTTAAAAGGAAGAATTTATAAAGCATTTGTTAGACCGGTATTGTTGTATGCAAGTGAAACCCCGGCTTTTAAACAAATTTGATGAAAACAGACTAGTAAACTGTGAAAATAGAATGCTTAGAGTTATTGTTGGTAATCGTCATACAAGTGAAATCAGAAGAAGATTAGATGTTGAAAACTTGCAAATGGTTATGTGTTAGGAATCGACTAAGATGGAAGGTTCACTTGGAAAGGAAGAATGAAGAAGAATGGGTAAAGAAAGTGATGTACCTTCAAGTTGAAGGAAACACTGAACGTAGGAGGCCAAGCATCACATGGAATTATGTGGCTGAATGAGATTTGAAGAAGTACAATATTAATATTGAAAAGGCTAAAGATAAAGAAACATGAAAAAAAAATTGAATAAACAATACTATCAAAAATCAACCTATAATTATCACCTTCTAAATCACCTTCGAAAAATAAATGGAAAGAAGAAGAAGAAGAAGTAACCATAAAATGGTTAGAATTGAAAAGGCATCTACCGAAAGAGTATATTGGAAATAGATGTTACTTTTAAGTATAAAAAGGAAATTATAAAATTGATACTCCTTCCAGTAATAGATCAAACTTACTAAAATAAAGAATTTGTAATAATCTCAAAGTTGAAAAATACAACTCGATGAATTAGCTGCAAAAGAATTTAAAACTTATAATGATTCTTGCTATGATGAGGCTGCCTAAAAGGACGTTTCTGAAAAATATAGAGGTTATATATTTGTACCTTGCAAAAAGTTGATCTTCACAATTTTTGATCACTCGGAATGTAATAATAGCAAAGGTATATTAAAACTAGTTAAAGATAAATTGTGATAATTTTAACCTTTTATGAACTGTGAATTCGCAAAGTCTCACCTACATTGCTTCTGTTTTCACCATATTGATTTTGTTCATACTAATCTTTCACTTGGGATTTTTTGATTTATCTTTTTGAATTTAAACTTCAGTATTGTTGCCCAAACTAATATAAGTATACTGGTGATAATATAAATTGTTTTAAATTTTGTTCTTTGGATTGAATTTCACAAATATAGGTCTTAGAATTATGTATCATAAAAAATATTTTTTTATTTATTTCATGACCCATGAAAAATAATTTTAGAACTTACTTGATATATGTAATTCCTAAACTCACCACATCAACTAGATTTACTGCACTTAGATTAAATATAAAATCTAGAGCATGACTTTTTAGTTGAATCAACTTGCCTCCACATTTTTGCGAATTTTTTGACCTTAAGTATTGATAATAATAAAAAACATGTTTATTTTAATTTTTGTGTAAAAAATTCTATATTTTGTTTTTTTTACCAGAATTCATATTTTAAGTTGGTTTGACTTCTTTGTTTCAAACGGGATGTGGGTTGAATTCTGAGAGAAATTTACGAGTCCAATTTTGAAAAAGTGTAATTCACATCTTATTATACATAACCATAGTTCGGATATCATAAATTAATAAATAAATAAAAACCTAAAAACTAGTAATAGGGTGCATTATCTAAAGAAAATTTTTATCAAAATTGAATGGAAAGTTGGAATTCTTAATTTGACGTGAAAAATAATAAATTTTATTATTTTATTTTTTGTAGCTTTTGTAACATTAAAATGTTATATAGATATATTCACCATATCTATATTATCAATAAATATATAATTATATATTGCACCACTAATCTCTCTTTAATTGGTCAAGCACCACACACTGTATGCATATATCAAGGCTACGAATATAGTGTAAACGTAGCTTAGCAAAAAATTAACGTGTTGCACAAACATTGTACATGTATAACACACATATTTTTTACGAGCACCCATTTTATAGAAGATTTCTGACCTTCAGTTCTGCATCTCTTAGTTACACTATTAAGAGTGATCCAGCACCAAAGTTATCTCTCTGGTTACACCATCAAGAGTGAATCAACGCCAATCATGACCATCGTGAAATCGTCGACTGTGTTGTAATAAAACGAGTTTTCCCCTTCCTTAACGTTAATTCGAAACAGCTTTGTATTAAACTTGTACTTTACATAGCAAAAGACAAAACCTTGATGATAACTCGGGTGTTAATTAGAAATGGAATTGAAAAATATAGATTACTCATGAACTTAAAAATATTTAAGCTCTTTACGCTTTGATTACGCCTACTACAAGAAGAAAAACTAAAAAGTCTTGCTCCGATATGAAAGGATTTGAAAAGTTCTCGCCCAAGTGTAAAAACTACTTTTCAATGAATGGAAATGTAACGATAAGTGAAATATCGATAGATTTCGAAGAAATAATCAGTTCAACGTTATTTTGATAAATCAAAAAAATCCACATTAAAAGTTTACACGATAATGACGTCAAAAGCATATGAAATATTGATAAAAAAAAATTTATACAACGGCCTGGGGGTCAATTTTTTTCTTGAGACACACATATAACAAGTGTAAAGGTAGGTTAAAGGAAAAGTAACCATAAAAAATGAAAAACTGTTATTAAAGGGTCCATAATTTTTCTTCAAAATCCAAAAATCACCGGGATGAGTAGCGTAGCGCGAAATTGAAAAATTGAACAAGGGAGTAAGAACAAAAATTTTCAGAGAAAGGCCCAAATATTTTTCTAAGAGGAAGAGGGGGGCAAAAAGTTTTAACAGAATAGAATTTTAATTGAGAATAATATTTTTAGCTTCTAAAAAATATACCAAAACCAATTACAAAAGATTGAGAGAATCATCGATGATTTGTAATGTGGATTTGTGTCTAGAACACGCTGAAGTTAATTTTTGTACAAAAACTTTTCTGACTTTACCAATTTATTTTCATAAATAAATCTTTTATTTTGTTTCGTGTTTTATTTAAAATAAAATAGATTTATCAAACTACTGTAAGACAATTCTAAAAAATGTGTATTTCTTAGATACATTGCGATAAACCAGGTTACGACTACTATTGCGCCTATTGGAGGGTTAAAAATGTGGATTCAGCTAAAAAAACAACAAAATATAGAATTTTGTAGACAAAAATTAAAATAAACAAAGTAGTTTATCATAATGAAATGACATAAATCAAAAATCCCGTTTGAAATAAAGGATTCAAATGGATTCAACTGAAAAAATGCTTTTTAGGGTAAAAAGTATTGAATTCAATCCTTAATCTAGAAGCATATAATGTTTCATCGAGTGTCAATGCATCCCCAGTAATACAATAATTTCTAGAGTTTAAATTAAAGTCTTCGAAAATTTCTCGAAATGCTGTCCCCCTAACATTACGCCATCTTTTCATTCAAGTTTCTATTTTGTCAAATGTCAAAAACTGATTGATAAAAACGAATCTTCTTAGACTCATAACAGAAGAGAAAAACAGACTTCCTATTTTTGACCAGAGTAGAAGCAGGTTAAAATAATTCTGTCCAAGTAATTGCATAAAATAATACAAATCTATATACCCATATAACTCATCCTTTCGTATTCGTTTTTCCACGAATATTTTTACTATCGAGCATTTTATCAAAATTATTTTAATTGAAATACATAAATTTGCAAAATATAAAATCTAATTATTGAATCATACATGAGAAAAGTTATTTTGTGTAAAAATCTATATATTTGTAAAATTGGGCAATTAAAAAAATTCATCATCTTTAAATCGCTTTTTGACAGTTTCTGATTGATTTCCATAAAATAACATAACATAACATATTTATTAAAGCAAAATTGAGGCTAATGCCTGTAAGATTTGCATCTTGAAATTAAGCAAAATAATACAATCTCCTAGACTGCCAAACTGCATCCAGTTTGTTTTTAAAGTCATTCAACGTAGTAGAATTCACAACTTCACTGGGCAAAGAATTCCAATCTTCAAAAGTTCTTTGTGTTAGAAATGTTTGGCGATACTTGTTCTGGAAACTTTAAGCTTTAAATTTGAAGCAATACGATCTAGACATTCTTGTTGAAAAGCCAGACAGGACATCTTCTTTTATTATCATATTTTTCTTTATAATGTTAAAAATAGTAATCATTTCATTTCTCTTTATTCTATAATAAAGTGAAGGTAAGCTCAAAACTTACATTCTTTCGGAATAAGGAAAATTTCTCATAGCAGGTAAACTTTTTGTGAAGTTTTTTTGAACTTTTTCAATTTTTTTGACATTACTCGCAGAGTTATCCCCATAAATCACATTTGCGTATTCAAGAATTGGTCCTAGCAAGGACTTGAAAAGGTGTACAGCAATTTCACTGTTTGATATTTCAAAAGTATTTTTCAACATATGTATCGTTGAGTATGCCTTTTTTACAACTTTTGAAACATGGAGATTAAAATTCAGCTTTGAGTCGATTATTATTAAACCTAAGTCCTTTTGTTCATGAACTTTAGACAAAGTCACACCACGTAAAAATAATTATCAGTGGAATACCACAGAGTTCTGTGATAGGACCATTGTTTTTTACAATTTTCATCAACGATGTTACTTTCGAGTTGAGTTTATATGTAAAAGTTTTTGCTGATGCCATCAAGTTGTTTAACTACTCGGAAAAAATTCAAATGCATCGTTACAGAACGATTTATATTGTTTATATGAATGGTCTATAAAATGGGACTTGAGCTTCAACTTATCCAAGTTTTTGAAAAAGATCAATTAATTTGACAACTGTTTGATGTTATTCCATTTAACGGACTACGTGTTTTCTATTAAAAATATAATCTTTGAGCCAAGATAAAAGCTTGTCATCAATTCCAAAAGATTTAACTTTAAACAGGCAAAATAAACATCACCACATTGAATTCAGCTTATTTGAGGGTTTATATGTAAAATACCATTGTATCGGTGCTCAAGAATTTTTTCTAAATCAAAAATTTCAAAATTCACTCGTAATAAACTTGATGTTGAGCTTTTGATAAACTTTTTTCTTAAATGAAAAATGTCATTATGTACTTGTTGATCCTCTAGTCTAGAGTATATGGGAACATTTAAGAAGGGTATTCTTTAAAGTATTTTAAACAAAAGCTGATAGAAAGATATAAAAATGATATTACCATAAGCCTCCAGGAAAAGTCAACTATAGTTAGTTTTCGTGAATCTGCTCACCGAATACTTCGTAAAAGGTTTGTAAAAATCAAGAAAAAACTTGTAATAATGAAGCAATAGTGGAAATGGTAGATTCATTTATTCGTGATGAAAGTCGTTCATCAGTATATGTCCTTTCACAATACTCAACTTTAGAACAACTAACAATGATTCTTCTATGAATCCTCCTTCTCTTAAACTTTTTCTACAAAAATTATTACATCCAAAAGGTAAAAATACTTATGTTATTAGTGGAAGAGGCATTATTCCCATAGCGCATTCTGTCATTTCTTCTTGCAGAGCAAGGTCTTTCGTTTCCCCAATTTTATTTGCTACAGATGCTTCTCGTGAATTAATAGATATTCTCAGTAGCTTAAATTTTTCAGATGACTACAAAGGAGTTCATAAATTAGAAAACGACTTTATATCATCTGGTGCACCTTTTTATAATCTCAATTCTTTTGCTCATTTTTATTTGATAATGCTGAAACAGGGCACAATACTTTTTATGCAATGGGTGGCATAGTTTGTGTAACGCCGCCTGGAGTGTTAAGAAATTTTTATCAACCGACAATTACAACAGATTCATAGTCAGAAATTGGTCATTTAGGACTAATACCCATTAAATTTTACAAAAAACGCAGTCTCTATTTTGAAAATCGAGTTGACACATCAGCACTTAATTTTACTTAGGTGCTTGGATATTTGTTCCATTTGCCTCCTTCTTTACCATAGAGTGAATTTATGGAAGTAGACATTAGATTATTTCATTTATTAATATGGAAGAATTTCATATGGAAGAAGACGACTCATGGGCCTTTTAGATTGCACAGTTTTCTTTTTTTTTATATATATATTTTTTTTTATTATTGTTGTGTCTTTTTGTTATGGTAATTTTAATGTGTCACATTTTGATTTTTCTATATTTCGAATTATTCTTCTATTTTTTTTAAATTCAAACAGCTTTGATGGAGTTTGATTCCACTCACTTAAATTTTAATCATTAATACATTATGTAATCATTGTGTCACTCATGTTTTGTTTAAAATAAACTTCTTCTTAAGATTCTTCTTAATGGAAGGAAGTGATCTTAGCACTATCTACACTGCATTGTAAAAACTTTCGAAATTGTTGCTGATCCAAAGATTTAGGCAAAATAGTTCTGGGAATTGGAGGCTTTCATATGCCAATATCATATTTAGTTAACGTGCGACAAATGATGATGGGAAGCGATTTAGAATATTTATGGAAACGAGTTTACGACAATCATTTTCAATTAATCTTCAACATTTGAATATTTAGTAATTTTGACTCAATAGATTATGTTGTTATCACGTAACCCCGGCATATAGTAATCTCACCACACACTCTATAAGTGACTATCTTGTTTCACTGGCAAGGTTTAGCTTTTTCTGCAAAGGGATATCATATAAATTTCATCACTTTCCACTGGCCTCTCTTGTCCAAAATTGTTAGAGAAGTAATTGACTGGGTAAAATTAATATTATTTCAAAAGTAAGTTTTAAAATAAAATGAAGAAAGTAAATTTATTTAAGAAATAGAAGGATTAATTCTCCTGATATATAATTCCATATAATGTTTAATTAATTTCTCACAATTAACAGGAAACTGTAATCTAAATTCATAAAGGCTAAATATATTTGTCTTTCTATCTCAATTGAGTACCTCCCAAATTTTTTAAACTTCTGAAAAGTGAAAAGAATTTCAGCATCCACATGAGGTGAGCGAAAGAGTTACAATTATAGAGAAAAAAAATTGGAATTGTAAAATCTTGTACTTTTTATGCAAAATGTATTTTTCATCATTTATTTCAACTTGTTTTATAAGATTTTATATTTTTGATTAAAATTAAAATGGGTGTCCCAAAAAATGTATAAATTTTTTTATTTCAAAAATGTAAAAACTTTTAAAGTATCATTTTATTTATTTTTTCACATTGAATTATTTTATCATTTATTATTTTTATTATTTCTTTTATTTTTACACATTTAGAATAACTGTTAACGTGTTCTGTTTTTTTGCAAATTCAAACACTGAACACCCGAGTTACAGCCAGACTAAACTTTGAAGAAAGAAAATTTATTCTAAAATGCTACTGGAAATGTGAAAATGCAAATGAAGTGAAAAGACAATTTACGATGGAATTTCAAAGAGGATTATATCCAACGCAATTTACCATCACTCGAATTAGAGATAAGTTTGAAGCTGATGAAACTGTTCAAAACGTTCTCAAACAGCGTTTCGGAAGACCTAGAACATCAACAAGCCATAAACAGGAAGAAAGAGTACTGGAAAGTTTTGAGCGAAGCTCGAGAAAGTCTGTACGACAAGCTTGTCGTGAGGTTGGAATTTCAAAATCATCTGTCCATCGCATTATGCAACGTTATTATTGGAAAAGTTATATTCCAAGATTAGTTCATGCTCGAGTTCACGATGATCCAGACCGAAGAGTACAGTATTGTGAATGGTATTTAGAACAATGTGTAAGAAATACTGATTTTTCAACCAAGATTGTGTGGAGTAACAAGGCTACTTTCAAATTAAATGGTTCCATTAACCGCCATAAATGTACCTAATGGGAACCTGAAAATCCGCTTGTTTTTGTCGACCGCCATGTCAATTTACCGGGAGTTACAGTGTGGTACTTTTTATCACCAAGAGGATTAATTGGACCGTTCTTTTTTGACACTACTGTAAACGGTCTCATTTACTTGAATTTGCTGCAACAATCTGTTATGCCAAGCATTAGAGAAAATTTTGAAGATAAAAAATTTTACTTTCAGCAAGATGATGTCATATTAAATGTTGAAAAAATTCGACAACTCATCATTTAAGCAATCGTTTTGTTTATAACCCTTAAGACACGTTTAGAAAGATAAGCATTTATTTTCTAAAAAAGTAATATCACAATATTATTTTTTTGCATATTATTTTATGTTGGATACAAAAATGTTATAAAACATTTGATTAACGAAAATAAAATATGTTAATGATAAAAAGGTTGCTGGGGACAAAATTCTGGAAATGTTTGTGGGATCTTTTGAATCCTTTCAGGATTTGTCACTGTTGATGCAATGGTCGCAAGCGTCTAGCGTCATCTCTATTCATCATGATCAGAGCACTTTCATGCATTTAAAGGTTCTCGACAATAGTATTTTTGGTGAGCGTGTAGGGACTCTTCCTTCAAAAAGTAAATACCGCAGGTTTCACACTTGAGGCCCTGTTTTTTGGGCTCCTTAAGCAAAATGGGAGAGAGGGGAATTGTGTGTCGGTGGGGACTGTTATTAGGAAAGCTGAAGGAAATCTTTTGTTTGTTCACGAGCTTAGACTGGAGATGCACGCTCGGAGGAATATTTTCAGTGAAGTTGATGAAGTTTAGTTCTTTCAGGTGGAAGGACGAGGGTTGGGTTGAATTAGCAACTTCGTTATTGCTATTTTGTATGAAAGAGTTGCAACACGTTTGAAGGTGGGTGTATATTGCTGATGGGCACAGAAAGGAAGAGGAGCACATTTGGCAAATAATCGGCATGGTCAAATGCGTTCTTCTGCAGCACCGTTTGCTTGTGGGAGGAGTGTAGGAGAATTTAGCGTCTAAAAGTTTCATATATTTCACTCAAAATTTTCTTAGCATTTTTGCGGAAACAAACGAATACAGTTTCCTTGCTTAATTTCAGTGATAAAATTATTCTTTGTAATCAAACAAGATAAATGATTATGTATAATCAAATTTCGCTACAAATTAATTTTCACAAATACTACTACAAATCTAATCTAAAATAAAGATTTTTCATTTTTTTGACATTCTACGATAATATTTACAGTAGATCTCTCTTAACCAGATTTGGAAGCAGGTAAAAGTTAGGCTAATTATCTTATATTTGTGCTTCTCCACGTTTCTTATACGTGTAGGGACTTAACTTTAGACGAGTTGGAGGTTGTAATTTCTCCATTTTGATGTCATCTTTCACTTTCTTTAATTTTTAATAGCACATTTAGTTTATTTTGACATCTGGCAAACTTTGTTAAAAATTTTGTCGATAAGTAGAACTTTGCCGAATTTGCTTTCAAATTTTAGCAAGAACTACTTGTTTTGTCTCATAATAAAATTATTTAT
Organism: Nectonema munidae; assembly: GCA_030549495.1. Classification (NCBI taxonomy): domain Eukaryota; kingdom Metazoa; phylum Nematomorpha; class Nectonematoida; family Nectonematidae; genus Nectonema; species Nectonema munidae. The sequence goes on along the minus strand of JAUIRK010000007.1, from coordinate 439,034 downwards.
TGTCGATATCACATCAATGCCAAGAATATTTTCGCTAAATGAGACATATAGGGAGGTCACGATGCAGAATCTAACCTAAGATTCAATACCCTATGATTTCACAGCTTTCCATCTGTCAAAAATATTATATGTATGTCCAGTGGCATATTCAGGGGTCATTGGGGCATAGCCCCCCTTTTTAAGATGAAGTATGGATCTTTTTTTGTATTTGTTCGCGTTCCAGTTTCTTTGAAATAGTTATTTTTGTAAATAGAAATATATTAGGAATTCAATGTATCAATCTTTTCATTAATAATAACCACGTGGTTATGATGATTATTTTAAAAGTACCCCCTCCTGTCCCTAAAATTTGTAAAGACCCGCCTACCCTAAAATAAGTGTCGGAATATGCCAGTGTGTATATCTAAAGTGATGGCAGCCTACGCTACGGTGAGATTACGATCTAGGGGTTTCCATGAGCATTCTTTTGCTCAATTGTATTTCGCAATATTGCGAAAATCTTGCATTCAAATAGTGCCACCTCTATCTATAATAATGTATGTATATATGGCTTCCACGGGACTACTTTTCAAAAGCGCATAACTTTGGCATATGTAACTCCATTTCTAATTGTCAATATATCATATTTTTAAAAGCTGTGTTTAAAGAAGTAGGATTTTTAAATTTAAACGATTTTCAAAAAAAGATTTATATAGTAACTTAGCGTATACTATTATTCTATGTTAAGTTTCTAAAAAATTTCCACCTTTTTTTTGATTTCATTTTTTTACATCATTTTGAATTTTACGACTTTATTTCCTCGATTTTCTAGACCCACAAATTTGCATTTGATAAGTTATTAGTCGTCTTTCAAAAAAACATGATTCAGAGTCTATGGTATTGATAACACATTATAAGCCTGGATTTATTTTAATAATAAAATATTTTTTAAGCTTGGGCGCAAAGTTTTCCAATAATATTGCAATATATTCTTGACATTCATTTCTCGCCATTCTTTTTAAACAGGATAGTAATGTGAATTAATAGGTAACATAAAGAAATAATGATGTGGTCTGGACACAACTGAAAAGTGAAAGCAGGCTTAAGTATAAAAATGATAATCATCAACAAGTAATATACATTGTACAACATTCTAACAGTACAATATGTAATGGAATACAGTAGAATCTCGCTACTATGCCCCCTCGGTACTATGCCACTCTCGCTACTATGCCACTTTCACTCGGTCCGGACAAAATTCAGTAGAAAATAAACTTACTATGCCACCACCTAATCTCGCTATTATGCCACTATTTATTTGTGTGTTGCGTTTTTTAATTATATTTCTCAACTTTTTTTACAAAATTAATCAATATATTTTTTTAGATTTATTGTTTTTATTTGCGTAAAAAATTAACATGTCAGATATAAAACGCAAGCGAACCGATTTCACTCTAAAGCAGAAAAAAGAAATTATTGATGCCGAAAAAAATGAGCCTAATCAGTCCAAGCTGGCCAGAGAAATAAGCAAGAAATGGGGTATTGAAGTGAAGAGAACTACGGTAAAAAGCATTCTCAGCAAAAAGGATGCAATCGAGGCTGCAATCAAAACTGGATTTTCATCGAAACGCGTTAAGTTGACGCAGGCTCACGATCCAAATCTCGATGAAGGGGTGCTCATGTGGCTGAAGCAAGCGAGAGGACACAATCTGCCTGTCAGTGGAAGTCTGGTCAAAGAAAAGGCAATGAAACTGGCCGAGATAATGCACATTCCGGGATTCATGGCAAGCGACGGTTGGCTGGACAATTTCAAAAAGCGTCACGGCATTACTTTTAAAACAACACAAGGAGAAGCAGGAGCGGTAAATTTGCAATCTCTTTTTGAGTGGCAACAACAGGTTCTCCGACCTTTGCTTGCACAATTTTCTGCAGAAGACGTCTTCAATCTAGACGAAACTGGACTCTTCTGGCAGCTGCTACCAAACAAGACCATGGCTTTCAGAGGAGAGCGGTGCAGTGGAGGTAAAAAAAGTAAGCAAAGAATCACTCTTCTGGTTGGAGCAAACATGAGCGGCAACGAAAAGCTTCCTCTTCTGGTGATTGGCAATTCAAAGAAACCGCGTGCCTTCAAAAACAAAAAAATTCCGGTGACATACAAGGCAAATTCGAAAGCGTGGATGACGGCGGAGCTCTTCGAAGAAACATTGCGTGAGTGGAACGAGCGACTCGTCAAGCAGGGACGCAAAGTGCTGCTTTGTCTCGATAACTTCTGTGGCCACCCATCTGATCTCCAGTTCGACAATATAAAGCTGCTATTTTTTCCTCCTAACACAACATCAATCTCGCAACCAATGGATCAGGGGGTTATAGAGAGTCTCAAACGCCACTACAAGAAACTTTTGCTCTCTCGCAGGCTTGAAGCCATAGACGAGGAAAGAGAGTTTAAGTTCACGTTGCTTGATGCTCTACACGTTGCCCGGTATGCTTGGGAGCAGGTTAACAAATCGGTCATCAAAAACTGTTTTGTAAAAGCTAAGTTTGTGGAAGAAGAAATTGATCAGATTGAGCCAAAAGATGAAGAGTTGCTCGAGATTTGGAATGCTTTGCCTACTGAGGAAAAGATGCACAATAACGAGGAGATTGAGCTAACTGACTTTCTCAATGCTGACGAGCGTCTCGCAACTAGTGGCTCTCTTCTGCTAGAGGAGATTGCTGAGGAAGTGCTGAAAAGCAGGAACAAATTGAAAGCGAAGACGACAAGGAAACTATCGAAGAGGAAGTGGTTCAATTCCAAGAAGCCCAAAGAGCGTGGAGCACTGTTCGAAAATTTATGCAGCATTGTAGCGTAAAGCTCAAAGTGATGCAAGCGTGCGATTGTTTAGATCAAGAAATGCTTGAGATCCGCCATATGAAAATGCGTCAGACAACCATTTTTGAGAGCTTTGGAATAGGACACAAATATATAAAAAAATAAAACTGTTTTTTAATAAATGTGATTTTATTTGAAAAAATAAGGCTATTTTTACAAAACCCTCGCTACTATGCCACTCTCGCTACTATGCCACTTTTGGTCGGCCCCGAAGTGTGGCATAATAGCGAGATTTTACTGTATATGAAAGCGGGGTGTGTGTGCGATTCAATTTGTTATACAAGTCTCTAGTAAGCTAGCGTATAGAACAGGGGTCATGAAGCCCCAAACTGATCTGAGAAACGGGTTGCGCTTGCCAACCTCATAACAACAATTTTAAGGTTTAAGGTAAATTGAACCACGGAAAATTCCAACGTAGGTAAATTCCACCACGGAAAATTCCACCATGAAAAATTCTACGATCATAGAGGTAAGAAAATCAGATTTATATAAAATTGATATAAAAAAGATAAAAAATGAATAAATGAATAAATTTTTCTCACATTTTATTCAAAAATAAGAAAAAATAATGGCAATCGTATTAAAAAAAGTATTTAAAAAAATATTCCAAAATCATTTATTTCAAATTGCGAGCAATAGCCCTTAGAAAATCTAAACATTTTTCATACTCATAATATTCAACTAAATTTTTCAATCAATAATTCTTCTTTTTGCATTTCGAATCTTCACGTCGAATATGTGCTATTTTTGTTTTGCATAATCCTTCCTCCTTTTTCAGGAAATCACACAGTTTCCAAAAATTGGGATGGGTTGATGTTATTTAGGATCGCAATGCATCGTGAAAACCTTCGACTGCATTGTTTGATCTTGGTAAGACATTTAGAACTCGTTCATGTACATTCCAAAGTTCAATCGGAAACTGTGGGGTTTTTCTTCTTTGACGATGACCCCGTCCCCTCACTGTCCCATTATATGTTGTCTCAAAATAAACTATGAATTCGGTAAGGATGTCTTCATCATCAGATAAATCTAAAAAAAAGACGATGATATGAAAATTCTTTTTTTGTCAGGTTGTAAAGCAAATAGCCTTGGCACACATGATTCTCCTATGATTACATGTAGAGTTATTAACTGACACCACAAACTAGGCGACACTTTGAAAGTTCCATCAAAGGCCCAATTTCTA